>JAFEMH010002425.1:0-342862 GCA_022495995.1 Adenophora triphylla var. japonica
ACTTCATGTAGACTTCTTCTTCAAGATCTCTGTGTAAAAGGCAATGTGAACGTCATCGATGCGATTCTCAATTTTTAGAAGCATCAGCGTAGGAAGGCACGGACGGTTACCATTTTATCGCAAGCTGGAGCAAATGTTTTAGCATAATCAGAATTCCACCTCTTTTGGATGATTTCCGAAGACCACTGGGCGGCCCAGAACTTCAATCTTTCAATACTTCCATCTGAACGATAATTTATGTGATAAACCCATTAATTACCCAATGCCCTTTCTTGTTGGTAGAGGCTCCAAGGTCAGTTTCATTATCTTCCCGAAGGCTTTGATTTTTTTCTTGCATTGCCCATTTGTTTCCGCCCTTCGTTCGTCATGTCTTCACGAAAGGACTTCGACTCCTGCCCCGAGTTGGTGCGGCATAGAAAATTCGGTATTGTATAGAAAAATTGTCACAATTCATATAATATGCTATATTATAAGTAGTACCCTAAGAGAGGTTGGCTGGAGAGAGTGTGACGAGAGATGTAATTTTAGCATCGATCGTGTGAACCAGCATAGTGCACGGAGACGGATTTGAAAAGATCTTCTAACGCGTTCCACTGCCAGTTCAATAAGTTGATTTTCGAGAGATGCGGATCTAAGTTACCCATTATCCCACATGGGTGTTGACGGTTTGGAGATGGAGCTACGGTTGTGCGGACAGATCGGCATCGGAGGTGTACGAACATCCTGCTACTTGCAAAGCGGGTGTAATAAGAGTTAGGGTTTAGGGTCATAGTCGGCCAATCTAATTCGATGCCTCTCCCTTTCAAATCCAGTGACTATGCTTTCGGGAACAATGTTCACCGTTTGGAGGTTCTTTAAAAGGGAAAAATGTCCTAAAAAAAATTTAACATCTTTAGAGACAAAAAATTCTTTAGTGTCTATATCAAAAAAGTTCCATCCATTTTTTCCAAAAGGATATCCCAAAAAACATACAATTTCGACTACGACCTAGCAAATTAATCACCACATGCTTTTTTATTGTGAGCAAATCATAAATGAACCAAATGACTCTTAATGATAGTATAAGAAGTGGTTGCCAAAACAAGTAATCTCATGGGAGTTTTGTTAGCAACAAGGGAGATGGGTTTGATTAATTAAGTAAGCGAAGCTCAAGGAATAGTCTCTCCCCGAAATAAATTGATAGGAATTGACTTGAAACCTCGAGAGCCCTTGCAAGTTGCGACATTTGAAAATATCTTGATATTTTCTTTCAACTCTCCCATTTTGTTGAGCTTGAGTTTCAATACGAAGATGTTAAAAAAGAATTCTAGTGAGCGAGGAAAAAAATTTCAATAAACACCTCAACTCATTACCCGGTATCACTTTAAACAACCTTAATCTTTTGATTAAATTGGTGATTGACCATAGCAAAAAAGGACAAAACACTTGAAATACCTCGGTTTTGTCAACGAACAAATAAAAATAAATCAGACTACATGAGAATATTCATCAACGATAGTAAAGAAATAATGTGAACCCACAAAGAGAAGAGACGCATGTCTATAAAATTCCCCACAAATCACGGTATATATATTTTCAAAAATTCTAGTAGCCCTATTGTTACTTAATAACAAATTGTCTCTATCTTTGTTTGCATAGAAAAGAAATCCTCACTGAAGCTTTATTGAGACCTACACTTAGAATCTGAAACGGGAGGGAGTAACTTTCCTATTTTTCCGGATGGATGTCCCATTCTAGCTTATGCTCAAAGTTTCAAGGTAGATGCAATACTATTCCCCCACTAAAATCGATTAGAACTTGTAACGATGTTGAATTCCAATTCGCGGAGAAAATTCGATTTTTCGTTTCTTTGAAAACCAAATAAAACCGGAAAATGGCTTAGTCGCCACGCCATTTTTGTTTTAAGGGCCAAAAATTTGAAAAATGCCCGAAATGAGATATTTGGGTTCGGAGGAGTCCACGTTACACGCCGGAAGAAGAAGCGTTAGTGTTCACCCGGAATGCCATCGTAAACGAGTCTTCCCAAGCATAAAAATCATTTGTGTGTGTGTGTGTGTGTGTGTGTATTTGTGTACTTTGGCCAAAATAAATTGAAACTGAGAAAAGTAAAAATTGGGAATTCTTTATTAGACTTTGGACAGATCCCATGATTTTTGGTATGATTTTTTGGGTTGAGTTTTGAGACTCAAAGGATTTTTGAAGTTGAAAACCAATTCTGCCAGAAATGAAAAAGGCAGTGGACACTTGATGACTTTGAAATGGATTTAAGAGACTTTAAAACTTCATAATCTGAGGAAACTCAGAGAATTAAAGATTGTTCCAGACACCTTAAATAAGATTTCTGTGAAAAGAATTTTCCATTTTGGAGATGATTTGAGAGGACCAAAACCTTTCTGGAAATCTCAGATGTGGAATCTGGATTTCCAGAGACTGGATGAACTGTCCTTTTAAAAGAAAATTTGAAAAAAGGGAGATTTACTCACGCAAAAAATAAAGTAAAAATTTGACTGGAAATCTCTGAATGTTGGCTACAAAAGGTGTTATGTAGTCAACACCAAATTCAAGTTTATCTGTGTCCAAAATTAGACCATGGACAGATGTCTTAGAAAATTGCTACTGGACAACAACTTTCTTAAGAGAAAAGAAAAACACCCATGATTTTTAAGGGGGTTTTGCATCCATGCTTGTCCCCCATTTTCTTAGGCTTTTGATTAGTGATCACTTCCCTGACATTTTAGTGGTGAATCAACTATATCAAGCCATCCTTAAGTACATTAGGACTAAGCACTTCATTTGCTTGGGAAGGGAATTTTATCCTTTGAAAATGAAGATTTGATGTATGAAAATGGTTTTAGGGTTTTGAAAATGCATTTGCAAGTAAGTAAGAACACTTTGAAGATAATGTTGATCCTTGTAGAAGATCAACCATGGAGATGAACTTCCATGGTGATCTTCTTGGATCTAGGGCAAGAAGATGAACAAACTACATTTTGGAGTTTGAAAATGCATGCATGGATGAGAGAGATTTAGGGTAAGGAGAGGGAGGTTATGCCTATCTTCCTTGTGTTTGTGTATGAGGCTTGAATATGTGAGTGTTTGAATTTGAGAGTGAGTGGGATTTGGGAAAGCAATTAAGAGAAAAAGGTGACAATTCTAGAGAATTCTCACTTTGTTTTCTCCCTATTTTCATAAGGTGCGATTGTGAATTGTGTTGTTGCTTTTTATTTACGTGACTAAAGGCCTCAATTTATAGCCCTCACGAAAATTCCGTTTATGTCCGCGCGGATGAGAAGCTTAGCGTACCTTTGTTCATTAATTACAGGCTGAGGCTTTGGACACACGAGAATATTTTTTTAAAATTCAAATTAGGCGGCCGGTTTTGTTCCAGCGACTTCTATTTTTGGTTTTGACCATTTCTTTTACTTTTGATTCTTTTTCTTGGTTTTATCTTAAAATGGCAATCCCTAATCTACCCTTGCTTGGTTAGAAATGTTAGAAATTGTTAGAAATGTTAGGAATGTTAAAACTTTCGTTAATTTTCTAACGAAAATACTAACAACTCAAATTGGAGCACTTACAGTAGCCCTCGGCGACGCTTTCGAAGGAAGCGGGGTCGTCGATAAAGTAGGCTCCATATTTGACGGGATGATCAAGTGATCGAGTGGCTGGACCTAGCGATAGGCTACCTACGTATCCCGAATGGGAATCGAAGCTCCCAGTGTAGTTCGAGATCTTTGACCACAGAGATGATGGCGTTTTAGGTGCCTCGGAACCTTGATGAGCGAGTTACGCGGTCGATTCTTTGAGAGAAACTTCTGCTTGGGGATAAGAATGACCATTTTGGTCGATGGGCTGGTGTATATCCAGCTCTGCTTTGAGGATAGGAATGACCATTTTCGGTCTGATGGCTGAAATTGTATATCCGCTCTGCTGGGGATAGGAATGACCATTTTGGTCTGGTGGCTGGGATTGTATATCCGCTCTGCTGGGGATAGGGATGACCATTTTGGTCTGGTGGCTGAACCTAATAATAGGCTACCTACGTATCCTTAGGAGGAATCAAGTCAGTAGTAGTTCAGGTCTTTAACCCTGGAATGACTATTTTGAGGTGTCAACCTGGTAATGATGGCGTTTTAGGTGCCTCTGACCTTTGAAGATGATGGCCTTTTAGGTGCTTCGGACCTTTGGAGATGATGGCTTTTCAGGTGCCTCGGACCTTGATGATGGCGTTTTAGGTGCCTCGGACCTTGAAGATGGCGTTTTAGGTGCCTCGGACCTTGATGGTGATGGCTTTTTAGGTGCCTCGGACCTTGATGATGATGGCTTTTTAGGTGCCTCGAACCTTGATTTGAAATGTTTTCCCTTAATGGTTTGGGATGGATGGTCCTTCGGTGGACTTCGTTCGTCTGCTGCCGAAGGAGAGGGTGACCATTTTGGTCAGGTGGCTGGACCTATGGTAGGCTACCTACGTATCCTTAAGAGGAATCAAGCCAATCGTAGTTCGAAACGTTGCTCGGGGTTTCGTTGGAGAAAAATCGGGCTTACGTTTTACGGCCGGAGATGATGGTGAGGAAAGAAACGGGATTCCGTTGACTTCGCTGGGGATTTTGTTAGCTTTTGCTGGGGAAATCGGACTTACGTTTTCTTGCCATTGATGATTTTGATGAAAGAGATGGGATTAGTTATCTTTCTCGGAGAAATCGGACTTAAGTTTGATTTGCCGTTTGATGATTTTGATGAAAGAAAGCGGGATTCGTTATCTTTCTCGGAGAAATCGGACTTACGTTTGGCTTGCGTTTGATGATTTTGATGAAAGAGACGGAATTCCGTTATCTTTCTCGGAGAAATCGGACTTACGTTTGTGCCGTTTGATGATTTTGATGAAAGAGACGGGATTAGTTATCTTTCTCGGAGAAATCGGACTTACGTTTGGCTAGTTGATGATTTTGATGAAAGAAACGGGATTCGTTATCTTTCTCGGAGAAATCGGACTTACGTTTGGCCCGCTCGTTTGATGATTTTGATGAAAGAAACTGAGTTAGTTATCTTTCTCGGGCCGGACTTACGTTTGGCTGGCGTTGATGATTTTGATGAAAGAAAGCGGGATTAGTTATCTTTCTCGGAAGAGAATCGGACTTACGTTTGGCTTGCCGTTTGATGATTTTGATAGAAAGAAATGGGATTACATTTATCTTTCTCGAGAAATAGGACTTACGTTTGTGCTAGTTGATGATTTTGATGAAAGAAGCGGGATTCCGTTATCTTTCTCGGAAATCGGACTTACGTTTGTATAGTTGATGATTTTGATGAAAGAAGCAGGATTAGTTATCTTTCTCGGAAAAATCGGACTACACGTTTGGCTTAGTTTGATGATTTTGATGAAAGAGATGGGATTAGTTATCTTTCTCGGAGAAATCGGACTTACGTTTGGCTAGTTTGTTTGATGATTTTGATGAAAGACGGGATTCCGTTATCTTTCTCGGAGAAATCGGACTTGCGTTTATTTGCCGTTGATGATTTTGATGAAAGAAACGGGATTCGTTATCTTTCTCGGGGAGATCGGACTTACACGTTTGACTACGTTTGATGATTTTGATGAAAGAGACGGGATTAGTTATCTTTCTCGGAGAAATCGGACTTACGTTTGGCTTGCCGTTTGATGATTTTGATAGAAAGACGGGATTTCGTTATCTTTCTCGGAGAAATCGGACTTACGTTGTAGTTGATTTTGATGAAAGAAATGGGATTAAGTTATCTTTCAGGAGAAATCGGACTTACGTTTGTGCCGTTTGATGATTTTGATGAAAAGAAGGCGGGGCGTTTGATGATTTTGATGAAAGAGACGAGTTCGTTATCTTTCTCGGAGAAATCGGACTTGCGTTTGGCTAGCCGTTTGATGATTTTGATGAAAGAGACGGGATTAGTTATCTTTCTCGGAGAAATCGGACTTACGTTTATTTGCCGTTTGATGATTTTGATGAAAGAGGCGGGATTCCGTTATCTTTCTCGGAGAAATCGGACTTACGTTGTGCCGTTGATGATTTTGATGAAAGAAATGGGATTAGTTATCTTTCTCTCGGAGAAATCGGACTTACGTTTGGCCGTTTGATGATTTTGATGAAAGAGACGGGATTAGTTATCTTTCTCGGAGAAATCGGACTTCGTTTATGTGCGTTTGATGATTTTGATGAGAAAGAAACGGGATTAGTTATCTTTCTCGGAGAAATCGAACTTACGTTTATGCAACGTTTGATGATTTTGATGAAAGAAACGGATTCCGTTATCTTTCTCGGAGGAATCGGACTTACGTTTGTACCGTTATTGATTTTGATGAAAGACGAATTACAGTTATCTTTCTCGGAGAAATCGAGACTTACGTTTGTGCCGTTGATGATTTTGATGAAAGAAACGGGATTAGTTATCTTTCTCGGGGGGATCGGACTTACGTTTGAGAAGCTAGGAAGCTCTTTTGAAAAAGGATTAACCTTGGTTAACTTTGGTTAACCCTTGTTAAGTTGAGGACTAAAGCTGAGAGTCACGGAATTTTAAAGGGCAAAATGGTCATTTTGCCACTTCCATTTCATCAGCGGATAGGAGCGTGACTTTGGACATATTTTAAAAGGGGTCGCTAGCCTTTTCTTCTTCTTCCTCACTATTTTTCCGAGTTTTCACGAGAGAGAGAGACGAGGAGGGAGTCAAAACGCCATTGTTGGCCTAGAAAGCTTAAATCTTAGATTTTCTTCGATTTTCGAGCAATGGAACAGAGGAAGCGGCCATTCAAGGCGGGGCGTGGCCCGGTAGCGGAGAGAGCGGTGGAGCTTGTTCGAATGAGAGGCATTATACTCTTTCGCAATCGGTGCGGAGGAGCCGTACCCCGATGCATGGCAACATTGGGCTTCGGTCCAGGAGTCTCCGTACGGTATACTTCGAATCTCTTCATTCCCTTTTGTCGATTTTTCATTTGAAATTGATTTTTGGTGATTTTTTTAGATTCGAAAATTTTGACGTTCTTGGACTTGAAATTTGATTTTGATGCTTTGCATGTTGTCATGAGTAAAATGTGCATTTTGTTTGGAAGAAAGAATGGGCATTTTGCCATTTTTTTTTTTAAATTCGAAAAAATGCAATGAAGATTCGAAAATTATGTTCTTGACATTGAATCTTGAACTTGATGATTTGTATGTTGCAATGAGTATATGGGTAACTCAAATGTGCATTTTGTTTGAAAAAAGAATGGGCATCTTGCCATTTTGGAAACTTGAGATGATGAAAATTTGCCGAATCCGGGGCCAGGACTTTTTGTCGCATGTAGGATTCTTGCAATGCTTCCATGAGTGATATGAATGTATGCATGTGTGCTTTTGTAGAAAATATGATTTTTGTGAAAATGGGGCCAGTTTTTCGTTCCCTTGATTGGATGAATGAATTGTAGAAAAGCGCTTATGCATGCTTTATTTCATGAAAAATGGGGCGGAGTTTTTACTTCCGTTGACTCAATGTTATTGACATGTTTTTTTTTTATATGTATGATGAATGATGGTTGTTGAAAATCTTTTCTTTTGTGCTAGAAAAATGAAATTTGAGTTTATTGTATGCCGTTATCTTTTGCCCGATTTTCTTCAAAATTTTATGATGCGTATGTATACTTTCTCTCTTTTTTTGATGCAAATGCAATTTTTTTTTTTTTGACATTTTTTTTTCAATTGCGGGGGGTGGAGATCGTTTTGTGACGGAGCAATGGTGAATAAGGCGAAGACTCGAGGATCGGTGGAGTACGTAGTCGGCTGTGGGACCGGCTTCCGGTCTTGGGCCGAGGGAGCTTTGATGAGTCGAGGAACGGTCGTCATTGGGACTAGATTATGCGAGTTTATCAGAGTGCACGAGGATTGGTTAAGTTCTCCAAGAAGCGGGGCACGATCTTTGCTTTGGCACGGCAGTGGGGACGCGACCCACATTTCATTTCTTACGGGGGCGAGCGCCACGGTCGCACCCTCCGTTATAACGCGTGATCACGGGCTGTCCTTTAAAGGACGGAGCATTGAGTGGAGGGACGGCTACGGCGGCCAGGAGAGCTGCCCGAGGATCTTGGGCTTTACCCTCATTCCCAAAGGGGATGGGGATGGGGTATACCGTGGTCTATGGGAAGATCGTGGAGGCGTCGGGAGCTACGAGGAGGCAGGGACGAGAGAGTGGGTGCGGTCTGCGGTGCCCGGGGCTTTCTTGTGGTTTGCCTTTTCGAGCACACACTTTTGGACACGCAGGGGACGATGTTTGCTTTCTTGAGGAGTTTGGAAGATGTGGAGATGGGTGGGGAGGTCTCTTGGGGAGAGGCGTAGGTGGCGGAGCTCTATTTTGCCTTGGATTGATATAGCGGAAGGAATTTGTCGGCTCTTTGACATGCTTCAAGTTTCCTCTGGAGGTACAAGCTTTCTTTTTGCTTTCTCTCTTTTCTTTAAGCACGTATTCCTCATTTTTTGCACTTAGGATTGATGGGATTTTTCCCTTTCGCGGTATGGGCTGCAGGTTCTTTCACGTCACGATGTGGTGGCAGCCGACGGAATACATCGGGGCATATCCGACCATGCTCTCCTGGAGCAAGCATGCTCGGGAGAAGATAGGTTCTAAGGGGCGCACGACCCTTAAGTACAAGGAGTGCACATTGCCTTTGGCGAGAAATTTGGGACGGATGAGGGATGGTATTTTATCCACAGGATCGCTTCGATGTGGGCGGTTTGAAGGGTGCTTAGAGAGATGGACCGTGCAGCGGAGGATTTTGAGGGCTTGACTTGCGACGTGTATTATGCAGGAGAGAGAGTGACGCGTCGGCATGGCGTGAACTCGCCTTTGATGGCTCCGGTGGAGCCTCCCGCCGACATGATGCATCAGAGCGAGAGGTCGGAGACACAGGGCGATTATCGAGGTGGCCGGCACTTCTCGGCATTTGTGGCGATTGAGCGGTATTCGGTATTTATCTTGAGGAGGTTGAGAATGCCCCCGAGGTCCTTGAGAGAGAGAGGGGTAGGGATAAATGCGGTACCGCGGACGGACTTTTCATATGTCCGGGATGGGGTCCGATTGAGGGTGCGAATCCCTCGGCTGAGCGGCTTCCACGAGCTTTTCGGCCTCGTCAGGAGTATGAAGGTATGGCTTCTCCTTCCCACCTCTTTTTTTTTGCTTGTCTTTCCCTTTCTTTCTGTCATCATTTTTCGCCTCAACTATTTCGACGTTTTTGCTTCCGTGCGGTTTAGGAGGTGGTCGTGGAGAAGGCGACGAAGCGGGTGATCGGGGCTAAGAGATTCATTAGGAGGATGGTTGCTTGTGGAGCCCCTCGAGGCTAGAGCGAGCGAAACACGGCCGGCGCACATTGACGGGGAGACATCCCCCCGAGCCTTACGAGCGTTCTTTGGGAGACTCCTCTTTCCCTCTCGCCAGATCCCGGCGTAGGTGCGCCTTCGGACACGTCATTCTCGGGGATCCGTACGGGCGGGGGCATGTCTGGCATCACGGTGGGTCTTCTTCACACGTCCGAGGAGTCCGCGCATTCACCTTCGGATATGACTTCTTTGCGGATCTTGGTTTGCCGTATCGGGCGTGCGGTTGGTCTGGCGAGGCCTTCTTCCGGAGGCAGGGGACGGTGATTCGAGCCCGAGACATTCATGGCTGCAGGAGCGGGCAGGAGCCGCAAGAGGGTCGGGGAAAGCACCGGCCACCGAGGATTACGATTGACTTACGAGATTGATTTACGGGGCCCAGAAATTTGGGATTGTACTTATTGAACGAGATACATTTTATGCACATTTTTTTTGCTTTTCTCTTTTTTTTTGGAATGTAATAACCTACTTTTTTTTTTGATATTTTTTTTTAATGCATGTAAATGTTGCATGAGCCGGTTTTTGGTAAGGGTGTGAATGTTTGGTATGTGAACTTTGGGCGGGCTTTGCATAGGTTTCGAGTGACCAGGATGAAATATTCCTCAAGTGGTGCGACGGTTTGAGCTGCTGCAGATTTTTACAGTGGTGGCACTTATGTCCGCGCGGATAGGGCCGAAGCTTTCGACCTTTGTCCTTTAATTTTGCTTCGAATCTGGTTTTCCTTTATTTCAAATTCAAACACCTTCTTCAACCACCGGTTCAAACAGCCATTTTCGGGGAGAAGGAGAAAAACCATGGAGAGAATTGTGAGCATGCAAAATCCACCCAAATTGTCCCAAAATTCTCAAATGCAATTCTTCACTAAGTTTAAAGAGTGGTGCCGGGAGATTATGCATGAGAGGAGGCCATTCTTTGAAGAAAGGTACAAGATACGATGCTTGTGGTCTCTCAAGGAATTGGTTCCGAATTATGAGCTTTTGAGAGCTTCTTCCTCATTTTGGGACACTAGAAGGCATGTTTTTGCTTCTCTTACAATGAAATGATCCCGACTGTTGAAGAATTTCGGGCATTGCTTGGTGGTACTGAGGTGGAGGAGATTGCAATTCCTTTGCCGGAGGAGCCTCTTTTGTTGACAAGCTGTGCAACCTTCTTCATCTTTCCCCGGAGGAAGCACAAGATATGATCTGTGGTCCCGATCATTTTAACATTTCTGGTCTCCCTGATAGATTTAGGGTCTTAGGCTTGGTGGATGATGCCTATTGGGATGCTTTTGCACTTTGCATGTTCGGGACCTTGTTCATAGTTTATTCTTTTGGGATCTGTCATCGGGCTCTGCTAGATGTAGTCGTTGCCATAGTCGCTTGAGGCGGAGGACGTTGTACCTTTGATCACTGGGGAGACTTTTCATGCTCTTGACAGGGCTGGCTACGGGAGGCGGTATATGCACGGGGGCGGCCCGTTTCTCTTGACTTTGTGGGCGATGGAGCGCACAGGGGTTCTTCGGGAAACTTCGATATGATCGAGCCTTGGACATGCGCCAGGAGAGGGGTTTTGGTGGATTTTGGTGATCGGGGCTCGTGGGAGCGTTGGATGGCTGGCCGTCGGGCGAAGATATCGAGATGGTCGGTGCCTCATTGGCGAGTGGAGACTCGGAGAGTACTTCGGGATGGATCTCCGTGGTTATGCTTAGGGGCTTTCTCGATCCGGCTTTTACATTCGGCTTTGGTTACAGATGGCAGCTTTGGTTTTGGCCGAGGTTCCTTTGGAGGAATTTGATGATATGGCCACCGGGGTGGTGGCTTACACTTCTATGGAGGATCCTTCGGTGTTTCCATTCCTTTCTCAGTATGGAGGTATGACGTCTTTCCTCCTCGGGTTATTCTCGGGCGTTCGAGACTGTTTTTTGACCACTTGGTACTGGATTGAGTACGAGAGGCATTTGGGGAGACTCGAGATGGCTATTTTGAGACGGCGTGAGGCCATTGTGGGTGCGGAGGACTGGACGGTTTTGGAGAGGAGGAGGGCCGAGGCGAGGGCCAACCCTCGCGACGGGGAGCGGAGATGTTGTGACCGACTATGAGGCTTATGTCAAGAGCGGGGAGAGAGGAGGGCCCCTATGCTACCGGCTAGGCTACGGGAGATGAGAGATGATGCTAGGGCCACTAAGGCCCTGACAGAGCTGGTTTGATAGATCCTGTTCCTATACCGAGCTTGGTAGGAGGAAGGCCAGGCATTTTCTGTTCGAGAGGAAGAAGACCCGAAGGGGAAGAAGAGGGAGATGCCGATGCGAGCGGCTTAGAGTGACCTCGAGGTTTTCCGAGTATCCCTTTCTTGTTGTAGCGAGACACATTAGTTTGATTATGTATTTTAGTTTCTTTCGGCGGGTTGTAATTCGTAGGAGTGAACCGGGCTTAGACTCATCAAAGTTTTTAAGCGTAATGAATATGTGAATTGCTTTAGAGTTTTTCGAGACGCTTTCATGGTACGATCGGTATATTGATGTCAAAGTATGACTCTTATTTGTATTTTAGACCAGAACCGTTTCCATTTGCCCTAAGTTCCCTTCGGACAAAGGGCTCGGAGTCTCCGTAGTTCGACCCGGCTTTTTTTTTTTTTTTTGTCTCTTGTTTTTGTTTTTTTTTTTTGTTTCTTTTTTTTTCTCTTTTTTTTTGTTGTTTTGTTTTTGTTTCTTTTTTTTTTTTTTTTTTTTGTTTTTTTTTGTGCGGATACCACTATTTTTACCTAGGCGCCCTTTTCGGGTTTTCAACCTAGTTGGGTATTACTCTTTCGGCACTCTTTTTTTGACTCGGTGTTTTTACGCGTAGTATCTGCGCGGCTTGTCACCATTCACTTGGGTGTACAAAAGGATTTCCGTCGAGGTACGCAAGTTGCATGGCTCCTCGGAGAAGATCTTTTGGGCGACATATGGCTCGACCCGGACGGGCTCCCATTTGCCAAGCGGGTTGACACGGGTAGGGGGCTTCTCTTTCAAAGCGAGATCACCTTCTCGAATCTCCCGATGCTTCACTTTCTTGTCGAAGGCTCACGGCCCATTCTCCCTTGGTAAGCTTCCCGGATATGTTCCATTACTTTCAATCGTCGCTCATCTAGCAGGGCCAATTCATCATGGCGACTTTGGAGCCATTCGACCTCATTGATCTGACTTTCCAACAGTACCCGGAGTGAATGGATTTCTAGCTCGATTGGGAGTACGGCTTCCATCCCGTAGGTAAGAGCAAATGGTGTTTCCCTTGTTGCCGTTCGACGGATGTTACGTAGCCCCGAGTGCCGAGTGTAGCTTCTCGGGCCAATCTCGACCTCGGACGGCCATTTTTCGGATGATGTTTTCCGAGTCTTGTTTCTTTGCCTCGACGGCTCCGTTGGTTTTGGGGCACTATAGGGAGATGACTTGTGACGGGTTATTACGAATTCCGCCCGGCGGCTGTCGCATTCCCCTTCAAAGTGGGATCCGTTATCGGAGATAATTTCGGCTGGCAACCCGTATCTGCATATGATGTTTTCTTTGATGAAGAGGGCTACTTTCCTTGAGTTGAGGACCTTGTAGGATTTTGTAGGACATCCTTTTCAGTTCCTTCGAAGAAGCCACCAATCTGCGTCTCTTTAGGCTCTTCCGCAGTTCCCAGATTCACACTTGTCAAAATCTCTTCGGCAGCTTGGGCTCGATTTTCCTCTTTCCGAACAACCTGCTTAAAAATTTTTGTTCTTTTTTTTGTTTATTTAATGTATCTGCTTCTTTATCTAATGAATCATTATTAAATATTTTTTTTATTAGTTAATTTATCATTAGTTAAAGTGGCAATCAAGGGATACTCAGAAAGGTTCGTCATTTTATTGAGAATAAAAGGGAAATTTGCTACAGACTCGTAGTCTTCAGGCGTAAGGCCGTCAGACGACTCTAGAGACTTGATCTTGACATTGAGGGACTCGGAAGACTCTACCTAGATTGACCTGAAAGGGACGGGGGACCAATCCGAGACTTGGTGATCATTTCTTCTTTGGTCGTGGACGGGCACGAGAGAGTTTCCCGATTCTTTAATGGCATTCGCCCGGTGACCTCACGACTCGGGAATTATCTTGTTTTTGTCCTCCTTCCTCGATCATCGCTACCATTTCTTTGGCGAGCTGAAATCAATCAGTCACGGCACTGGATCTCTTCCCAGAATAAGCTGCTTTGCATAATCGGACCATCCCGATCATACGAAAAGACTTACGTGGCTTTGGCTTTCGGCCTTGTCAATTCAAACTCGGGCTTCGGACCTTCTGGGAAGTAGGAATTGTGGTAGTAAGCTTCTCGAGCTGTTCCACTAGGCTTGGCACGCCTTTGAAAGTGTACTCATTTTCGTGGTAGTGGTAGCCCGGGTATCTTGGGTAGGTCCGAAATACTCTACGGGCCGGGTTAGCTTTGGCTCCCACAGAATTTGTTGAGGCTATCCTGTAGCTTCGGCCACCCTTACGTAGGAGTGGGCTCACGTGATGTTACCGGTTGTGTGGGACCCTTTACAAAGTAGTCGGCCAAATTAGGGTGAAGGGGAGAGATTTAGGATCGTTGGCCAGGACCCTTCTGTGATAGCTTCTTTCCTTTGTAGAGCAAATTCTTTTCTTTCACGGTGTCATTGAGGAGGCCTCATATCCCGGGCCGTGGCGAGTTTTACGTCCTTTCACCTCGATGAGTTTGTGAGTTCCTTGTTGGTGCTTCCCAGGACCAGAGGCCGAGTAGATAGCTCATCTTTCTCATCATTTTCAAGGCAGGAGGGATTTTATCCGGGTGATTGTCGGATCTATGTTGCACACTTGGGCTTTGGGAGGCTCGGCCAGTGAAGCACTGTTAGCATGAGACCTTCCTCATCATGTTTGATTTCGAATAGGTATTCCACTGTATCCGTGCCCTCGAGGTGACTAGATCCCCGTAAATGGTTGTCGGAGTCCCCATTCGAGACGAATTTCACACCTGGTGGAGGCTTGAGGCGACCCCCTTGACTGATGCGGCCAAGGTCTTCCCGATAAGGCATTAAAAGTGATCGGGATATCGATAACACGGAATTCCACGGTATCAATTTACGGCCAAACCGAGAGGTCCAAAGTAGCAACTCCGAGGGCGCTCGAGATGTCGAGTCGTAAGCTTTGAGCGTGAGGGAGGAAGGCTTCAAGTACGTAGTCTTGATATCAAGCGAGCTCATGATCTTTCTTAGGAAGGATATTCATTAGGACCCATTGTCGACCCGGGACCGAGGAGGCGTCGTTCATCCAATTGGACTATGATGAAGAGAGGCTCGTTATGATCGGCCCCAAATTGAGGGAGGTCGAGATACGTGAAAGTGATTATGTTCCGTAGTGGATGTTCCCAATTAATTGCACCACGTCATCGGGAGTAGCATCGATAGGGACGAGTGCGAGCCGGGCTTTCTTCCGGCTTTAGCTTGTGGGGATAGGATGAGGTGAGCGGGGACCATAGAGATGTTGGCTTTGTGTTTGCTTCAAGCCCGGGTGAGCACGGGATCCTCCTTTGCGGGGTCGGGAGCCTTGTTTGTCTTAGCATAGGCGGCGGTTCTCCTCGGGTGCTTGATCGTGGCCTTCTTATCTGTCTTGGGATTCCCTTGGAAGATTTGCCGGATCGGGTCAACGGGTTGACTTCCTCGTCGGTTGCTTCTTGACTAGATTTCTTCAATCTTTGCTAAGGTCAGCGGGGGAGCCTTTTTGGCTATCGGCCCTTTGGTTACGACGGAGTCTAGCAGCGGTGAGGGCTGAGGCATGCTTGGCTCCTTCTGGCGGCCCTTATAAGCGCTTCCCAAGTCACGAGGCTTTTGAGTGCAGGGTTGTGTTGTTGCCCCTGGATGGCCCACGAGCTAGGGCGTCCTCAGATTCGCTCATGCCTTGCTCATAGTTATCATACAACAAGAGTCGCTATTGTCGGGGCTCGGCGGCTTTTCGATCTCATCCCGGTATAGTGCAACCATTACGGTTCCTTTACGTAATACTCGGAAGTGGAGATGATTATAGCACTACGTGTGGGAGCGCATCCGGTATCATGCCGGTTTCCGGGACTTCTACGAGAGGACATACATTCGGGGAAGGTGACCTCTTCTTGGGTAACCACGACAAGGAGTGTTACTTTGTTAGGGTGGATTTGATCGACCATGGTTATTTTCTCATTTGGGCGGATGGGAGTTAGTTTCCCTCTCTCTCAATCAAATCTTCGACTATCGGCTGGATCGGATGCACAGAAAACCACTTTCCCCCAAAGCATGGTAGGCGGTGTTGAACTCTAAGACATCCACGTGCTCGGACCCGAAACTTCATGGCCTTCATATCCTCGGTTTCATATTCGTCTTAGAAGTGTCTTCGGTCTTATGGCTATCGGCCTCCATTTCATCATACATCTTCTTTCTTTCACCCTTGCAGTAGGGCGGCCACAAGTGAAGGATAGGCAAGCGTTCCCCCTCGTAGTTCGATGTAGCGGCTCGATAGATTTGGGTCCCAAATAAGGAGCACCGAGGTCCCATTTGTGAAGACGCTGAGCAATTAGGAAGGCGTCGTGTGGATCCATAGAGTATGAAAGCCCTTTGGGGAGACGTTTAGATCAATAACCCTTTTCGGTGATTGCGAGGCACTCGGCGTGCTCAGCGGCCGGTTGTGACCCTACGGTTGTTATGCCATCCGTTCTCGGGAAAGAAGAAAAAGATCCGATGACGTTCACGAATTCTTCATCTTAAGTCCATTTGAAACCCTCCATTCTCGACCGGTGCTTCAATGAACCCTTTCCATTCACCGGTTAGGTTCTTATAAGGAACATTGTGTTCTAGGATTTCGGATGTGTACGGATGCGGGCGCGGGCTTTGTTGTCCCTCATCCTCTGATATCCAGGACAGCGACCGCGGGTGCATCTTACGAGGTGCGGTTCTTGGGGACCCGTCCCTATTGGCATTTGACTTGCATTTTCCGGTGGTTCTTCATCGTCGCTTGTGACAACCAACCATTGTGTCTGCTCCCGTGGCATTATTTCCGGCATGATTGTTCCAGATTGATTCCGGATGCGGGGCCTCGATTGACTCTTCGCTCTCGTCATCATCATCGTCGTCATGTGTCATCGGAATCATCTTCCCATACTACGGGATTTCGGGTGAGAGGAACGCCGTCAAACCCGTTAGGGAATATGGGTGCGTGCGGCCGCAGAAATTGTCATATGCTCCCATTCCGGAAGTGGTAATTGCGATTCGGCTTCTCCTCCCGAGAAGCTGCCCAGGGGGAAGAGTGAGAGGGTGGCACGTATTTGACTCCGGCGGGATATAGAAGGAATCCTCCTCCTCCTCTCGATTCTTATTTGTTCTCGGGATCATATTCGGCCTCTCCCAAAACCAATTTGCAAAAGTGTACTAGCTCCAGATGCTCTTCGGCCTCTTTCTTTGATAAGCCCCGATACGGCGCTCGTCTGAAGCTTTCTTGCTCGATTCTTCTCGATTGTTCTAACCATCTTGTGTAAATGGTTTTCTCATGTTTTGGCCAGGAACAGCCCAGTTCTTGATATCGGCTTTCCCTTCATCCGAGAAATAGCGGGCCTCGTATTCTTGCGGGAAGTCTCGACATGAGACCAAGGTGGGTTGATTCGTTCAATATCCTCAAGGTTGAGAGGAATCGAATTCGGGATCCTCGACAAGGTTGGCCGTGGGTATTTGGGGACCTTCATCGGCATCTTCACGGGCATGCGAAGGTTCTCCGCATTCGATCATATTTATCGATTATGGTTCCTTGGCGAGAGGATTTTTGGCTAATATTAGGCCCCTTCGGGGCCTTCCAACTTTCCTTGCTCTATTAAGCCTTGGATCGCCTTTTCGGAGTGAGCGGTTATCGATCAGATGTCCGTGGGCTTAATGAAAAGCCAATACTTTGAGGTATCCACGGGAGCGTTCGGATTCTGGGTTGGAAATTCTCCAAAGCCGCGACAAGCCTTCTTTCACCGGTCCCCTAAAGATGTCGTTCGGAGGCATTCCAAAGTTTTCGAGGTTCGCGACCGTGGCACAGGCTCATTTGGTTTTACGGGAGCGAAGGAGTTGTGTTATTACATTCTGTCCGCGTAATTAATCACCTCTTTGCCTTTAGCGGGAGCGGAAGGCGGTGTTGGGAGGAGGAGCCCGATATGCGTAGCGGAGTGCGGCGGCGGTTCTTGATTGTAAGCCTTTTCAAACTTAGCCGCGGAGTTAACCATGGCCCGTAAGTACGAGTACGGGAAGTGGCGAGGAGGCTCTCGGATGTGGTTTCGAGCATGAGCGAAAGATATCCCGATTGTTCCTCTTGAAGGAGGGATGGCTATTTCATGAGTTTCGAGATTCCACCGCTTGTAGAAGTCCCCAACATTCTCGTCGGAGATGACTGTAGCTTTATTTCATTGTCTGCGAGATCAACTCTATTTGTTTCCCATTCCAAATTGGCCTTGTACTTTTACGTGAAGGCATTAGTAATCCGGTCCCATGTAGCCACGGCCTCGGGTTTTAAGCGGAAGAACCATTTTAAGGCCTTTGGATTTCAAAGATAGGAAAGTAGTCGGCCAAGCTGGCGATTGGTACACCCTTTGGCCTTCATTGCCCAAGGTATACGTATCCGAGATGAGTTTTCGGGCATGCGGTACCATCAAAAGAGTCAGTTCGGCATAACAAATTTGTGAGGCGGGGAACGATGGAGTCCGGGTCCGTAGGCCGGAAGCGGACTTCTTAGCGGTCAATTCGGCCAATCTGCGCTTTCATTTCCTTATGGTGTTCCATGAACCCGGGCCGGATGAGGGTCTTGTGGCGGAGTCATTGCGTTCAAACTAGTGGTGAGGCTAGAGAGAGGAGCTACTGCGGCGGCGGGCGGTGGAGGGAACGCAGCCCGTCAGGGGACGTAGGTGAAAACATCCTTGGCCCAGATTGCCGGGGAGCATGAGTAGGAGCACAGGCGAAGGGATAGAACCTTGCGGCTCTTGTTGATTTTCAGCTGGTAAAGTGGGTGGAGGTAGTCTGATGTAGGTTTGGGTAGCTTGGATTTCGGAGTGGGACCCGCCATAAGTAGGCTTAGATGCGGAAGCTGCTTGTCCACGATTGTTGAATTGCATGGCATGCGAGGCGATGGTGTATAACCCGGGAATGCTGCGGTCTGGTGATTCCCGATGAAAGCCCAGGATGGAGGTTTGGTAACCCATCGAACCCTGAGTGAGGAATGGGTTTGTGAAAGATGTGGGAGGAAGCAAGCGAGCTAGCATCATTACGAGGAGGGGCTCTGACGGTACATTGAGGCATCTTAATTGTTGTTATGGCCCCTTTGAAGCCCACATTCTTTGCGAAGGCCCGGAATTGATCTGGTTCCAAAGCGTGCGGGATCCCAATTAGGTGTGGCACTTGAGGTAACCCCAACCATGAGAAGACATTCCGTGCGATTTTGCCCCCATTGAGGAAGCTGTGAGCGGATTTGTGTCGTCGGGCCGTGTGGATCCGATGGTGCAGGCTGGGGAGGCTGGTGACCAGAAGATCGAGGAGCATGGGTTACGGTAGTGGTACCATAGGAGGTGGGTGGTGGCATCTGGAGTAATCGGGCGGCGAGAGTGGGATTGGCATCCTCTTCTTCTTCCACGGTGAAGGTGCCATCGAGGTTGAGGTTGGCGGCCAAACCGTGGCTTTTAATAGCCTCCATAAGGCTATTGTTGTGCTTCTGTCGTAATCTCATACGTTACGCTAGCGATTCCACTGATGTTGCATGCGAGGGTCCCGGGAGGCGGAGTGACGTTGTCCCCATCATTACCGGGCGTGCGAGACATTACGAAACCCGGAGTCGGAACAAACGGCGAAGGCGATGATGCGCTTGACTCTTCCCAGGCGATCAAACGGTGACCCGGTGTCGGGAACCAACCTTTGTGAGGAGCTGGGGGAAAAGGCACGAGGGTTCGAGATGTCCGGGAATGAAGGAGGGTAAGTGTTTGGGCTTTGGGCTCATGCAACATGCGGTTATTTGTTCTTGTTTACTTAAAACATGTTTTATTAACCTAATCGGTTGGAAAAGATTGCTCTTCTTTTTCGCAAACTACTCGGATCTGGATCGGTGGGCCCCGTCACTACGTCTATAAGCCCCTCGTATTCCACACAGTATTTCGACCTCCCGGGGGTGGACGGCCCGGGCGAGGTCCTATAGGAGCAGCGGGTCCCAGAGCGAAAGAAAACGATCCTAAAAGTCGGCGGGTAATCGAGGTCTTAACGAGCAATCGATGTAAATTACGGACAAAGCTTACGTCAAAGTCAAGATCATGTCAGGAGCTCGACAAAAAAGCCGGCATGATTTGGGTGATAAATGTCCACGATTGATCTTGACTTGTCGTCAATTAGGCCGTAATTAGGCATGGAATGATCATTAATCCTTGATGACTCGAGTGTCATCTTTGGGAGTCGGTGTATAATTTGTGCCGATCGAGTCAAAGTCAAGGCGCCGAGTCAATATCTGGTCAAAGTCCGTGACGGAAAACCGGCGAGAACTTCGGCGGTAGGGTCCCCGAGAGATATTGACTTGGTATGCCGACTAAGGCTTGAAAGGAAAGGTCTATACACGAGACGGGGCATGACACGGACCCGGACTAAAAACCAAGCGGGTCTCGGACAAAGTGTGTCACGGACAAGTGCATGGTCGACACGAGGCTCCATGGGATGTTTGGGTAGTCCCGTGCTTGCACCGAGAGGCGTAATAAGACCAAACGGGCCGCGACGAGGATTTCCCGGGTTAGGGACGTAGTGTGCAGTGTAAGGTCACGTGCGCGTAGTGTGCAAGCAGTCTATCTTCTTTTTCTGAGTAAAATAGAAATTTTTCATGTGTCTTAAAAAGTATGATGCATGATTTTTTTTTTTGAAAATTTTCTTTTTTTTTGAAATTCTTTTTTTTTGAAAATCTTTTTTTTTTGAAATTCTTTTTTTTTTGAAAGTAAATGCACACATAAGCACATAATTCAAAATCCGAGTCAACGGGTCCAACAGTCAAAATTTTGACTTTTCCGAGGCGGCCAAAACAACACGAAAATGTGAAAAATCAACACACACCACAAATGATTTCAAATGCCGGGACGGAAGCTTGACCCTCAAAAGTTTTTTTTTTTTTTAAAACAATGACACCGGTACGTG
Organism: Adenophora triphylla var. japonica; assembly: GCA_022495995.1. Lineage (NCBI taxonomy): Eukaryota > Viridiplantae > Streptophyta > Magnoliopsida > Asterales > Campanulaceae > Adenophora > Adenophora triphylla. The sequence goes on from JAFEMH010002425.1 coordinate 20,519, forward strand.
GGATTGTTAAACCACAATTTATCCCCGACTCGTGTTAGGAGGCGATAACGGGAAGTTTAATGGTTTCCACCAATATACCAAATATCATATTTTTTTTTAAGATAAAGCTTATTTGTCCCCAGCGGAGTCGCCACTGTAACGATGTTGAATTCCAATTCGCGGAGAAAATTCGATTTTTCGTTTCTTTGAAAACCAAATAAAATCGGAAAAACGGAGTCGCCACGCCATTTTTGTTTTAAGGGCCAAAACTTTGAAAAATGCCCGAAATGAGAGATTTGGGTTCGGAGGTCACGTTACACGCCGGGAAGAACGTTAGTGTTCACCCGGAATGCCTCGTAAAACGAGTCTTCCAAGCATAAAATCATTTGTTTGTGTTTGTGTGTGTGTGTGTTACTTTGGCCAAAATAAATTGAAACTGAGAAAAGTAAAAATTGGGAATTATTTATTAGACTTTGGACAGATCCCATGATTTTTGGTATGATTTTTGGGTTGAGTTTTGAGACTCAAAGGATTTTTTGAAATTGAAAACCAATTCTGCCAGAATGAAAAAGGCAGTGGACACTTGACTTTGAAATGGATTTAAGGGCTTTAAAACTTCATAATCTGAGGAAACTCAGAGAATGAAAGTTGTTCCAGACACCTTAAATAAGATTTCTGTAAAAGAATTTTTCATTTTGGAGATGATTTGAGGGACCAAAACTTTCTAGAAATCTCAGATGTGGAATCTGGATTTCCAGAGACTGATGAACTGTCCTTTTAAAAGAAAATTTGAAAAAGGGAGTTTTACTCACGCAAAAAATAAAGTAAAAAATATTTCTGGAAATCTCTGAATATTGGCTACAAAAAGTGTTTTGTAGTCAACACCAAATTCCAAGTTTATCTGTGTCCAAAAAATTAGAACATGGACAGAGGTCTTAGAAAATTGCTACTGGACAGCAACTTTCTTAAGAAGAAAAACATGATTTTAAGGGGGGTTTTGCATCCATGCTTGTCCCCATTTCCTTAGGCTTTGATTAGTGATCACTTGACATTTTATTGGTGAATCAACTATATCAAGCCATCCTTAGGGTACATTAGGACTAAGCACTTCATTTGCTTGGGAAGGGAAATTTTATCCTTTGAAAATGAAGATTTGATGTATGAAAATGATTTTTAGGGTTTTGAAAATGCATTTGCAAGTAAGTAAGAACACTTTGAAGAGAATGTTGATCCTTGTAGAAGATCAACCATGAAGATGAACTTCCATGGTGATCTTCTTGGATCTAGAGCAACCTGTTCAGAAGGGACCAAGCCTAATGTCAGCGTCCTGACCCGATCGGGCCAAATCCATGTATTACCACCCAAGGCCACTAAAAAGCCAAAGGAGCCAGAACCGCAACCCGGCCTGCTCGAAGACACAATTTTCGTGAAAGTGGAACCGATCCTCACTCAGCTCAAACAGACCCAGGCAAACATTTCCCTGTGATCCCTGCTCACATCTTCATACCCTCACAAGCTCAAGCTAGAGGAAAGTCTGGCCCATACCATGGTCCCCGTGGACGCAACTCCAGACGAGGTGATCCAGATGATCGACAACATCTACTACCGCAACATCATCACCTTCACAGATTTGGACCTGCCAAAATTTGGAGTTGACCACAATGAGCCGCTTTACATCACAGTTCAGCTGGATGAGCGTCGCCTTCCCCGCGTGCTGGTAGACGGAAGTTCCGGAATGAATGTCTTGCCCGCCAAGATAATGGACCTGCTTGACATCAAGCCCACAGATCTAAAGCCTTCAGTCCACACTGTCAAGGCCTATGACTCTACTTCCTGCACAGTTCTCGGGTTGATACTCTAAACATTTGGTTCGGCAAGCGGATGATCCCTACCGAATTCCAAGTGTTAGACATTCCTATCACTTTCACAGCCATCCTGGGGCGACCCTGGCTGCATCAAATGAACGACGTGGCATCCAACCTTCACCAATGCATCAAGTTCATCCAAGGCAACGAGCTAACAACAGTCTACGGCGACAGCGTCACCACCGAGGGGACCAACACCAACGGCATTCCAGTGTTAGAGATCAAGGATGAGGACCATGTGGCATTAGCTGGATTCACCTTGGAAACCTCCAAGATCCAAATATGCAGCGTGGACCTTCCACTGTATTGGGACAAAATCCCTCCCGCCATGAAGATGATGAAACTCATGAACTTCGTCCCAGGACTTTGGCTCGGCAAAAGGTTACAAGGCCATCACCAAGTCATCGAAGTCAAGGACCACACTATAGTCTAGGGGCTCGGTTACGTGCCAACACCAGCGGATATCAAAGAAAACAAAAGGCTCGCCAGCACCAAGGCAGCAGCCCGCAAAAGGGGAACCTCCAACGGCACACCCAACCTCCGACCTTACAATTTTGACCTCGCTCATTACTTCATCAAGGGAACCGACAGCGGAGCGAGGAACCGAGCGAACCGACAACGGGCGAGGGAACCGACAACGGAACCGACATCAGAACTGAGGGGACCGAAAGTGAAACTGATGAAGATGAGAAAAAAGCAGGGAAAGTCAGCACAGAGACTGCAGGAAGGATGGGAAAGCTAGCACGGGACCTCAAGCGTTTCAGAGGACTTAAAGCTATTCCGATAAGGGGAGCGTTCCTCGACGTCACAGCTCTACCTGGACCAATTGCCACCACAGTTCAGCATGAGTACACATTCAAAGGAATCCCAGACATAGAAGAGCAGCTCAAGACACTCTTCATGGGAAACAGACTGTTCGGGTCAGCCTCTGGGGTCACATTCGAGACAGTAACTCCAAAACAGAAGGAACCAAAATTCATAGAAGATGCTCTCAGTGGACCCGCTCTACAGAGTCTTTTTGAAGAAGTCATGGAAGTGCCAAACCTGATTGACCTGGGCTTCGAAAACAGCATGATCGCCATGATCGGGACAGCAGAAGCCAAGCCTCTTGACCCCCGCACCCTCAGCAAGCATCCAACAATGCCACTGAAAAACTGGGTAACTTTCACCAGACCAAGGGCAAGCCAGGCAAAAATGGAAGACAAGCTAGGCCTGCACCCACATCTCCCTAAACCCAGTCTCAAACCCTCTGAGTCAGTCATTGTCAAAGTCCAGTCCTCTGAGTCGTCCGACGTCCTCACGCCGGAAGACTATGATAATGTAGCCAACAATGTATTCCCGTTCGCGTTTAATGAAAAGTCTGACCTTTCGAATTATCCCCTCATTGCCACTTTAACAACTGATAAGTTAACAAACAACTTAAAAGACGTTAATAATGACTCACTTGATAAAGAAGCAGACACACTAAATGAACAATACATTAAAGAAGTTCTCAAGCATGTAGTAGACCAAGAGGACAATCGGACCCAAGCTGCCAAAGAGGTTATGACTAAAGTGAACCTGGGGTCAGTGGAAGAGCCTAAAGAGACACAAGTGGGCAGTTTCTTTGTCGGTGCAGAAAAAGAAGCCCTGATAAATCTCCTCAAAGAGTTTGTTGACGTGTTCGCCTGGTCATATCAGGACATGCCAGGACTCGATCCCTCAATCGTGGAGCACAGATTTCCCCTGGATCCAGAATCCAAGCCTGTCATGCAGAAATTGCCCAAGATCAAGCCAGAGTGGTCCTTGCAAGTGAAAGAAGATATTGAGAAGATGCTCCTCGTCGGCTTCATCAGATTGATTGAGTACCCGACCTGGCTCTCCAACATTGTGACGGTCATCAAGGCCAATGGAAAGGTCAGATGCTGTGTAGATTTTTGAGATCTCAACAAGGCCAGCCCTAAAGATGATTTCCCATTGCCCAACATCGACATGCTAGTCGACACCACGACAAATTTCAAAGTAAAGTCCTTCGTGGACGGGTTTGCTGGATACAACCAGATCAAGATGTCCGAGGAGGATCAAGCCAAGACTGCTTTTACCACTCTGTGGGGGACATACTGTTACACGGTCAAGCCGTTCGGTTTGAAGAACGCTGGGACTACTTACCAGCGGGCTGCAACAACCCTCTTCCATGACATGATTCACAAGGAAATCGAAGTATATGTCGACGACATGATCATCCACTCCAGAGGATCAGACATGCAGCACATGGTAGATTTGAGAAAGTTCTTCAACAGACTCGGAAAGCACTCCGTGAGATTGAACCCTGCGAAGTGCACCTTTGGCGTCAAGCGAGGCAAGGTACTGAGGTACATGGTTACAGAAAGAGGTATCGAAGCCGATCCCAAGAAAATCATGGCCATCATCGACAAGAAGCCGCCTCAGACACTGACATAAATGAAAACTTTTATGGGAAGACTTCAGTACATCAGCCGCTTCATCAACCAGTTGACATCTATCTGTGAGCCGATGTTCAAACTAATGAAGAAGAATGCCGACATCAAGTGGGACTCCGAGTGCCAGTCAGCTTTCGAGAAAATCAACACATACTTGGTGAATCCCCCAATCCTGTGCCCGCCGCATGTTGGGGCTATGTTGGCGCAAGAACAGAAAGATTCCAAAGTTGAGCATGCAATCTACTTCGTAAGCCGAAAGCTTCAGGGAAGTGAACTCAGCTACTCAGCGTTAGAGAAAACTTGTACCGCCTTGGTAGGGGTAGTCGGGAAACTGAAACACTACATGCAGTCACATTCAGTGCTCCTGGTCTCCAAGATGGACCCCGTCAGATATCTCTTCGACAAGCCATCTCTATTAATGAGATTAGCCAAGTGGTCATTCTTCCTGGCTGAATTCGACATCAAATACATGGTCAGAAAATCAACAAAGGGCAGAGTAATGGCAAATCAGCTGGCAGACTTCCCAAGCAGTGAACCCAAGGGTCCTGATTCGCAGTTTTCGGATGACGAGATCTTCTCACTCAACAGCGCAAACCGCTGTCAACTCTTCTTCGATGGGGCAGCCAACAAGAAAGGATATGGTATTGGAATGCTCCTGGTCGATCCCAAGGACGAGCATACTCCCATAGCCATCAAACTGAATTTTGAAGCAACCAACAATGCAGCAGAGTATGAAGCATGCGCCACCGGCCTAGAAGCTGCTCTCGAGCGCAACATCTCAGAACTGGAAGTATATGGAGACTCAGCATTGATCATCAATCAAGTGTCCAACAAATGGAAGACAATAGATTTCGGCCTCCAGAAGTACCACACGTACATGGAGGAGCTCATTGATCAGTTCAAGGATATCTCTGTCCATTATTTGCCAAGAGACAGGAACCGCTTCGCAGATGCCCTGGCCACCCTAGCATCCCTTGTCGAAATTCCCGAAGGGAAATCAGTAAAACCCCTCAGAATTGGCAGACGGGAAATCCCCGCTTATTTCTGCGAGATCGAAGTTGAACATGAACCGATCGATGAACCCTGGTACAATCAAATCTACCAGTACCTCCAAAATGGAGAAGCTTCCTTCACAAATGAAGATGGAAAATACAAAGAAGGGATCAAAGCCAAAAACATGATGGCACTAAAATGCCTGGCATCCTATTTCGTCTTTCTGGGGGTATATTGTACAAGAAGCGCCACCAAGGACCACTCCTCCAGTGTGTGGATAAAGAAAAGGCCAGCGAGCTAATAAACGAAGTTCACAACGAAACCTGCGGTCCGCACATGAACGCCAGAGCATTGACACAGATCATCCTCCGTATGGGTTACTATTGGGTATCAATGGAAACAGACTGCATCCAGTTCGTCAGAAGCTGCGACAAATGTCAACGGTTCTCCAACCTCAATCACATTTCCCCTCACGAGCTCTATTTCATGACTACGCCATGGCCTTTCGCCACATGGGGAATCGACGTCATCGACAAAATCACTCCGCCAGGGAGCAATGGTCACGAGTTCATATTAGTCGCAGTCGGCTACTTCACCAAATGGGTAGAAGCCAGATCATACAGAGTACTGAATTCCAAGAAGGTGGTCGAGTTCATCAAAGAGAACATCATGTGCAGATACGGGGTGCCCAACGAGATCATATCCGATAATGGGACTCACTTCGAAGGAGACTCTGACCAACTGTTGACCGAGTTCAGAGTTACACGCCACAAGTCTTCTCCCTACAGACCACAGACTAATGGTGCAGTAGAGGAAGCAAACAAGACTCTCGCAATGATAATCAGAAAAATGGCCGTCAGAGGTCGGGATTGGCCTGAGAAGCTACATCTAGCCCTCTGGGGATACAGAACATCAGTCAGAACCCCACAGGGGAGACTCCTTTCGCACTTACATATGGAATGGAAGTGATGTTACCAGTGGAATTGGAAATTCCATCCCTTCGAGTCCTATTGGAAAACGGAATCAATGAAGTCGAGTGGCTCCAGAGCTATCACGACAAACTAGCTCTACTCGACGAGCGCAGATTGAAAGCCATGGAGCATACTTGTGCCTACCAAAGCAGAATGGCCCGAGCATTTGATAAGAAAGTCAAGGTCCGAGACATCAGAGAAGGCGACTTGGTGCTTAAGAAAAAGCCTCATACGCAGACAAATCCCTTCGGAAAGTGGGAGCCTACCTGGATAGGCCCGTTCGTGGTACAAAGAATCTTCTCCGGAGGAGCCATGAAGTTAGCAGATTTGGACGGGAACCCTTTCGTTAACCCCGTGAACGGAAGCAAGCTCCGCAGATACTTCGTTTGAGGAAGAGCACGAGTCAACTCTCCTTCCCCATACACCACCCCTCAATAAAATTAAAGTGCTAAAAGAGTAATACCCAACTGAATACATCCCCGATAATGATCCAGGTAAAAAACAGGGTCGCACTTCTTTTGTCTTTTTTCTCAAATTTCACCTAAAGTGTCGAACTACGGTGACCTGAGCCCCTTAGTCCAATTGTAAAAGGGGAACGTAGGCAGCCATCATTGGTTCGGTCTCAAAAACAAAAAAAAACAAATAAGCACCAATCACTTGTGTTTCGAAAAACTCTTTAAATTAACCTACAGACTAATAACGGTTAAAACAATCTTTGATGAGTTCAAGCACGGTCAACTCTTGACTCGCTACACACTAGCAAAACAACAATAAAACATTAATCAATTAATGTGTCTGCAAAGACAATGGGTGGATATTCCGGACAGCAAGGTCAACCTAGTCCCTCGTACTTGGTCCTTCATCCTTCTTCCCTTTCCCTTTCCCCCGACGAGTATTCTTCACCTTCACAGGGAATATCCCCGTAGTCCTTCTACCTGGCTCTGGGACCCTTCCCGATGCCTCTGTCAAACCCGCAGCTGCTAACGCAGCCCTTTCCCTAGCTCTATCACGAGCTGCCTCTCTCTGAGTCATCATATCTATGCTTTGATCGGCCGCCCGACTAGCATTGGCTTCATAATCAGCCATATCATCCCTAGTACAATCCTGAGGGTTAGCCGCCGCTTCGGCCCTCCTCAAAGTCGAGCTGTCAGGGTAATCAGGGCCCAACAGCTCCCTCCGTCTCCACTAAATGGTCATCTGTGTCTCTCCCATACACTCCTCATACCAGTTCAAATACTGCGTAGACAGAACAGTGCCCCCTCTCCGATGAAAGAGAACCCTGGCAGGAAATGACGTATATTGCCACAACCGCGTGAGAAGTGGTGATGTCGAAAGATCTTCCATCCGAAGATATCCCACCTCGAAGGTAGCAGCGTTACCCAAACCCGTTAACGGCACCTGCTCTAGCCCATACTATCGCAACACCAACGACGAAATATAGAAAGAAGTCTGGGACACCCCCGAAACTCTAACAACAAGAAGACCCTCCTGAACGGTCCGGCAAGTTTGCAACTTCCAATGGGGAACCCACCATCGTAAATGATGCGTGCGGAGTCTGGCCATCCAAAGCTCCAGCTCAGTCTGATCGCCCCCTATCACCAAGGGCCGTCGAGAAAAGGACCAGGGATCAGACGATATTGGCACCTCAAGCACCATCTGCAATCTCTCCCTCAACTACAGAGTAAGCATAGCGAGACTCCCTCCCCACATGTATCGGCTACCGGTCGCCATCCGACCTTTGCCGAGGAACGTCTCTCCCAAGATCAAAGGCACGATGTCTCCTCCGTTCCGACACTGCCTCACCAGGTCCAGTACGCTGTGATGGCACACACCCAGGGACGTGAATGTGAATAAAGTGGCAATTGCGCAAAGAGCAAACGCATCCCACGCATAAACGCTCCCCTCAACACCGGCAAATTTATCGGGCAGTCCCGAAATGTTAACGTAATCTATGTTCGGTATTAGCATCCCGTATGCTTCTTCAGCTGAGACGCCAAGCAAAAACACTAACTTCTCAACGGTGGTCAGGCCGCCCGTCAAAGGAAGAACCAGTTGCTCCGCCTCAGGTCCTCCAAGTATGGCCCAGAAATTTTCAAATGTGGGCGTAATCTCGTTGTACGAAAAGCTGTACACGTGCCTCCTTACGTCACAAAAATGAGCCATAGCTCTCAAGAAATCCCAATCCGGCATGAGCTCCTTCAAAGCCCAGACCGCTTTCATTTTATAACAGCCCTCGAAAAATCCCTTGCTTTGCCTCGTGTGGTGCCGTACCCACGACTGGAAACTATCCAAATATCGCTCTTGCATCTGAGACGATAACCTGGGAAATGAAGCCATGAATAACAAAGGAAACCTCCAAAGATTCGAAGGATAAATCAGCTTTGATTGGAAGCAATCGTAATGTTTCCGAAATTGCAGAAACTGGACTGCAATTCATAACAAACTGAAACTGAGTCCCAGTCCGGCCGGACTATTTTGCAAGTTAAATTGGTCAACTCTGCAGCCAGCTACCTCAAAACTCAGGAACATTTCCAAATAACCTCATGTTCAAGCCTTGTCTAAATCCCATGCATCCGTATGATTAATCATCCACTGTCGACACCACCTTCGCCCTGGGCTCGTGCAACAGTGCAATTAATTAAATAACAGTGCATATAGACATAAATTTTGACCAGTTCAAATTTTTATGCATGTTCCATTATTATTTATTTTTTGATCAATCTACTTGCTTATTTGCCATAAATAAAGCAAGGTAATCACTAAATAAATATTCAAAGTACAAAGATTCGCCTCACAGGCCCTTTTAAGTACAAATCAAATTGTTTGGGAAATACATACAATTGTCTAAATAAATAATAAAAGAGGACTACTCAGAGTCCTGCTTGTCATCCGAGCACTCGTAATACTGCCCCGCCGCAGTCGGATCCACAGAGGACAGGTAATCCCCAAATTCCTCAAGGCGGGAATACGAGAAATGCCGACTCCGCGCATGTGTCCCCGAGGACTCTCCTCGCTCGTGTCCCGAATACGAAGAGTGACGAGCTCCGAACCCCGCTGTCTCACCAGAGAACTGGCTGAACCCCTGCGTAAAACCTGCTCCACTCGCCGTGGAGGCAGACGAGTCTCCAGCTGCAGACGGTCTAGACGGCATTGGCTCATGCACAGCCGCGCTCCTCCGGGAACTACACCGCATGAACTCCACGAGTCTCCTGGCGTAGTTGGTTATCCCATCCATACGTCTCACTCCTGGTTGTACGTGCGACCAGACACCTGCAAATCAGGAAAGCTGTCAAAAGACAAACAGACGGAACAGATGCAACATTTGCAGAATGCTACTATCAAGAGCAGAAAATCAAATCAAAACACTCACCGAAGCATCGGGATCCACTCTGTACCGAGGCCTCGCCTCCTCCGAAATGGGAACCGTCAGTCGCCTGCGAGAACCATCATGCCCCTCATACGCCAGCCGAGCGCGAGGGAGCGGGTAGTCCCGGGGATATGCAGGGCCCTCGCCCTCCCTGTGCAACACCTGTGGGCTCCTCAGCCTCGTCCTCAAGAATACATCATAGTCGGCGTCCTTTATGATGAATTCGGCGTAGGACACGCCCTGTCTATACCACTACAAATCCTCCATCAGTATCAACAAAGGATGCTGCATGTGAGGAGGCGGGTCCATCGGAACCAAAGGAAGGGACCCCGGACCATGATGATAAGTCACCCTCTCACCCAAGTACATCACGTCACAATGAAGCCCCACCTGCAGCTTCCGCCGATATGTCACGTCCCTAGCAGCATGCACCACAAAGGCATCAATCCGACTCCACCAAGTCAGCTGGATCCGCGGAGAAAACTCTCGGCTCATGGCCAGAGACACCTCCTCATAATTCAGCCGAGTGCTCTCCCTCGACTTTACCGGCTTCCTTGCCGTCTTCTGCCAAACCAACATGACAGGGAACAAGGGCGCATACTCCCCCCTGATCTCCCACCTCTGCGGGTGGAACACCTCCAAAAACCACACCTGTCAAACACATGGAAAGTTATGTCAGCTACAAAGCAGATACATACGAGTACAAATAAGACAAGGAAGAGAAAAAGAAAGGGACTTACATCCAAGGCAAACACAAAACAACCTAATGTGTTCTCCTCTCCCCGCGAGAACCTATCCAAAGCATGGTAGAGCTCGGCCAGAACGGCCTCCCCCATGCAAACCCTCTCACTACCTCCAGGTTGGTCAGTGAGCCGAGTAGAGGAAAGTGACACGACGTGTCAGTAGTGGGAAACAGGGTAGCTGGCAAGGCAAACCATAAAAACCCTCGAGCCAGACGCTCTGCCGTCATCCTCAGGGACCCCGCCAAATACTCCTCAATGCCCCTCCTCAGGTGAGCCTCCATCGGCCCATACCGAATACCTAAGCCCCTAGCATCGGTAATGTCAAAACCCAGCAGCTCCGACAACTGCTCCCTGGTGTAGCCATCCACCCACTCAATGGTATTGCCCCAGAACGGCAACACAGTGATCGACGCAAAGTCAGTGGGAGTCACGGTTGCCTCCCCCCACCTGAAGTGGAACGCGTGGGTCGTATCCCACCAGTACTCACTCAGGGCAACATGCAAAACCCTCGGCCCTGCAGGTGAACACGGCAAAAGTATGTTACTATAGAGATAACATCTACAAAATGCACATGCGCATATCAAGATAATACAACACAGATAAAGCTATTTTCTCCTAAAAATATTTTTGTCACAGTCAGAATATTCACGGTTCAAATTTTCAAAACCTTTCAAAAACTCCGTCGAATTCGGAACTTTCAAAACATTTCGAAAACTCCGTCGAATTCGGAACTTTCAAAAACACTTCGAAAACTCCGTCGAATCCGGAAATTTCAAAACATTTCGAAAACTCCGTCGAATCCGGAAATTTCAAAACATCTCGAAAACTCCGTCGAATTCGGAACTTTCAAAACATCTCGAAAAATCTGCCGAATTCGGAACTTTCAAAAAATCTGCCGAATTCGGAACTTTCAAAACATTTCAAAAACTCCGTCGAATTCGGAACTTTCAAAACATCTCGAAAACTCCGTCGAATCTGAAAATTTCAAAACATTTCGAAAACTCCGTCAAATCCGAAACTTTCAAAGCATTTCGAAAAATCCGTCGAAGTCGAAACTTTCAAACATTTCGAACATTTCGAAAAATTACTCCGTCCCAAATTAAACTTACTTTAATTTCGGAAAACACCCCTAGACATGGAATTTTGCAACCAAAATTTTTATTTCGTCTACCCATAATGTCAATTGAACTAAGCTCTAGTCAATTTCAACAAAGGCACATCACAAAGTCAAAAGCTTCAATTCGGGCACCAAGAACCCTAACTCATTTCTAATCAAATTCCTAAAATTCAAATAATGCACATTCTAAAAATTAACGAAATTTAGAGGATGTTTACCTGTCTCGCGATCCCTTCCTTGGATTTATGAGTATCCCGAGCTGGATAAAACTCGGTTGGATCCATGGGAAGAGCGGTGGTCCGAATGGCCCTCACCGACCTCGCTCTCTCATTGTCGGTCCTCCTGTGACGAGCCCGTAACCGGCATCCATAATGATTATCCCGCGAAGATTCGAACAAAACTCGCAAAAGGGGGAAGATTTTTCTCTCTTTTCTCTCTTCTCTCTCGCTTGAAACAATTGAAAATGGGACTGATTTGCGTCGGCCTTGGTGCTGATTTGAATCTGGTCAAATTGAGTCCAAGTCCGGCCGGACTCTTTTACAGATTAAAAGATTCCTTGCCAATTTGGCCCCTCATCTTCCCATAATTTCAATATTACCTCTTTTGGCCCTCAAAATTGTAAAATTTCCCGTGTTAGACCTTTCTAACACCCCCTCCCCCGAGGTTAAAATTCCCGTTAGTTCTCACTAACGTTTCGTCTCCAGACGTTAAAATTTTCGATAGTTCTCACTAACGTCTCGTCTCCAGACGTTAAATTTCCCGTTAGTTCCCACTAAAGCCTCATCTCCAGACGTTAAATTTTCCGTTAGTCCTAACTAACGTTTCGTCTCCATACGTTAAAATTCCCGTTAGTTCTTACTAACGTTCCGTCTCCAGACGTTAAATTTCCCGTTAGTTCTCACTAACGTTTCGTCTCCAGACGTTAAATTTTCCGTTAGTCCTCACTAACGTTTCGTCTCCAGACGTTAAATTTCTCGTTAATTCTCACTAACGTTCCAGACGTTAAATCACACTCCCATCTCCAGACGTTAAAATTCTCGTTAGTTCTCACTAATATTCTGTCTCCGGACGTAACAATCCCTCTTCGGCCACCCTAGTAAGCCCGAATATCTCTTCACTCCAGCAAGTGAACCTTCATCTCCCCGGCCTTCAATCGTAAGCCCGACCATCCCATTTCAGCGGCCATCAAGGTAAGCCCGCACTACAATCCATCTTCGGCCATCATCGTAAGCCCGAACATTCCTCCCCAGCAGGATCCTAAGACCACTCTTCTGAAAAGAAACGTCAATCAATCCCCTCAGTTCCTAACTGGCTTCGTTAGAACTCTGGACGCTCTTCCCCAGCAATGTGTTAGTCTCTCCCGAGATCACATTCAGTTCCTAACCCCGTCGTTAGAACGTCAATCCTTTCGTATTGTTATAACATCTATTTGACGCGACCATTCCCGTCATTTCCACCATATCCCAAGTGGATAAAACATGGCCGTCATCATAAGTCCAGCACCCAAGGCATGAACGCCTTACAAAATCAATCTCAAGGCACGAACGCCTTCATCTCAGAACAAACGCGTCCTCGTAATCTCGGTCTGAGGCGCCACACGCCCTCAAAAAGTTTCAGTAATCTCGATCTGAGGCGCCACACACCCCCGAATGTTTCAGTAATCTCGGTCTGAGGCGCCACACGCCCTCGAAAAGTTTCAGTAATCTCGGTCTGAGGCGCCACACGCCCTCGAATGTTTCAGTAATCTCGGTCTGAGGTGCCACATGCCCTCGAAAAGTTTCAGTAATCTCGGTCTGAGGCGCCACACGCCCTCGAATGTTTCAGTAATCTCAGTCTGAGACGCCACACACCCTTTAATGTTTCAGTAATCTCGGTCTGAGGCACCACACGCTCTCGAAAAGTTCCAGTAATCTCGGTCTGAGGCGCCACACGCCCTCGAAAGTTTCAGTAATCTCGGTCTGAGGCGCCACACGCCCTCGAAATGTTTCAGTATTCTCGGTCTGAGGCGCCACACGCCCTCGAATGTTTCAGTAATCTCGGTCTGAGGCGCCACACGCCCTCGAAAGTTTCAGTAATCTCAGTCTGAGGCGCCACATGCCCTCGAATGTTTCAGTAATCTAGGTCTGAGGCGCTACACGCCCTCGAATGTTTCAGTAATCTCGATCTGAGGCGCCACATGCCCTTGAAAGTCTCATTTAGATTCAGATGCCTCACAATAGTCTCGCTTAGGTTCATACACCTCATAATGGTCTCCACTCAGGTTCAAACGCCTCACAATAGTCTCACTTAGGTTCAGACGCCTCACAATAGTCTCACTTAGGTTCAGACGCCTCACAATAGTCTCACTTAGGTTCAGACGCCTCACAACAGTCTCATTTAGGTGAGTCACAGGGGCACGTGGCATGCATGCCAAGGCCCTCTAGTCAACATCAATCAGATTTCAAGGTGAAAAGACCAAAATGCCCCTGAAATAGAGTCACAGTCCGTCCGGACTGTTTTGCAGGCAAAATCAGAATTGCCAACAAGGCTTCCCATTTTCCAAAATACCACAAAACCTCCCCAAATTGAGGATAAGTCCGTCCGGACTGTTCTGCAATTTTACCCTATAAATACAAGGGCTGTCAAAACATTTAGAGGAAGAAAAATATAATCCATTTTCACCAAAAGCCCACGGCACAAACCCCTTCCACCCTCTCCCGAGCCCCGTTTCGCCTCGATTTGCATGAAAACCCCATTTTTCAACCAAACACGAACCAAACAAACTCGAAACACCCTTTCAAACACTAAACCGTATCCCGTATACGTCAACCGAGCCAAAAGAGTCAACCCCTAGCCTTAGGTAACACTCTCTCTCCCTAAACACTCGCTCCGTCTCGATTTATGCGCCAATCGCTACAACCTTTTCAATCGAAATCTTTGAAATGTAGACGTAACGCCGTCTACGGGGTCCGATACGTTTTAGTCCAAGATCCTCTTCTCTCCCGTAAGAGAAGTAATCTCGAGTTAAAACGGCGTTCCGGCCCCGTTTATTTACGTTTCTTTCATTTAACGGTCCGGATCGTTTGATCTATTGATTTACAATTTTACAAGTCCGAACCGTTTGGTTCGTGATAGTCATTTACTAAGTTCGGATCGTTTGATCCGTTGATTGTCATTTAAATTACGCAACTTTACAAGTCCGAGCCGTTTGGCTCGTTGATCGTACCTTTAATGTCCGGATCGTTTGATTCCGTTGATACCGCATTTAAATACTGTCATTTACCAGTCCGAGCCGTTTGGCTCGTGGTAGTATTTACTTATCAAAGTCCGAGTCGCAAAAACGATTCGTTGATCGCATATCATTTAATGTTTTTTTTCACAAAATCGCTAACAATGTAATATCCGGTTCAAAATCGGAGTTCGACATTCGAACTCTCTTTCAAAACGCGCAAAAGTGACGTTTGGCATCCAAACGATCCTTTTAAACTCAAAACCCTACGTTTGCATTCCAACGCTCTTTTCTTAAAAGTCAATATTTGAAATTTAAGCTAAAAATTCAAACTCGTCAATCGCGCTATTTTTTTCCTAAAAAACTCCAAAACCGACGTTTGTCATTCAAATGCTCGTTTTTTTCAAAAAAATCATAAAATCAACGTTTGACATTCAAACCAAGATTAAGCTTGTTATTCAAGCCCCCATTTTCAAAAATGCAACACACACACGCACACTTTTTCGAGAAAGGTAGAAAGATTCGTCATACGAGGCATTTCTGGTGATCTCAACATACTCTTCCCGAAACGTAACGTGACCCCCGAACCTAACAATCTCTGGTCCTAAAAAGCCTTTTGTAAAGTTTTGGCAACCAATCAAAACGTCCCATTTTCAAAGCATTTTCCAAGTTTTGCTACCAATAAAAACGACAATTTTTCAAAAGCCATTTTCAAAGTTTGGGCTCATAATACAAAATGGCGTGGCGACTCTCTTTCCCAAGTGAAGTCCATTCTAAAGGACCGCTCGCCGCAGCCCGCGCGATCCGTATAATTTCACCTTTACTGGTTCTGTATAACACACATATGAGTGTTAAATTGGACAATACACTGCATATCATCATTTAATTGTGAAACGGAAATTAAATTGCAACTTAAAGTAGGCATAAAAATAACACTCTGAAGAGTTATTTTGTTTGTCAACACCATATACCCCTTTTTCGTATCAGCGACAGATTCACCATTAGAAAGACCAACTGGACAATCAGTAATATCACTTACATGACATAAAAGAGCCATGCTACCACTGACATAATTAGATGCCTCTGTATCAATTATCCATACAGAAACATACCATTCACGTGATCCTCTAAAAGTCTAGTGTTAACAAGAAGTCCAGCAAGTAGGGGTGAGCAAAAAAAACCGTTAACACCGTTAACACCATTAACACCGAAAAAACGAATCCGAAAAAACCGAAACCGAACCATTTGGTTTGGTTTAGGTTTTAAAAGTTTAGAAACCGAAATTTTCGGTTTGGTTTAGGTTTTAAAAATTTAGAAACCGATAAGAAACCGTTAACACCGATAGTCAAAACTACGTCGTTTTATCTTATACTATATATATATATATATATATATATTATTTTTCTACCTTTTATTTTCAGTTTTCCACATTTAGTATTCACAATGCGGCAATGCCTTAGCTGGCATGCTTTAGAACATTATATAGGCAATGGACGGAATGCGTGTTGAATAATAAAACTCAGCTACTTTAAATATGGTGAAGCAACTAACGTAAAATAGTGAGAGAAGGACGTGTAAATTAGGATGTTTCTTTGAGCTCTGAAGGATTTCCCCCCCCCCCCTATTCTTGCAAGGTTATTTAGGTACAGATGCTTGCAATAATCTTCTCTGCCTACTTTAAATTCAACAACTGAAGTGATGGTGTTACTTAGAGGCTGCTAATACAAAGTAAAAGGTTACTTCTAATTTTCCCTTATTATACTGGTTTGGGAAGGGTAAAGGCACTCAGATGCTGTGAAATGTCATACTTTGGAGAAGTTGATACTGCATTAGGGTGTTCACAATTTTGTATCCTTCGAAGCTGAGGTTTTGAACATTGAAGAAGGTTCACAATTTCAATAAGCTTGGCCCAACAAAGTCCAACAAAAGTAATTGATGCCCAAACAAGACCCATTAAAGCCCAACAATCCATTAAGACACCGAACCAAACCGATATCACACCGAAACCGGTAACACGGAACCATTAAGAAACCAAAGTAAATGGTTTCGATTTACACAAAACCGATAGTTATTGGTTTGGTGTCGGTTTTATCCTAAAACCGATCCAAACCGATCCGTGCTCACCCCTACCAGCAAGAGCCTTCCGCTGTTCGGATGAGAAGGTTTGATGAGAGACTGCACTATTGGAATTTGCTTCTGCAATAGTTGTTCCTAAAGAAAAACGAGTTATGCTAGCAGTTATTGAGCCAATTGTCTGAACATCTGACCGCACATAATGCCGCACATATCCACTACTAATTGTTTCTTTTGCTCTAACTGGACCATTCTTGCCTAGTCCAGCCCCCTGAGAAACAGCCTTGCCTCTCCTACTTCCACCGCTAGGTTTTCCACCATCACCTCACCAATCTGGGTAACCAATGATTTTAAAACATTGGCTTATCTCGTGACCGATCTTCTTGCAATGACTGCAACTCAAGTATGATTTATCTTGCCGCACCACTTTTCCATGCCATTGTCCACCAGATCGAAGAGCAAAACCAATGACATCAGATGACTCATCATGCATTAATTTGGCGAGTCGAACACGTTCATCTTGAGCTACCAATTGATAAGCCCTATCTAAAGATGGCCACGAGTTTGGGACAAAATAATAGTGTGTGTCTGAGCATATACTCAGAATAAAGACCCATAAGAAATTGATGAAGCATGTTGTTTTTACACCTCAATTCATGCTTGCTTTCCGCCGTATAACACGTGCAACAATTACACGTGATGAGTGGCTCATGAAGGCGAAGTTACTCCCACAAGGCAGATAATTTTCCAAAATACGTAGAAACCGACATAGTATTCGTTTGTTCACATTTAGCAATTAAGGCTTTAAGTTGTTGAATTCGAGGACTATTCACTAAAGCGAACCGTGACTTTAATGTATCCAAACTTCTGACGTGCTTCTAAAGCTGTTTGAATGTCGCCGACCCAATCATCATAATTATCACCACGTAAACGTGTAAGGGTTATAAAACACCTGTACAATCTTGCGGTACAAGGAAGAAAAGAGAATTGGGTTCAATTTTGGTGGCGGAGTGGGAGTTGTGTGATCAGTTGTTTGGTCGACTGTTCGACCAATTGGTTGGTCGGAGTCGGTTATGATGATAATCGTGATTCAAGGCTCTGATACTATGTTAAATCAAATCCAATTCAACATAACAAGGAAGAGAATAATTATGGATTCAAAGTTTGGCTCATTCATTTATGTTTTGAAATATATACTCCCTCCGTCCCACCAAGAGTGTCACCCTTTTAGGGGTGGCACGCAAATTAAGAAAAAGTGTGGGAAGAAAAAATGTTGTGAGTGTAATTTAAAAATAGGAGAGAGAATTAGTGGAGGAAATAGTGAATTTAAAAAGTGTTGTGAGTGTAGAGGAGAGAGAATTAGTGGAGGGAATAGTGGATGGGATAATAGAATATTAATAAAACATTTTCTTTTTAGGAAATGTGACACTTTAAACGGGACGCCATTTTGGGTAAAAAGTGACACTTCGGCTGGGACGGAGGGAGTATAGTACAAGAAAGAGAATCTTATTTTGAAAATGATTCTAAAAATTCTAATTTGAGTAGGCAACAAGAAAAGAAAACAAACTCGTAACAAGGAAATCGGATCTCCTAATTACTTTAGGAGATCCCATATCGTAACATGCTCAAATCATTTATACATTTACTATTCACTACCTCACTTTTCACTCACAACACTTATTTCACTATATACTTTTCTTAATTTTTGTATAAAACCCATTTTATTTATTTTGTAATGGGACGAAGGGAGTAGTATTTATAAAATATACTCTTAATCTCCTTAAATGAATGTTAAAAAAAAAATTAAAAAAAAATCAAATTTGCTATTGACCCAATAGCAATTTTTTTTTTAACATTTATTTAGAAACATAGGAGGATAATTTCAAAAAAAAAAAAAGAAAAAAAAGAAAGAAAAAATATAGGACACTATTTGCACGAAGGTTCTACACTACACGTATACAAGTAGTAACGGTTTCATACAGTTGCATGCATAATTAACATGCAGAATAAATGTTGCAAAACAATGGGTTTTAACTTTTGTCGTTACTTTTTACACCACTTTTT
This sequence comes from Adenophora triphylla var. japonica, assembly GCA_022495995.1. Taxonomy (NCBI): domain Eukaryota; kingdom Viridiplantae; phylum Streptophyta; class Magnoliopsida; order Asterales; family Campanulaceae; genus Adenophora; species Adenophora triphylla. Next base: position 39,337 of record JAFEMH010002425.1, read on the forward strand.
TATTATTCAAACCATGTATTAAAAAAAAAAAAAAAACATGCACATTTATAAAGAGAAAAGATAAAAATAATGATTGAGAACAAAAGATTTGACATTGTATAGTTTTCAACGAATGGACACAATTGCAATGGGGTCAATTAATTCTACTGGATTTTATAATGTTACTCATTACATCCCTAAATAATGAAAGCATTTCCTAAAAAAAAAATTATGATGGAGCCATCCAAAATCCAAACTTCTGACGTATTTCTAAAGTTGTTTGAATGTCGCCGACTCAATCATCATAATTATATTCACGCAAACGTGTAGGGGGTTATAAATTCAACTAGACGATCTTGCGGTCCAAGGAAGAAGAGAGAGTTGGGTTCAATTTTTGGTGGCAGAGTAGGAGTTGTGTGATCAGTTGTTTGGTCGACTGTTCGACAAATTGGTTGGCCGGAGTCGGTCATGATGATGATCGTGATTCAAGGCTCTGATGCCATGTTAAATCAATTCCAATTCAACATAACAAGGAAGAAAATAATTAGGGATTCAAAGTTTGGCTCATTCATTGATCTCTTGAAATATATATAGTACAAGAAAGAATTTTATTTAGAAAATGATTCTAAAAAGTCTAATTTGAGTAGGCAATAAGAGAAAGAAACAAACCACCAGTAACAAGGAAACCATATCTTCTAATTACTTTTCTAATTACTTTAGGAAATCCCATATAGTAACATAATTAAATCATTTATTTACTTCCTATTCACAACACTTATTTCACTATAGATTTTTTTTAATTTTTGTATAAAGTTCATTTTGTATCTTTTGCAATGGGTCGAAGGGAGTAGTATTTAAAAAATATACTCTTAATCTCCCTAAATGATGTCGAAAAAAAATTCAAATTTGCTATTGACCCAATAGCAAATTTGATTTATTTTTTTAACATTTATTTAGAAACAGAGGAGGATAATTTCAAAAAAAAAAAAAAAAGAAAAAAAAAAGAAAGAAAAAAATATAGGACACTATTTGCACGAAGGTTCTACACGACACTTAACTTTTGTCGTTACTTTTTACACCACTTTTTTATTATTCAAATCATGTATTAAAAAAAAAAAAAAAAACTGCACATTTATAAAGAGAAAAGATAGAAATAATGATTGAGAACAAAAGATTTGACATTGTATAGTTTTCAACGGATGGACACAATTGCAATGGGTTCAATTAATTCTACTGAACTTTAAAATGTTACTCATTATATCCCTAAATAATGAATACATTTCCTAAAAAAAAATTAAAAAAAAAATTAGTAGATTGTTTAAAAATGATGATGTTTACAGAAATAGCAAAAGTATGCATGCATTTAAAGTCAGGGTTATAAGCTAACCCTCCCATACGATATTGATGACATTAATTATTGTATTTTAAACTTTGTAAATGTGTATCATTATTTTTTTTTATTGTAAATGCAACATATTTTATTGATTGACTAACCCAATATAATATAGTAGTGATCTAAGGTGTGTCTCGTTTGTTATTTTTAAATGTAAAGTACTTATATTTGAAATTACATATAAAATTGATTGAATTCGTAAGAATCAGCGTATTAGCGTCTTAAAATTGATTTATGAATTATTCAACTTGTTTGGTTTTTCGTCTGAATTTATAAAAAAAATTAGGATTACAACATTAAATGAATTAGAGAGATGGCGTAAATCGTTATTTATCTAGTGTTTTAGTTGATTATTTTTTGAATTATGATTTTATTAAAAAGATATACATATATATATATATATATATATATATATATATATATATATATATATATATATATACTCCCTCAGTCCCAATAAAAGCTGTCCAAAAAATGTTTTGCATGCAAATTAATAAAATGGGTGAAAAGAAAAAATATTGTGAGTGTAATTTGAAAATAGGAGAGAGAATGAGTGGAGGGAATAGTAAATTATAATGGTATTGTGAGTATTAAAATAATGTAGGAAAGAGAATGAGTGGAGGGAATAGTAAAGATTCCTTTGCCAAAAAGGAAAGTGGAAGCTATTAACGGGACACCCAAAATGGCAAAATGAAAAGCTACTATTAAAACGGAGGGAGTATATATATATATATATATATAAAATAATCAATTAAGAGATATATAAGTCTCATTTTGGGGTCTAAAAATAAGAGAACTTTAATAATCATTCAAAGATCTGATGACGCCAAGCTATTTAGGGTCTTGAATGGTTTTACGGATATTTGGCTGGATATATTCGATGGTTGAGATATCTAGAACACAACACAAAAAAGCACCGTTAAGGTCAAAGTTGGATGTTAATCCAACTTAGGTCCTCGGGTGTGAGAGTAAGAATACTGAGTAATATAAGGCTTGGAATACCTTGAATGTGTGTGAGTGTTTAGGGTTTGACAGCAATATGGCTTACAGTGTATATTTGGAACTTACCTTGTCCAAGGGGATAAAGGTCTTCTATTTATAGGCAATGAGGAGCTGCCCGCTGACGTAAGCCATGAGGTCAGCCCTAGAGGGCACTTTGGTATTTGACCGCATACATGTGTCCGCAGCTGATTGGGTCTGTCAGGGAAGGAGGATCCTCTGTCAGAGGGGATGTCGCTGATGTGGACAGGAGCCGTGTATTCGACGCGGCGCATTTAATGCCATAACAGGCGCCTGACTGAGCCGCATTGAATGCGATGGGAGTGAGCCAGCAACTTGCATGTCAAAGCCAGTAAGATAACTTGCTCAGTAAGGCTTGCTATTAACCGGGAGGCAGGTGAGATAACAAGGAGGCAGGTATGAGCCCGCGATCAACATCTTGGGCGCGGTCAAAGGTATTTGATGCGGGCACGGATGGAGCGGTCATACCTCCTGCGGTCACCATGCCAGCGGTCAGGATCCCTCCGGTCTGGAGTAGGATGATGCGGAGAGGAACGCGGTCTTGACCTCAGGGGTCTATTGTCTGCGGTCTTGACTCCGGCGGTCTAGGGAGTGCCACGTCACTGGTCCATGGGACCAGATCGAGCGTGGGCCCGGTCCAGCTGGTCTGGGCTTATCAGTGGCCCCTAGCTCCAAGTGTGATTATTTATGGTCTGAGCGAGGAGCTACTAGTTGAGCTCGGTTCTCGCAGATCGCTCCTCGAGCGGGCACCAGTGTTGGTATTTTCCTTTGGTTGTTGCTTTGCCTCTAGTGCGTATAGGCACGTTCGGGAGGCACGAGGGGAAGATTCTAGGAGCCTTGCATGCTCTGCCTCCCGGTTCGCAAGTGGGCCCCATGGCAGATGAAAAGACAACGCGTGACAGGTACGGGGGGTACGTGTCAGCCATCCACGAGGCGTAATAAATGCTAACCGGTGGAATTTTCAAAATTTCAAATGTTTGGCGTCGGTTCGAGGTTCGAGGAAGGGTTTGTGGGCTATTTAATACGAGTTAACCCGTATCAGGAGGCCTTATAAATACCAAACCCTTCTTTCCCAAACCCCTTTACCGTTTTCAAACCTTCAACTGCCTAGAGAGAGAAATTCTGCTGTGTATTTGTGCTTTCCTCCTTCGAATCTACCCTCGAATCCACTTTCGTAAGTAATTTTTCTTTTGTTTCTTCTTCATATTTTTCTATTTCTTCTTTTGGGATTTGATGACTACCCGTGAATTTGGGCCCCGTCGTCCGTTAGAACTAGGAGATGGGAGCTCTCCGGATACTTTTGCCGTTTGTAAACGGACAGGGGGGATTTTTAGGAAGGTAGCTCATGGCTGGATTAGGTTATCCATGGAGTGTTTCCAGTATTTCTGTGAGAAATCCCAGTGGGGGCCTTTTATCCCACCCCTGTTGTGGGAGGCCAAGAGGAAGATGATAAAAAGGAACGGTGATGTTTTGGTGTTGGGGAATACGAGTAGGTTAAGAAATTTTGTAATGGGAGTTTTGTGCAGGTTTTCCCGTGAGAGAGATCAGGCCTTGAACGCCGTTGAACTAGTGAGGAGAGCAATTCGTGTTCCTGGAGAGATAGTTGACTGGGAGAAGGTTGAATTGATGGATCCCAATCAAATGAGTGAGGAGCGGGCACCGCGCTCTGAGGACCTGAGCGATCCCTTGGATATTCTCCCCCTGAGAACTATTTTCCCCGAACCTGCGACCAGGGCCCCTGATGTGCCTATGGTCGAATTGAGTAGCAGTAAGGAACTTGATCCCCTGAACTTTGACACGGACGGAGGCGAGGAGAACGAGCCCGAGGTGGCCCCTGCCTGAGGTTCATCTACTGGTCTCTTTGGCTCGTCGAGCACGGAGACCGAGGATGATGACCGCAATGAGGGGGATCGAATGGCTGCGGGCACCTCTAGGAAGGCAACAAAAATTGTTGACACCTTCGAGGAGGATTCTGAGGAGGTGGTTCCTGCCCGTGGCGGAGGCAAGAGACCTGCTGCTGAGGCAAATCTTGGCCGAGGCCGCAGGAGGAAGACCAAGGAGGTGGCCACTATAGACTGGGAAGAGGAGATATACATCCTCTACAACGTTGACCCTAAACAATTCCGTGTCCGCACACTTGGCCACGTTCAGATAAAGGGGAAGGACAAGCTGTGGCCAGAGACTGTAGCAGATGTCCGCGAGGATAATAAGGCCTGCGTTTTCTACAGGGCTCAGTTCGAGAATGGCCTGAGACTTCCCCTAGATCCCTTCTTCTACTTCTTCCTTAACTTCAACAGTTGTCTCCCCATGCACCTGACTCCAAATGCCATTAGGGCCCTTGTCTCTTTTATAACTGTTTGTCGGGTTTTGGGCTACGAACCCTCCCTATCTGGGCTTTACGCCTATTACCAAAACCAAATCAGTAATGGAAACCTGGGTCTGAAGGCTAAGAATAACTCTCCCCGGACCTTCTCTGCCCCTTCAAATAAATTTGACCAATGGAATCAGAAGAACATTTTGGTCATAGAGTCTAGATTTGGTTGGGCCTTCCCTAAACCTTCCAATCCTGTTCCGATGAAGGTGGCCGCTAGAAACTACCCTAACCCATCTCTGTCCGAGGATCTTCGCATTGCCCTGGAGACCTACTTGGCTAAGTACATCACCAATGGGGAGCAGCCCGTCTATGACGTGGGCGCGATTGTGGAGTATGAGCCCTTGTTAATCTACTCATGGGTGGCCCCTCGAAGGGAGGGTAGCGACTATGCCCCTAGAGTAGAGATAGGGCCCCAGCCTCGTGACCCTGATTGGAGGGTGCACGAATTTTACCAGTTTGAGGCTGACTGCAACACCTGTGCGATGGGCGCGACTTGCGACCCTCCGAAATGGATTGGTCTCTATTCTGTCTTTGAGAAGCTGCCAATTTTGTTTTGCTTTTTATACTCTTGGACTGCCTTTAACCCTTTCTCTTTCCTTTCAGAGTAGATCCAGCCGAATACGACTTCTGATGGACCCACTGAGCGCTGTTGAGCTGAAGGCCCGAAATCTGCGGGCACAACAAAAAGAGGCTGCGAAGAGGCAAACTGCCCTCGGCGGGGCAGCGGGCAAGGATGCCAATCTGCCCATGGCTAATAGGAAGACCGGCTCAACTCTGACCGGTCCCAAAGTAATTCCAACTACCGGGGAGCTGCCTCCACCCCCCTCGGGTCCTCCTCCTGCTTCGGCCATTCGAAGCACCCGCTCCCCTGGCCGCACAATTTCCTCCGGACACAACCAGGAGCAGTCCAGGAAGAGGACTGAAAGGGATGCCGACTTGGGGCATAAAGAGAGGGTCTCGAAGTCCCAGAAAGGTGGGGAAGCACCACTTCGTGCTTCCACTACTTCTGCCTCGATCTCCTCTACCGCTCCCCCCGAAGGGGGGGCTATCTGCTCCACTTCCTACCCAGTGGCTTCCCTCAGCACCTGCGAGGAGGCACTGACTGTTAGGAAAAGATTGTCTGAGGTGCCTGCCATCACCGGGATTGACATTTATACCAGGTCGGGGAATAATTCAGCTGCGGGGATTGGCCTCCTGAACCGGCTCTACTCCCCGAATTTCTACAAAAATGTAGTGACGAAGAAGAATCCGGCTGCCCTGATGGGGGACATTGGCCTAGCCCTCACTGAGGTTTAGACCTATCCCTCCCCTTCTTTCAACAATTTGGGCTTGGTGATTCCTTAGTGACTACTTTTCTCCTCGCAGGTGGGTAATAGGGTACTGCGGTTGCGGGAATGCACCGTTGGGATGGCCGTGGAGCTTGAGGGACAAACCAAAATCTTGGCGGACAAGCTTCGCGAGCTGGCCCAAGCCGATGAGAAGGTGAAGACCTTATCCACCAATCTTGCTGATAAGGAGACCTCCCTCTTCGAGAAGAAGGCAGATCTGAAAGCCTTCTTCGAGCGGATCACAGAGCTTGAGAAGAGCTTAGATAAAGCCAAGGGGGAGCGGGATGAGCTCCACGGGCACAAGACCGCCCTTGAACAGAGGAGTGCTAATATGACCAATAGGTTGGAGGCCTCTAAGAAACAGATCTTGGCTTTGGAGGCCAAGGTAGATGAGATCTCCGAGCAGCTGCTACCCTTAAAGCAGTTTGAGTTGAAGAGGGAGGCTATGGTGCTTGCTGCCAGCAAAGAGGCAGTGGAGGAGTTCAAGAACTCCGAGGAGTAAAAGGATCTCCTTGCCTCTGAAGGCTTGGCCCAGTACGAGGCCGCTTGCCGAACACAGATACGTAACTTTGCTGCCATGGGCAGGTTCTCAGTTCAGCAGTTGGCCTTGATAGACTCACTTGTTGCTACTGACGCTGTGTGCCTGCCCGGGCACGCACTAGTCCCTCTGTCTGAGGATGAGATCAAGAGCTTGGAGCTGGCCCCAGCAGCATCCTTGCCTCCTGTGGCCGAGGTTACTGCCACCGCTCTTATTGGCAACATGGATGCCCTGAGGTTTGGGGATGAGGGGCTCTCCTACAAGGAAGTTGTTGCTTGCGTTCTCCCCAATGGGCCGGTAATTGGTGATCTTTTTCCTTCGCGGGCAGTTCCTATCCCCATCTCCACGGGTCTAACCATTCCTCCGGTCATCACCGATTTGACCGTATTCACAGGCCTTCCTTCTCCAACTCCGGCCTCAGAAGCGGCCACGGATAGCGCTACCACGAACACTGCTACTGATTCTCCCAAGGACCCAGCTCCTTTAGCCTAAGATTTTTATTTTCCTTTTGTTGTAATAGATTGGTAGGATTTTTGTAATCATTTTTATCCATTAATAGAGGTATTTTTCTTAATTGCTTGTCATTTTAGGCTGTTTTGAGTGTTGACAATACTTGAGTACCATGGTACTTTCATTCTTGCTTTTCCTTTTTCCAGCGTTTTTGACTTAGAACAATTAAATTTTATACTCTCTTCCGCGGTCAAAGGCTTAGTAGGCCTTCTGCCCGCGTTTTTGAGTTTTACTAACTCTGTATTCAAAATCTCTTGGATTTTTTGTGAGAGTTAGCCCTATTTCACTATGATCGCGTTTGTTTGGCCTTGTGGCAAACTTTGAGGCCTTAACCCCGTTTGTCTATTTGGCTTTGTTAAACTCTTTTGATCACTCCCATCCATTTACACTTATGTTCCGAGCTTGCGATCCGTGGTGTAAGTAAAAAAGTGCCAAGGCAAGCTACTTTTCATAGGGCATGTAGAGGGTGGCCGTGAGGCAATAGTCTACGCAACAGTAGGTAGGAGCATATTTAGCATATTGGCCCATTAACCTACCGGCATCTGTATCCACGATTGGTGGTTCACGCGGTTTGACCCTTTATTCAAAATTTATTTAGTTTTATGTGAGGGTCTTGTGGCGATCATGTAAGAGGGCTCATATGTTGGCCTTTGTCACATTCAGGCATGAGAGTAACGACCCTAAAAAGGCCTTTGCGTATTTAGTGGGTCCGGACTTTGGCCTTTGTCCCCACTTGCATCTATATCCACTTTTTCTTGGTGGTATCACACGGACAGGACAGAGTATCTTGCCCGCGATCTAGTACGGGCGTAATGGCCTTTGTACACATATAGGCGTGCGGATCTTAATGGATCTTTGCGCATCAGTAGGTAGGAGCTCATATGTTGGCCCTAGAACCTACTGGCATCCGCTTGCGGGCATCCACCTCAGCTTTTGAGGCTGGCGAGGATAGTGCTTACAACAATTTGAACACTAATTTTGCACAAAAATTGATTCAATATTCATACATTCAGAGCTTCTCCCTCCTTTTTACAAAGATTTCAAAAGAAGTACTTCCTAAGGTGATCGCTGTTCCATGTGTGTTTGAGCTCTTTTCCTTCCTTTGTCCGCAACATGTAGGTACCTTCCTTGATTATTTTGGTAACTTCGTATGGCCCCTCCCATTTCGGGGAGAGTTTATTGAAACCAACTTGGATCCCTTGTACCTCTACGTTCCTGAGTACCCAATCTCCTACTGAGAAACTTCTTTTATTCACTCTCTTATCAAGATGCTTCTTCGCCTTTTGTTTGTAGTTCACTATTTTTTCATTTGCCCGCATTCTCTTTTCTTCGAGATCGTCCAAGTCACACCTTCTGTTTGCCTCGTTTTGACACTCATCAAAGTATGTGACTCTGTACGAGGGTAGGGCAACCTCAACTGGAGCCATTGCCTCTGACCCATACGTGAGCGAGAAGGGAGTTTCTCCCATTGAATTTCTGATCGTCGTGCGGACAACCCATAATGCGGTCTGGAGCTCGTCCAAACATCGTCCTCCTCGTCCTTCCAAATTTTTCTTTAAGGAGGTTAGGACTAATTTATTCGCGGCCTCAGCTTGACCGTTCCCCTGGGGTTATGCCACTGCGGACTGGCGATGTTATAACTTCATTCTCACACATTCAGCAGTAATTTTTTGTAGAGAACTGAGTGCCATTGTTCGAAATTATTGCTCGTGGAACCCCAAATCGACAATAGATGTGATCGTGGACAAAATTGATAGTATTCTCCTCGGAGATAGTGGCTAAGCCCTTTGCTTTCGTCCACTTGGTAAAATAATCCACGGCCACAACGGCATATTTGATGCTTCCTCGTGCATTTGGGAACGGTCCAATTAGATCAATCCCCCACGTATCAAACGGCCGCGATGGTACAACCAAAGTCTGCTCTGTTGATGGTAGTCTAGGGATGTCCGCAAATCGTTGGCACTTGTCACACTTCCTTACGTACTCCTGCGCATCTCTTCTCATCGTAGGCCAATAAAATCCTTGAAATTTGATCTTGTCTGAGAGAGTGCGAGCACCGGGATGTCCGCCACAAACTCCTTCATGGACCTCATAGAGTAAGTTGGTGACCATGTGGGTTTTGACGCATCTTAGCAAAGGCTTGGTGAAGGATCGTCGAAATAATACTCCATCCAAGATGAGGTATTTCGCGGACACCTTTCCAATGGCTCTAGCCCTTGCTGGATCCTCGGGGAGGGTTTGCTTCTCGATGTAATCCTTGATCTCATCAACCCAGTCCCTTACTTGATCCTCAATGTTAGTTAATTGAATCCGATCTATAGCAGGTCTCTCCGTAAATTCTATCTGGCAATCCGTCTCTAAGTCCATGACTTCTTGATCGGTTATTCTGAGAGGAGGTCAGCCTCCGTGTTGTCCTCTCTCATAACTTGGTTCAGCTCATAGTAGGTGAAATTTTTGATGAGGGTTTTTGCTAGACCGCAGTACTGAGTTAGCACTGGGTTGATGGTGTCATACTCCCCCTAATTTGATTTACTATGAGTTGTGAGTCACTATTGATCTCAATATTCTGAGCTCCCAAGTCCCTTGCTAATTCCATGCCCGTTATAATCGCTTCATACTCAGCCTGATTGTTTGAAGCTTCGAATTTGAATCTCAATGCTCTTTTAAATTTCTCCCCGCAGGGCGCGATCAGGAGTATCCCCGCTCCACTCATTAACTTGCTCGTAGAACCGTCCACGAATAAAGTCCACACTTCTTCTGGACGCCTTTGTGCTGTATAATTTCTGTGTCTGAGCTATCTCGGGCTTCCTCTGATTCTGCTCGCTTTCTCTTTCCAAGGTCGCTGTCCGCTAGCTTAAATGAGGATTCCGCTACAAAATCAGCTAAGACCTGCGCTTTGGTTGTCCTTCTCGGGGAGTAGGTGATCTGGAACTCAGTGAGCTCGATAGACCAAGCTAGCATTCTCCCCGAGGACTCTGGTTTGTGCAAAACCTTTCTAAGCGGGGCCTCAGTGAGTACAGTTATAGGGTGTGCAGAAAAGTAAGCTCTTAATTTTTGAGCAGATACAAGCAAGGCGTAGGCTAACTTTTCTATATTTAAATAACGCCCTTCTACGGCAGACAATGCCTTGGATACATAATAAACTGGTTTTAGGGAGTTATTATCCTCCCTTACAAGAACAGCAACTACTGCCAGATCAGTAACTGCTAAAAATAGAAAAAGCTCTTCCCAGACACCGGGCTGCTGAGAAGAGGGGGTTGCCCGAGGTATGTCTTAACTTCTTCAAAAGCTTGAAAGCAGTCGTGACTCCATTCAAACTCATCAGCTTTCTTCCTCCCTTTTAGAGTTTTGAAGAAGGGGAGGCATCTCTCTGCTGACCGCGAGATGCAGCGACCAAGTGCGGTGATGCGTCCGTTTAACTTTTGGACATCCTTCACACAGGCAGGAGGCCTCATGTCCAATAGCGCTTGAATTTTTTCGGGATTGGCTTCTATTCCCCACTGGTTGACCATGAATCCAAGGAACTTGCCCGCCTTGACCCCAAAGGCACACTTTAGGGGGTTCAGTTTCATGTTATTGCGGCGCAAGTTTTTGAAGGTTTCCTCCACGTCGAGCTCGTGGGAGTTTTCCTTTGTCTTTATAACCATGTCATCAATGTAGGCTTCAAGGTTTCTGGCCAATTGGTTCTTAAAGACAATATTCACCATTCGCTGATATGAGTACGCCAATTCAATTCGCAATCCCTTTTTAGGTGCATTTTAAATGATAAAATTGCACTAAGGGGCGTTTTGGTAAATTCCCGGTCCGTTCCGAGATTTCCGGAAATATTTTATATGTTTCTCGCGAAGGAAGTGTACTTTAGTATTTTTCCCGGACAAAAGGACCTAAAAGGAATTAATCAGTTTGGACCTCTTCGGAATCAGCCCGGAATGTTCCAGAATCTGGTTTTGGCGCCAGAATCGGTTATTGGCGTTCCCAGTCGTGCGACAACTTGAGGCATGGAAATCGGATACGTTGGGTCGTGCGACCAACTAATCCAATTTCCCAATTTACGTATAAATATCTAATGCCTTCATTTTGTCAAAGGGGGGGCTCACACAATTCTCACACACACAGATAACACACACGCAGCTCATCTCTCTCTCTCCTCTCTCTCTCTCTCTCTATACGCATTACGCAACCTCCATCGCCAACCATCGCCAAGCTTCCCTAACCTCCTTCCTAAACACCTTCCCTCTCAACCTTCACCTCCGCCAAACCTCCCTCTATCCCAATTGCCCTCTCCCCAATCCAATCAACCACCAATTCAACCCCAACCGGCGTCTCCCTCTCTCCGATTCCAATCGCCAACAACCGAACTCTCCCTCACCAAATCCTATTCACCGGTAACCTTCCCCACCATATTCTCCGGCCAAATCCACACCAAACCTCCCCCTATACCCAAACGGCGAACAACCCAATCCAACCCAATCAACCGCTGTTCGCCTATAAACTAAGCCCGTAAACAACAAACCGCTTCCCCTGTTTACCACCACCGGTCTACCACCCATTTCCGGCCAACCTTACCTGTTATCCCCCGGCCTTGTTCCAATCTCCCTAGCTTCCAAATCTCCTCTCAATTCTTCCTGTGTTTCCGTGATATTCAGAACAGACGTGCGACCACTTGAAGCCACTTGATCTGAGATTCGAATCCTGTTCCGAAGCTGATTGTGAAGGTTCTCTATACCGACGTGGTATAGAGAATTGTGGATCTACGAGGGTAACGACTTCCCTCACCTCTATCTCGCATTTACTGTTTATTTTGTTTCATTGCAATTGATATTTCTCGGACTTGATAATTCGACTCTATTTGTCCCTTATTATCAAGTCCCAACTGCCGATCTCTCTGATTAATTAGCTTTGCTTGGTTTTGTGGATGTTCATAATGTGAATTGTGGGATTTGTTGTTTATTGGCCAAGGGAGTGTGGATCTCCCTATATCCACATCCTCTTGGTCAAATCCATTGTGAATTCTTTGTTTCTGAATTATTTGGATATTGTTGTTGGGATCTGAATTAAATCTCTGTTGTTCCTGATTTCAAGTTGTAAGGTCCCTGCAGACTGGCATTGATGTGTCACGCGACACCACTGACCTGTGTCACGCGACACACATGACCAATCTGCAGTTGATCTACTTTCAGTTGTAATCTGTATTTAATCCTCGATGTAAAGTGGGATGTAGCCTCCCAGAGTCAAATGGCTTACAGATTGTATTCCCCTTTGTTGAGCAATAAAATAAAGCACTATTATGCATTTAATACATATCTTGTCATACACATTTTGCACATACATTTGGATGAATTGAATGTTGAACAATAGAAAGACTCGTCTATGGACGAGGCGTGTTGGGTGAACTCTCGGTTCTTCCCAACACGTAACTTGACCCCCGAACCCATTTTCTCTTACAAAAAAGGTTTTCAATGTTTCCTCTAAAAACGGCGTGGCGACTCCTCATTTTATATTTTCGGGCGAGCGCACATTCAGTGGCGACTCCGCTGGGGATATTGAAACTTGATTTTCAAAAGTGGGTCAAACTTTCGTTCTTGTTCAACATTCCCTTCATTCACTTATGTGTGCTTTGTTTGTGACATTATATGTGTGGTTTGCATATTATGTGCTCTGTTTTATTCATGTCCCTCCTTGTGTCCCATCTTTGTTGATTGTGTTGCTGATGCTGGGGCTTGAGATAATGTTTTGATGATTGGAGGCTGGGGCTGATTTGGTCTTTGCTCAGAATCTGGCAATGGGACTCCTTCTGTCACGCGACAGAATATGCCCTCCATGTCCTGTGCCACGCGACAAAAGGTGGTCATTCTGCAGGACTTAATTTCTCTGATACAGGTTGTGATTGTGGGGCAGTCCCCCATGATCAAATTTCTGATCCTTGACTATTGTACTCTGTGGGGTGTGTGAGTGTGTGTTATTTTCTTTTATCACCCCCTTTTCAAATAAAAAAAAAAATCATTTCTTTTTTTACAAATAAAGGAACATAGCCATCCTGCACACTACATCACGTAGATCTAGAACCCTCGGGTGCGATTGACGGCATCGCGGACGGCCATGAAATTCGCCTACGCTTGAGCGCCTGAAATCAAACCTAACCCCCTAGTGCGTTATAGGTGGCGCCACACATTTAAACCTCACCCAAAACGGTTGGTTTTTGACACGACATTTTCAAATACACTAAAATGAATTTTTTCAAAATTTCTAATGGACTTTCGTACCTATCCCCAAAACCTAGCACGTGTGGGCATGTTGCCAACGCAACATGGTTTTACGAGAGGACATGTCGTTCCCACGGCATATTCTAACGAGAGATCATGTCGCTTTGTCAACGTGCACCGACGAGAGGTCATGCCGGATTTTTCCTTGAAATTCTTCAGGAATACCCGTTATGCTGCCCAAATTTCTTCAGAAATTGGGGCTGCTCGTCCGTCCCATAAATGCTTCGGTTTTGATTAGGTACTATCGCCTATTATTAATTTTGAAACAACGCATTTGGTGTATTTGTGGATGATGTGTCCATAGGTTCCCCCGAGGTCTAGATTGCGTGAAATAAAGGATTAGCCTTTCCCAACCGGCTCTAGGACTTAAAAGACACCGATTTCTACTTGAAGATTAATAAAGTGTTGCACGAGTCCGTCTCCTTTCCTGTTCTTCCCTCTCCCGTACCATCTCAAAGATTCTCTATCCTCAGCCTTATACACGCTCTTACCTCTTCACCTCTGCAAGGCTACGGCAAGTTGGGTGTGCGCTCTCATTCCCGACGCTCATTGGTCCATATTCCTGAGGCGGAAGCAGTTCAAGTGCCCGAGCAGTCGTCCATCTGATGCGGAATCCAAAATGCTCGGTGCAGAGAAGACTATGGCCCACCAACCTGGAAGTTCATATCCCATGGGTCAGCAGAGTGCAAATGGTGTGTCCATCGAAGAGCAGAGAGCTACCCTCGAAGATGTTTTTCCTCGCAAGCGGGAGGCCCGGTTGCTTGCTCAGATTGCTAAAAGATAAGAAGGATACCTTGCGAATGATAAAGAGATCGAGAAGGGTCCTCACCGCACCGATGGCAACGATGCTCTTCCGTCCATCCAACATTGAAGAAGTTGATGCAGCCAATCAGTCCTCGTAGGGTCTAGAATGTCCACTGTCGGACATGAGTCTGTCGAGTCCAAGTTGGACCAATTTTTTGCTTTGCAGTGATAAAATCTTTGTTTCTCTTCTTGCTAGACTCGAGACATTACTAGTACACCTACGTTACACTCTATTGAAATGGTCTTATTCCAAATGATCACTTGTGCTGCTCACCGACCAACGCTTTAAAATGACTAATATTTAATTTGATCGGAGCGAGAAAATCGACTGATATCCTTCCCAAAGTGGGGCTTACCAATTTCCCACCTCGATTCCCATATGCTCACATACTTTCCTTCGTCTTCGCTATCTCGTTGCTCGATGAATTTGCATGGATCTTCCGCGAAGTAAGCTTAAGAAGCAATGAAGACTCAATCTCGTTCAGATCATCCGGTAGGGACTGCGGTTGAAACCTTTCACCCTTAGGAAAACCTTTACCTCACCCTCATTAAACAATACCCCTTCAGTTCAAGATCGGCATATTTTGAAACCCATTTAGCCATCGCCATGAAAAGAGGGGCTATCCTTGAGACTCCCGTGAGTCAAAAGAAGCATCGACCGTCTCCAAACTCAAGAACGACGTACAACAATGATCCATCCTGGGGACTAGCTGAAATGCTCCTCTCAAAGGCAAAATTGCAAAAAAAAAGAGAAAGAGAATAAAAAAGAAAAGAAAAGAAAGAGAGCCTAGTCCCCAGTGATCCTCTCAAAGAAAGCAAAAGTCAAGGAAGCCGGTCATTACTCAAAGAGGAGTCTCAGAGTGAATAAAGAGACAGCATGGATGTCCCTCACCATTACCCTTGACCAATCCCAAGCCGTCCTCTCGATTTTAGAGGACATTCCCGTTACCATTACCCATTGCCAAAGCCAAGATCGACCTCTCATTCTTAGAGGCAGCAAAGATGTAATCACAAGATATCCTTCCCTTAGAAATCCCAAATACATGCCTTGAAAGCCAACCTCTCATCTTTAGAGGTACAGCCAGCAAAAAGCCTAGCCGACCTCTCATTTTAAGAGGTCATGATATCCCGAATTACCCAAAGACCGATCGAAATCCCGAAGCCCAGTCGCAGTTCCTACCGGATAGCAGTTTCATTCCAATATCGTCGAGATCTGAAACAGATTGTTGCTTAAAGAGGAGCCAAGTCCATCCCGGCTCAAAAGAACCGTCAAGCGAAGATTGTGCAAATTCTATCCGTTCATTCGACGTTGCATGTGAGCATATTTCATTTCCACTTCGCAAACA
The DNA here is from genome assembly GCA_022495995.1 of Adenophora triphylla var. japonica. Classification (NCBI taxonomy): domain Eukaryota; kingdom Viridiplantae; phylum Streptophyta; class Magnoliopsida; order Asterales; family Campanulaceae; genus Adenophora; species Adenophora triphylla. Next base: position 54,892 of record JAFEMH010002425.1, read on the forward strand.
CTTGCCATGGATGTCCCACTGGGGCTTTGCATCTGTGTCTCCCATCGACACTCCAAGAGGACATGTTTTGCAGTTCTCAAAATCCTCAAAGGTCCTCATATTCTTGAATTCCAACGTTCATTCTTTATTCGGGATAAGCCCGAACTACGGCGACCTGAGCTTCTCCTATGGAGGGGAATGTAGGCAAACATAATTGGTCCGGTCGAAATCACAAACAGATCTCAGAAAATCCGATCTCTTTAAGGACCATGCTTATACACCTTCCATCCTTCCGAATTCGACTTCGATATCAGTGGGCTTTCTCCTCAGGATTGATGAAAATATTTGCTCATATCAGCTTTGGCGGTTGACTAACCCGAACATCAATAAAGGGTTTTAAGCAGCCTTGTGAGGACCCTGACCCGGAACCTACACGTGTCCCGAGCTGGAGCGTTCTCAAACTAACCCAAGAACACTAAAACTTTTTAAAACTTTGCTTTGACTTTCAAACATAAACATAAATAACATGACATTTCAAAAGAACTCCACTCCACTCCACATTGGAGGAGGAGTTGACCAACTTTGAAAGCGTACATCTGTTTAGTTACAAAAGATTATGGTTATGACGTAGGAATGAAAGTTATAATTACAAACTCCATAAAGGAATTATACAAAAATACATTTTATACGCCAACCTAAACATACCCCGACAATACCCAAAAGTTCACTTCCAAACTCCTCTCCGTCCTCACTTGGCCGGGCCGCCTGTCTCGGGATCTAAAACATTAAAGGGAGAGGGGTGAGAATAAATCTCAGCAAGTTATTATGAATGCAACAATATGCCAAATAGATGCAACACATAACACATTGGAAAAGCCGTAAACACCTTACGTTACCTTGGTTTACCTTTTCCCGTCTGAACATTAGTCGTACAACATTGGGTATAATAATACTCCAATCTTAAGTGAGCTTCTTAAGCAATACTCACATCTTATAAGACCCATTTTTCAGGGAACCAAATAAGATAGTAGCAACTCTGTAAGGCTTTTGGCTCAATACAGATGCTATAACCCCAACCTGTGGCCACAGGAGGGGACGGTCACAGATATAACATAATCCGATCACATTAGGTCACACTTCCATAATTGATCGTATTATGTTATACCCCCAATATCAGCTGATTAAAAACTATAAAGCACATAATAGTTACTTGAAATATAATCCACAAAAGGGATAAACAATAGCCACATGGTAATATATACTCATGCCCAATCAATATTAAAGTGCAACAATTTATGAATACACTAAACGCAACAACAATGTATGTAATATCAAGTAAGGAAACGATGTGTCATTAACCCACCCTACATATTCCATATACAACGATACAAGGCCTCTATGAAGGTTCAAGCTCAATTACCAAGTGGGAGTTACAATTTACAAGTGTTCAAACAAACTTGCTAATTAATTCTAGTTCAGATTTAGAAGTTGGTTCTGGGGTCTTGGGCGACCGCCCATACCACTTGGGCGACCGCCCAAGTGGATTTTCAAAGGGGATATCAGTTTCTGCCATGATGGGCGACCGCCCACACCTCTTGGGCGACCGCCCAAGAGGATTTTCAAGGCAAAGGAAAGTTACTGGCGTGATGGGCGGCCGCTCAAGCCCCCCATGGGCGACCGCCCAAGCCTCCTTCCAGCCCATTCTCAGATTTTAACCCTCTTTATACCTAGTTTTCTTTTCCTTCTAACATTGCTTATTATATGAACACCAAAGGATGCCTTAGCTCTACCAAGTCTCACCTAAAACATGTAAACCCAAAATAAAGTAACCCTAGATTATTTATCACTACAATTTCCACCCATTTCATACCCTCTAGATTTTCTTCCTTGAACATCAACTTCAACCAATCTCATTTATCAATCATCCAACTCCCATTAAAGTTTCCAAGGCATGAAATAAACATCATAAGAACAAGGATAACATTTAAAGAGCTCATGAACAAGTAGAAGAAGGGAATCATAACAACTCACCTTAGGGTTTTAGAATGGAAGGTTGATCTTCTTAGCTTGATTGATTCCTCTTGATGATCCAACCTCAAAGATGCTCTTGAACTTGAAAATGGTGGAGAAATGGCTTAGTTACAAGATTTGGAAGGGAGGGCTTTCCATGGAGGTTTTCTATGGCTTTTTGGCTAGGGAAAGTATGAGAAGAGTGGGTGAGTAAGGAGGAAGAATGGGGTAAGAGTAAGGAGGGTAAGGGAAGGACACTTGGCAAGATTAGGGAGAGGAAGCCCTATTGCCCCCCCCAAGAAGTCTAAGGCTTTCACTTAAATTAAAATTAATCCTTATCCTAATACTTCATCCTACCCATTTAACCTCCTTTTACTATTTATCAAAATTTCTATTTTTATTATTTTCCAAGTTTCTTTATTTAATATTCAATAAATTCTCAAAAGATTCTAAATTTACTTCTCACCCAATTTATCTTAAATTAAGAATTTAAAGACATAATTGAACACATAAAGCTAACATAATTTTAAAAGCATATAATATAATATTTAAAATTAGTGCCTAGGGTTGGGGTCGTCACACTCACTCCCCCTTAAAGAAAATTCGACCCGAATTTTAAAAAGACTTACTTGAATTCCCAAACAACCAAGGGTATTTCGCTCTCATCTCCGACTCTAGCTCCCACGTTGCTTCCTCGACGGTATGATTCTTCCAAAGGACTTTCACTATCGGGATACTCTTAGTTCTCAACTCCTTAACTTGGAATTCTAGGACCCTCAACGGTTCTTCAACATAGGACATATCCGCTTGGACCTCATCGGGGGGAGAACTCAAAACATGGGAGGGGTCATGACAATACTTCCTTAACATAGAAACGTGAAACACATCATGAAGCAAAGAAAAAGACGGTGGCAACGCCAACCGGTAAGCCAATTCCCCAATCTTCTCTAAAATCTCAAACGGACCTACAAACCTCGGAGCCAACTTACCCTTATTACCAAACCTTTTAATTCCCGTCCTCGGAGAGACCTTCAAGAACACAAAGTCACCAACCCGAAAAGATAAATCCCGTCTTCTATTGTCGGCGTAGCTTTTCTGTCTACTCTGAGCCGTCTTCAATCTATCCCGAATCACCTTGATCTTCTCCGTAGAATCTCTAACCAAATCCGGGCCCCAAAGTCTCGCTTCACCTACCTCGTCCCAACACATCGGAGATCGACACTTTCTACCATACAATGCCTCATACGGAGCCATCTTGATACTAGACTGATAACTGTTGTTGTAAGCAAACTCAACTAACGGTAGATGATCCTCCCACGATAATTGGAAATCCATCACACAAGCCCTTAACATATCCTCAAGTATCTGAATAGTTCTCTCGGACTGACCGTCGGTTTGAGGATGAAACGCCGTACTGAAACACAATTTAGTACCCAAGGCTTCATGCAATGCTCTCCAAAATCTAGAAGTGAACCTCGGATCTCTATCGGACACAATACTAACCGGAACCCCGTGAAGTCTAACAATCTCTTTCATATACAACTGGGCTAACTTCTCCAACGAAAACTTGGTTGATACCGGAAGAAAATGAGCCGACTTTGTCAATCTATCCACAATAACCCAAATAGCATCCATCTTCTTAGCGGTAAGAGGCAAACCCGAAACAAAATCCATCGAGATCCCTTCCCATTTCCATTCCGGAATATCCAATGGTTGAAGTAATCCCGCCGGTCTCTGATGCTCGGCCTTAATTTGCTGACAAGTCAAACACTTAGATACATAATCCGCAATTTCCCTCTTCATTCCATTCCACCAATACCCACGCTTCAAGTCTTGATACATTTTGGTACTACCCGGATGAATCGCAAACTTGGACTTATGGCCATCCTCTAAGAAACGCCTCTTGATTTCCGGTGATGAAGGAACGCAAATTCTCCCTTGGAAGGTTAAAATCCCATCTCTATTCAACGCAAAATCCCTGGTTTTCCCATCTTGCACTTGATCTAAAATTTTCTTCAACTCCGGATCACCTTGTTGAGCTTCCTTCAAATATCCATACAATGTAGGAACGGCTCGAACATTCGCAATGATTACCTCACTCTTCAATTCTCGGGAACTCAAAGCTGTCACATACGCCTTTCGGCTAATCGCATCCGCCACTACATTGGCCTTCCCCGGATGATAAGAAATTACACAATCGAAATCCTTCAAGAACTCAAGCCATCTCCTTTGTCGGTTGTTCAACTCCTTTTGGGTAAATAAGTACTTCAAACTCTTATGATCGGTGAATATCTCAAATTTCGCCCCATAAAGGTAATGCTTCCATTTATGTAACGCAAACACGATCACCGCCAATTCCATATCATGAGTAGGGTAATTCTGTTCCGCCGTGATAACTTCCTAGAGGCATACGCAATAACTTTCCCATTTTGCATTAGAACACAACCCAAACCCGCCTTCGAGGCATCACTATAGATCACAAAATTCTCACAACCATCCGGAAGGGTAAGAACAGGAGCCGTCGTCAACCTCTTCTTCAACTCATTAAAACTTTCTTCACATTTGGAATCCCATATGAATGATACATCTTTCCGAGTCAACCTAGTCAATGGAGTAGCAATCCGAGAAAACCCCTCAATGAACCTTCTATAATACCCCGCCAAACCAAGAAAACTACGAATCTCAGTCACAGTCGAAGGTTGCTTCCAATTAACCACGGCTTCAATTTTCGAAGGATCCACGGAAATTCCCGAACTCGACACAACATGCCCCAAGAAAGAAATCTGCTCAAGCCAAAACTCGCACTTGTTGAACTTGGCGTACAACTGCTTCTCACGAAGAACGGACAAGACAATCCTCAAATGCTTCTCATGCTCTTCCCGGGACTTAGAGTAAACAAGAATATCATCTATGAACACCACCACAAAGCTATCAAGATAAGGCTTGAAGACGCGGTTCATCATATCCATAAACACGGCTGGGGCATTAGTCAACCCGAAAGGCATCACAACAAACTCATAATGACCATATCTAGTACGGAAAGCTGTCTTAGCAATATCATCCGGTCTAATCTTCAACTGATGGTATCCGCTTCTCAAATCAAGTTTAGAGTAGATAACGGAACCTTGAAGTTGGTCAAACAAATCATCTATATGCGGAAGAGGATATTTATTCTTAATGGTGGCTTGGTTCAACAAACGATAGTCAATACACAATCGTAAGGTACCATCCTTCTTCCTAACAAATAAGACCGGTGCTCCCCACGGAGACACACTAGGACGAATGAAACCCCGGTCTAGCAATTCTTGCAGTTGGACCTTCAACTCTTTTAACTCGGCCGGAGCCATTCTATAGGGTGCTTTAGAGATAGGTGCGGTACCGGGCACTAAGTCAATACAAAACTCTACCTCACGATCCGGAGGCATAGAGTACTCACTAGAAAACACATCACTAAATTCATTAACAACCGGGACATGAGCTAACTCGGGAGACTTCTTATTGGAATCTACCACATAAGCCAAGTAACCCGCACACCCCTTAGATAGCATCTTCCTAGCCTTTAAAGCAGAAATAACATGTAAACCGAACATAGATCTATCCGCATCAAATATAAAAGTAGGCACATCAGGCATAGCAAATGAGACTCGCTTTCTACGACAGTCTACCAAAGCATGACACTGACTCAACCAATCCATCCCAAGGATCACATCAAAATCACGGATTGGTAACTCGACCAAATCCACCGGCAATACATGCCCACATATAGTCACATCACAACCACGATATATCAGAGAAGATGCAAGGCACTCTCCCATAGGAGTAGAGACCTCCAACACATAAGGCATAGATTCAGGCAAAATATGCAATGAGAATGCAAAATGAGATGCCACAAATGAATGGGAAGACCCGGGATCTATAAGAATGCGGGCCTTAACTCCTGAGACAGGAACTATACCTCTAATGACGGCATTAGGATCGACCTCTCCTCGACCCAAGGCAAACACTCGACCTTGGACTCTATCCTTGGGTTTCCCGTCAACATCTCTCTTCACACCACTACCTTGTCCCCCGAATCCGGTACCCGAAGCTTGCTTATTCTGCCACCTGGGACAATTCTTCCGGAAATGGCCTGTCGCCCCACACTCTAAACATTTTCCTTGCTTGCTCCAACACTTATCCTCCGAATGCCCTAGCTTCTTACAATATCCGCACACTGCCCCAAACTGACCTGGAGTCGAACGATTTGCCGGAGCCGCCACATTTCCTCCTCGATTTGCTCCCGGAGTGAATGTCCTTGGCTGCGCTCTATTCTGTCCCGAACCTTGACCTTGAAATCTATTTCTGTTACCGCCTTCATTTTTACCACGATGCTCCTCTATGTCATTCTCAATCCGATACGCCATATTCATGGCTGCTTGGAAGTTGGCGAAGTTATGCGTCAATAGTTGCTTCCGGAACTCTACCCTTAAACCCTTCACAAATCGGTAGATCCACCTCTCCTCATCCGGCACCAAATGGGGACAATATCGGGCTAACTCTGTGAACTTTGCTGAATACTGCGCTATAGTCATGGTCCCTTGCTCCAGTTTCAGAAACTCAACTTCCTTCTTGTCTCTAGTAACCATCGGAACGAAGTGATCCCGGAACTTGCGTGTGAAATTTTTCCAAGTCTGCGGTGTCAAGTCCCGATCCCAACCATCCTTCACTACCTACCACCAGTGCTCAGCGGGTCCTTCCAACTTGAAAACGGCGCATCTCACGTTCTCTGCATCCGAACTCTCCATAGCCGCGAAAATCTTATTCATAGCCTCAAGCCACCTCTCAGCCTTCACCGGATCCGGATCTCCATTGAAGCTAGGAGGGGACATATTCACGAACTTCTCTAGACCATGCTGCCCTTGTCTGCCTTCTTGCTGTTGCCTACCTTGATTCTGATTTGCCATATTCTGAAGAAACACTTGAAACATATCCATCATTTCGGCATTCGGATTACCAACATCACCCAAAGCCCGATTCTGAACACCATCATTTCCCGCCATTAAAACAAACTCCTGCATTAAACACTCGACGTCAGTTATCACACACTCTCACTCAGCTAGACTCTACCCGAGAATTCTAACCGAGCTCTGATACCAACTGTGAGGACCCCGACCCGGAACCTACACGTGTCCCGAGCTGGAGCGTCCTCAAACTAACCCAAGAACACTAAAACTTTTTAAAACTTTGCTTTGACTTTCAAACATAAACATAAATAACATGACATTTCAAAAGAACTCCACTCCACTCCACATTGGAGGAGGAGTTGACCAACTTTGAAAGCGTACATCTGTTTAGTTACAAAAGATTATGGTTATGACGTAGGAATGAAAGTTATAATTACAAACTCCATAAAGGAATTATACAAAAATACATTTTATACGCCAACCTAAACATACCCCGACAATACCCAAAAGTTCACTTCTAAACTCCTCTCCGTCCTCACTTGGCCGGGCCGCCTGTCTCGGGATCTAAAACATTAAAGGGAGAGGGGTGAGAATAAATCTCAGCAAGTTATTATGAATGCAACAATATGCCAAATAGATGCAACACATAACACATTGGAAAAGCCGTAAACTCCTTACGTTACCTTGGTTTACCTTTTCCCGTCTGAACATTAGTCGTACAACATTGGGTATAATAATACTCCAATCTTAAGTGAGCTGCTTAAGCAATACTCACATCTTAAAAGACCCATTTTCAGGGAACCAAATAAGATAGTAGCAACTCTGTAAGGCTTTTGGCTCAATACAGATGCTATAACCCCAACCTGTGGCCACAGGAGGGGACGGTCACAGATATAACATAATCCGATCACATTAGGTCACACTTCCATAATTGATCGTATTATGTTATACCCCCAATATCAGCTGATTAACAACTATCAAGCACATAATAGTTACTTGAAATATAATCCACAAAAGGGATAAACAATAGCCACATGGTAATATATACTCATGCCCAATCAATATTAAAGTGCAACAATTTATGAATACACTAAACACAACAACAATGTATGTAATATCAAGTAAGGAAACGATGTATCATTAACCCACCCTACATATTCCATATACAACGATACAAGGCCTCTATGAAGGTTCAAGCTCAATTACCAAGTGGGAGTTACAATTTACAAGTGGTCAAACAAACTTGCTAATTAATTCTAGTTCAGATTTAGAAGTTGGTTCTGGGGTCTTGGGCGACCGCCCATACCACTTGGGCGACCGCCCAAGTGGATTTTCAAAGGGGATATCAGTTTCTGCCATGATGGGCGACCACCCACACCTCTTGGGCGACCGCCCAAGAGGATTTTCAAGGCAAAGGAAAGTTACTGGCGTGATGGGCGGCCGCTCAAGCCCCCCATGGGCGACCGCCCAAGCCTCCTTCCAGCCCATTCTCAGATTTTAACCCTCTTTATACCTAGTTTTCTTTTCCTTCTAACATTGCTTATTATATGAACACCAAAGGATGCCTTAGCTCTACCAAGTCTCACCTAAAACATGTAAACCCAAAATAAAGTAACCCTAGATTATTTATCACTACAATTTTCACCCATTTCATACCCTCTAGATTTTCTTCCTTGAACATCAACTTCAACCAATCTCATTTATCAATCATCCAACTCCCATTAAAGTTTCCAAGGCATGAAATAAACATCATAAGAACAAGGATAACATTTAAAGAGCTCATGAACAAGTAGAAGAAGGGAATCATAACAACTCACCTTAGGGTTTTAGAATGGAAGGTTGATCTTCTTAGCTTGATTGATTCCTCTTGATGATCCAACCTCAAAGATGCTCTTGAACTTGAAAATGGTGGAGAAATGGCTTAGTTACAAGACTTGGAAGGGAGGGCTTTCCATGGAGGTTTTCTATGGCTTTTTGGCTAGGGAAAGTATGAGAAGAGTGGGTGAGTAATGAGGAAGAAGGGGGTAAGAGTAAGGAGGGTAAGGGAAGGACACTTGGCAAGATTAGGGAGAGGAAGCCCTATTGCCCCCCCCCAAGAAGTCTAAGGCTTTCACTTAAATTAAAATTAACCCTTATCCTAATACTTCATCCTACCCATTTAACCTCCTTTTACTATTTATCAAAATTTCTATTTTTATTATTTCCCAAGTTTCTTTATTTAATATCCAATAAATTCTCAAAAGATTCTAAATTTACTTCTCACCCAATTTATCTTAAATTAAGAATTTAAAGACATAATTGAATACATAAAGCTAACATAATTTTAAAAGCATATAATATAATATTTAAAATTAGTGCCTAGGGTTGGGGTCGTCACAAGCCTTGTGATAATCACGAATAAAACAAGTTTTCAAGTGTCTCGACAAGTCTTCTATTTCTACATCATAGAAAGATAGAGCTAAACACCGTTTCGGTCAGCAGGGGCTTCCATACACTTTCCACACCTTGTGATGCTTATACTCTCCCAAAAGAGTCAAACCCAAAGCGAGAGTGTCATACACAAAATCGGGATCTATTCCCACCCTCGAAAAATACGCCCCTGCAAGTAAACATTTCCGAGTCTTGTCCAGCGACTGATTGACTACAGTTTGAAATGATGGGTTGCCTCTTCGGCTACAAGATGACTCTGCCTGCGATGAAGCTGCATGGAATTTCCTCAAGCTGGGGCTTTGATTAAGGTATCCCTCCGGATCTCCTTACCAAATTACCTCCAAGATTTGCTTTGCACTGTCAACTGGGTCTTCGCCAAGCCGGGATCATTCTCTGCACTTTCTCTGCTGCTTGCTGTCTCAGACGTGCGATATACTTTGTCCTCACTAGCAATGGACCTGCTGCAATCTATACTCTCGGAAGCATCCCCGACTTGCCTAGCCGCACCATATCATTTTTCCACCTCACGGGAGAGGGTCCACCTCATTATAAACACCTTTCGTTCCATACACAATCCCTCTTAGCATAATGGCTACCTACATATCTGCTCACCAAGCCGTGCCAAACCCCTACTTCCTATTCTCCCCAGCTGAGATGGACTTGTGCAACAAAAGATTAATAATGCATAAGCAAAGAGTCAAATAATTGCTAAGTGTCTAGAGTGTTGTGTCTCCCCCCGCAGAGTACAGTAATCAGGTGATCGTATTGTGATCGTGAGGACTGCCCCTCGAATCGCAATCTTGGACAGAGATTCCAAACCCCGCAGGTGGCAGACCCCGCCTCTATTATCTTCATAAGGCCCAGAACTACGACCGGCTTGATTCCCTTTTTAAGGGATACGTAGGAATCCTTTCTCCAAAGGTCCAGCCATCCGATCTCACCAAAGATCATCCGAAAGAGCCCCAGCTTGCCTCAAATTTCCTGTGCAATGCTTGTCAAAGAAAGAAGAGCCCAGCTGCCCCAGAAATCAAGCAATAATGCTCACTAGTCTCGACGACTCCAATGCCTATTATGCATGATAAAACGAGACAAAGAGTCCGCATCTGTCAACCTCCCCAGCAAGCATCAACAAGTGGTAGCCTCAGACCCCAAACAAATGCCTGTCAAAGAAACAAGAGCCCCAGCTGCCACAGAACCCAAGCAATAATGATCACCGGTCCCGACAACTTCAAAGCCTGTATTGCAAAGACCGTCCTGCGAATGGCCACCCGACAAGCATCGACAAGTGACAGAGGCCACAACCTATCCCTCAGCAGAACCAATGGTAGCCTGAGACCTTAGACAGCTACCTACCAACAAGCAGTTACGGCCTAAGACCCTCGCAGGTACAACAATTAGAAAAGAGCTTCACCATATCCCGAAGACTGGCCCTCAAGCCAAACTGAAAAAAAGAGAAGAGGCAAAAAGCCCGTGTCTGTGATAGCCTCCCAAAGCAGAGCACACCCAAGGAAGAATAGCCTCCCAAAGCAGAGCACACCCAAGGAAGAACAGCCTCTGATGGATAAAAATCCACTTGTAATAAAATACCTTGCAAGTGTACAAGTTACCGTTGTAGTAGTATGCACAAGCAAGGGTCGAATCCACAGAGATTTGTGTGTTGAACAAATTGGTTTAATTAGTGTGACAAGAAACAAAAGGGGTTTTTTGGTTTTATTATTAAAACTAATTAACAAAAACTAATTAAGCAAATAAAATAACAAAACAAGGAAATAATTCAAGGATTACGAAATAGTCCACGGATTGGATTCACAACATATTATCACTTTATGCTATTTAAATCATGTAAAGAAATAACTCAATCTCATTCTTGGGTTCATTCACAAAATTATAGGATTAAGATGTTCATATATTCCGCTAGGTCAATAAGAACATTAAAACCCTCCTAATTCTATCTTGTTTATATATTCCGCTAAGTCAATATAAACATTCAAGAATTCAATTAAAAGCTTAAGAACAATGGAACCTAGATTCGTTTGATTTCCGCTAGGTCCTCAATTAAATCTATTCTTCTCAACAATGGTCAAATTACAAACCATCCACGCTAGTGCAATAATTCGTACCCAAATAAATTCAAGAGGTCAAAGGTATTCCGCTAGGTCAACACAATTGATCTCAAGAACAATGATTAAGAATGTTGGGAAGAACAAGAACGAAAAGAGATAGGAATGATTAAAACCTTAGCATAAAGATCAAATATGTGTTACTACCAATCCGCAAACTAAAGACTTTAGCCTCGAAGGGCCATTAAAATAAATACCTCAAACCTTGAATTAAAACCTTCAATCTTGTACAAAGGAATTGTAATATGTTTAGGAGAAAGAATAAGAAAAATCAAAAGATCAAAAAGATAAAAGATAAAAGATAAAAGATAAAAGATGATCAAAAACTAGTCTAGGGTTGTTTATATAGGAGGAGGAAGGTGGAAATCCTTTTTGGAAACAAATTAGGGTCAAAATCCTAGTCAAAATCCTAGTCAAAATAGAAAATCTCCCGAAATCCGTGGCTGATTCTGTGCAAATTTGTGGAAAATCTTTAGAATCCGTCCAAAATAAGGAAACTGGCTGCATCTGTCCGTCCATACCGGGCGCGCACCCACTGAGACCGGGTGCACGCCTACTTCCAATCAGAATACTTCCGGGCGTGCGCCCACTGGATCCGGGCGTACACCTGCTCTTCGGCCCAATTATCCTTCAAGCTTGGTCCACCTGATCCTTCCTTGGCCCCAAATGCTTTAGCCTTGTCCGGCCACTTTCATGCCTTGTCCCAGCAAGTATTTTGTATCATTTGGTATTTGTTTCGTCCCGCTATTTTGCGGTCGCACTTTGACCACTATAATAAATTCTTTTGCACTTCGCTCTTTGAGATTTTATTTTTCATTTTATCCCATGAATTTTTATAAATTAAATTCGTCCAAAAATTCCATATTTCCAATTTAGTCCCTGAATTTCCAATATTTACGGTTTGGCCCTTGAACTTCATAATTTCCGTTTTGTCCCAAATTTTCCAAAATTGCAATTTGATCCAAAAGCTTCCAAAGTACGCTCCAATCCTCCGTTTTCAACATTGTTGCACTTCAACCCCTGTACTTTTCAAAACACTAGAAAATACATTAAATTCTCAAGGTTTCGAGCACCAAATAAGCTAGGAAATATATCTTTTGGATGGGTAAAACCACATCCATCAGCCTCCCAAGCAGAGCACACCCAAGGAAGAACAGCCTCCCAAAGCAGAGCACCCCAAAAGAGAAAGAGAAGGAATAGTCTCCCAAGCAGAGCACCCCAAAAGAGAAAGAGAAAGAATAGCCTCCCAAAGCAGAGCACCCCAAAAGAGAAAGAGAAAGAATAGCCTCCCAAAGCAGAGCACCCCAAAAGAGAAAGAGAAAGAATAGCCTCCCAAAGCAGAGCACCCCAAAAGAAAAAAGAAAGGATAGCCTCCCAAGAAGAGCACACCCAAGGAAGAATAACCTCCCAAGCAGAGCACCAAAAAGAGAAAAAGAAAGAAGCCGACTCCCCAGAAATGCAGAGTCCACAGCCCCAAAAGAGAAAAGAAAGAAAGCCGACTCCCCAGAAATGTAGAGTCCTCGGCAAAAGAAAAGAAAGAAGTTACCTCACAAGAAAAAAAATCAAAGTCCCCAGTTTCCCAAGCAAAACCCAGGACGCGAAAGAAAAGCAAAAATCAACAAAGACCGTCCAGCAGCAAAATGGGTAAAAGAACAACAAACGAGCATGAAAGAAGTAGTGTGAGTCCCCTGGCAACTACCCTGCACCAACATAGTTGTATGAGTCCCTTTGGCATCCACAAAGAGCAGAGAAAAAGAAGTAGCGTGAGTCCCCTGGCAGCTACACCTAATCCCCAACAGAAGCAGAAGTGGTATGAGTCCCTTTGGCATCCACAAAGATCAGCAAAGAACAGAAAAGCAGAGATAGCGTGAGTCCCCTGGCAGCTATACTTATCAGCAAAGAACAGAACAGAAAGGAGATAGCGTGAGTCCCCTGGCAGCTATACTTATCAGCACAGAACAGAAAGGAGATAGCGTGAGACCCCCGGCAGCTATACTTATCCCCAGCAAAGAAGAAGAAGAAGTAGCGTGAGACCCCTGGCAGCTACATTTATCCCCAACAGAGCAGAAAAGAGATAGCGTGAGACCCCCGGCAGCTATACTCATTCCCATCAAAGAAGAAGGAAAAGTGGTATGAGTCCCTCCGGCATCCACGAAGAGAAGCAGCAGTAGTGTGAGACCCTCCGGCAACTACCCTGCATTAGAGAAGTGGTGTGAGTCCCTCCAACATCCACGAAGAGAAGCAGCAGTAGTGTGAGACCCTCCGGCAACTACCCTGCATTAGAGAAGTGGTATGAGACCCCCTGGCATCCACAAAAGACCCGTTGCAGCGTGAGACCCTCTGGCAGCTACAACTCATCAACAACGATAGCATGAGACCCTCCGGCAGCTACTCGCAAATACCAGTTGCAGCATAAGACCCTCCGGCAGCTACAACCTGGCATGAAAGGAAGCTACTAGCCAACCGCAGTAGTACCGACCCCGAAAGAGGTCACAGGTAAGCACAGCAAAGGTATGAAGACACATTTCTACCCCTTTCTTGCTTGTAGTTAGTCTTTGTATTTCCCGAACTACGATTTGGCTTGATTCCCTTCTTAAAGGGATACGTAGGAATCCTTTCTCAGAAAGGTCCAGCCATTAGACTCCCCGATTCACCCTCTAGCCCGTTACCTTATCCCTTGATGCTCATTGGGATTGGGTCTTATTTTATCGACAACCCCACTTTTTCCAAAAGTGACGTTGCCGAGGGGCTCTGTAAGTACGCCAATCCAATTCGCAATCCCTTTTTAGGTGCATTTTAAATGATAAAATTGCACTAAGGGGCATTTTGGTAAATTCTCGGTCCGTTCCGAGACTTCCGGAAATATTTTATATGTTTCTCGCGAAGGAAGTGTATTTTAGTATTTTTCCCGGACAAAAGGACCTAAAAGGAATTAATCAGTTTGGACCTCTTGGGAATTAGCCCGGAATGTTTCAGAATCTGGTTTTGGCGCCAGAATCGGTTATTGGCGTTCCCAGTCGTGCGACAACTTGAGGCATGAAAATTGGATACGTTGGGTCGTGCGACTAACTAATCCAATTTCCCAATTTACGTATAAATATCTAATGCCTTCATTTTGTCAAAGGGGGGGCTCACACAATTCTCACACACACAGATAACACACACGCAGCTCATCTCTCTCTCTCCTCTCTCTCTCTCTATACGCATTACGCAACCTCCATCGCCAAGCTTCCCTAACCTCCTTCCTAAACACCTTCCATCTTAACCTTCACCACCGCCAAACCTCCCTCTATCCCAATTGCCCTCTCCCCAATCCAATCAACCACCAATTCAACCCCAATCGGCGTCTCCCTCTCTCCGATTCCAATCGCCAACAACCGAACTCTCCCTCACCAAATCCTATTCACCGGTAACCTTCCCCACCATATTCTCCGGCCAAATCCACACCAAACCTCCCCCTATACCCAAACGGCGAACAACCCAATCCAACCCAATCAACCGCTGTTCGCCTATAAACTAAGCCCGTAAACAACAAACCGCTTCCCCTGTTTACCACCACCGGTCTACCACCCATTTCCGGCCAACCTTACCTGTTATCCCCCGGCCTTGTTCCAATCTCCCTAGCATCCAAATCTCCTCTCAATTCTCCCTGTGTTTCCGTGATATTCAGAACAGACGTGCGACCACTTGAAGCCACTTGATCTGAGATTCGAATCCTGTTCCGAAGCTGATTGTGAAGGTTCTCTATACCGACGTGGTATAGAGAATTGTGGATCTACGAGGGTAACGACTTCCCTCACCTCTATCTCGCATTTACTGTTTATTTTGTTTCATTGCAATTGATATTTCTCGGACTTGATAATTCGACTCTATCTGTCCCCTATTATCAAGTCCCAACTGCCGATCTCTCTGTTTAATTAGCTTTTCTTGGTTTTGTGGATGTTCATAATGTAAATTAAGGGATTTGTTGTTTATTGGCCAAGGGAGTGTGGATCTCCATATATCCACATCCTCTTGGTCAAATCCATTGTGAATTCTTTGTTTCTGAATTATTTGGATATTGTTGTTGGGATCTGAATTAAATCTCTGTTGTTCCTGATTTCAAGTTGTAAGGTCCCTGCAGACTGGTATTGATGTGTCACGCGACACCACTGACCTGTGTCACGCGACACACATGACCAATCTGAAGTTGATCTACTTTTAGTTGTAATCTGTATTTGATCCTCGATGTAAAGTGGGATGTAGCCTCCCAGAGTCAAATGGCTTACAGATTGTAATCCCCTTTGTTGAGCAATAAAATAAAGCACAATTATGCATTTAATACATATCTTTTCATACACATTTTGCACATACATTTGGATGAATTGAATGTTGAACAATAGAAAGACTCGTCTATGGACGAGGCGTGTTGGGTGAACTCTCGGTTCTTCCCAACACGTAACTTGACCCCCGAACCCATTTTCTCTTACAAAAAAGGTTTTCAATGTTTCCTCTAAAAACGGCGTGGCGACTCCTCATTTTATTTTTTCGGCGAGCGCACATTCAGCTGATAGGTGGCTCCTGCATTCTTCAGCCCGAAGGGCATCATTGTGTAACAGTAGGTCTTGCCCGCAGCGATGAAAGCTACGGAGCGGACATCTTCAGGAGCCATCTGGATCTGATGGTAGCCGGAGTATGCGCCAATGAAGCTCAATACTCTATGACCGGCTATTGAATCCACCAATCTGTCTATGCGAGGAAGAGGGAAGCAATCCTTGGGGCATGCCTTGTTGAGATCGGTGAAATCAACACACATCCTCCATTTGTCGTTGGCCTTTTTGACCATGACTACATTTGCTAGCCATTTGGGGTAGGAAATCTCCTTAATTATCTCTGCTTTGAGCAACTTTTCAACCTCTTCCTTGATTGCTATCTCCTTCTCCTGGGAGAAGTACCTTGACTTTTGGTGAATGTTCTTGAAGGATGGGTCATCATTGATTTTATGGAGGAACACGTCCTCACTTATTCCTTTCATATCCTTCACCCTCCAAGCGAACACATCACAATTGGCTCGAAGGAACTCGATAAGGATCCTTCTCTCCTCGGGGTGAATTTCCAGCCCAACCTTAACAGTTTTCTCGGGGAAGTGGAAGTTGATAACCACCTCCTTGAGCTCGTCGTTAGGTCGAATGTCGCTGATTTCACGGTTATGTAAGGATTCAATGACAATAGTTGGGGTGTTGGCCTGGGCTCCGGTCAGCGCTGCCATGGAATATATGACCTCGCGGTCAATCTTTCTTTCAATTCCCCTATCAATATATTCTCCCTCAATAGGGGCCAACTGCTTGGACTTTCTGCTCGTCTTGAGCTCCACCCTCATGGTATGGAAAGAAAGCATGCCAATATAAAGGGGTGCCGGAACAAGTTCATGGGCTTTCCCTTTTCTCGATTTGTCCTCGCCCTCTTTCTGCGGGCAGGATGTCTGGCCTTTTTCCACCTTCCTCTTCTCCTCTAGTGCTCGGAGGAATCTCCCGGGCTGGTTCTTTATTGTGGCAACCCCGCCCGGGGTGTTAAATTTCATCATTTGGTGGGGAACGGAAGCGACTATTCCCAATTCGGCATGAGAAGTTACGCCGAGAATGGCATTGTATTGGGAAGGAAGACCGACCACCATGAAAGTAATTTTGGCCGTCATCTGCATGGGTTTTTCCTCAATAGTCACTTCAAACACTATCGTCCCCTTTACCCCTACGGCGTGATTGGTGAATCCCTCGAGCATGCCCGCATATGGAATCAGGTTAGCCTCGGTCATCCTCATGCCTACCAAAGTATGGTAGTAGAGTATATCCCTGACCACGCCTGTGTCTATTAAAACTCGGCCAATGTTTGCTCGGTTGTTTCTCATTCTGATGGTGAGGGGTTGGGTAGAGTGAAAGGGGGAGGAAGCAAGCTCGCTTCTTTTGAACCCCACTTCCTGCTCATCCTCGGGAGCCATTGGAGGGATCAAGAAAACCTTCTATAAGGTTTGGATATGGAGGTAGAGCTGCTTGTTGGATGGAGGCTCCTCTCCAATGAAATTAATCTCATAATCACCCAACTCATCATCATAAGTGACTCTCTCCACCCTCTCGGGACCACGAGGTGCTCATGCCCGCTGTTGATTATTATTATTGGGGGTATTGTTATGGCCCTTAATCCATTTTGTTAGTTCCCCGTCATTCATCCTTTGTTGAATAATTCACTTCAACTGGAAGCAGTCCTTAGTGCCGTGCCCATGGTCGTTGTGATATTCACAGAATTTGGCCCTACTCCTCTCGTTTGGTTTTCGGATCATTGGGGAAAGAGGGGGAAACTCGGAGGCTCTCATGATTACTGCCCGCGGCTCAGTGAGGGGTGTATAAACTGTTTCCTCCACCACTTTCCGGAGTTTGTCTGACCCACGACCTCGGTTCTTTCCCTGGTTCTTTCCGCGAGCAGGTTCCTGATTGGTGTCCTGAACTTGGCTTATTCTCTCCTTTGAAGGGGCGCGGGCAGGGGCCACATTGGGCTCTTCGGCTGAAGCAATGGCAGAGGCCCTCTCGTACATTTCATCCACGCTTTTAGGCCGGTTGGAGGCAAAGTTCATCTTGAGGTACGAGGAGGTGAGACCGCCCTCGAAGCAGAGCTGGATATCACCCTCTTCCAAATCTATAATCTGCTCGCTCATTTTTCGGATCCGAGAGATGTAGCTCTTGGTGGTTTCGTTATCAGCCTACTTAACGCGGACAAGATCTGTCTTTGGTCTAGCGGGCTCGCCTGCCTCGGCGAATGCATTCAAGAAGAGGTGCCTGAAATGGCTATAGGTTGTGATGGACCTGGGCTTGAGGGCCAGCATCCAGGATAGGGCCTTGCCCGTGAAAGTTACAGCTAGGGCCTTGCACATGACCGCTTCATCGGAGGAAAATAGGGCCATCTGTCCCTCGAACAGCCCCATATGGCTCTTGGCATTCTTAGAGCCATCATATGTCTCCATCTGGGGAGGAGGGGTTTGCCCTTTTGAATTGGTGCCCGAGCAATCTTATCGCTGAAGACATCCATGGTGCGGCCACACCTTTGGGCTGCTTTTTTGTGGGTCTCCCACATCTCTTGCATAAATTTGACAAATTCAGGGCTCTGATTGTCCATCTTCTGTTTTTTAGAACGTGGAGTCGCGGCCTTCTCCCTGGCCGCAACCAAGGGTTTGGCTTGGGACTTCGCACGGCGATTTGATTGTACCTCCTCTCCTGCCTCCTCGCTACCATCCACATGCACCACACTGTGCCTGGGCACCTGATCGCGGTTAAGGGTTGGTTCTACCCATTTTGCCCCCTAGCTTGACTAGCAAGCGAGTTAGCAGGGGCTCGTTGGGAGAACCTTTGGAACCATTCGGGGAGTGGCATTCCGCCATTTGCCTCTATTTCAAACAGGTCCATTTGTGCGTCGTTGATGACCATGGCCTCAGCGACCAGCTTGGACTTGGCGGCCAGGATCTCCTGCCTCTTCTGGATCTGCTCAGGGGAGAGAGGAGTGTTTGGGGAGGCAGTTTTTGTAGGGTTGTAGGGAGTTTTTGGGCTGTTGTTTAGGAGGGCCTGGGCTTTTTCGGCTCGGGCTTCCTCCGCCAGTCTGTGTAAAGCCTTTTGAGCCAGGGAGAGGTTATTTAGGCTTTGAGAACCTTTCCCCATTCTCTGAAAAACAGAGGTAGTTGCCTTATCCCTATTGATTTGGGAAGGGGTAGGCTAGTTATCCTCCTCCATGGTCAAATGACCAGCATTTTCCAAGATTCTAGACATTTTTGGAAAAGAAATTGACTGAAAAGAAGAGCCTTTTGACAGTCAGCTGTTTAGAGCACAAGGTGTGTCTGAAAACAAAGATTTTACGAGAAATAAAATGACGAAGTTCCCGGCAATGGAACCACTGATGACGCCAAGCTATTTAGGGTCTTGAACGGTTTTACGGATATCTGGCTGGATATATTCAATGGTTGAGATACCTAGAACAGAACACAGAAAAGCACCGTTAAGATCAAAGTTGGATGTTAATCCAACTCAGGCCCTCGGGTGTGAGAGTAAGAATACTGAGTAATATAAGGCTTGGAATACCTTGAATGTGTGTGAGTGTTTAGGGTTTGACAGCAATATGGCTTACAGTGTATATATTTGAAACTTACCTTGTCCAAGGGGACAAAGGTCTTCTATTTATAGGCAATGAGGAGCTGCTGCTGACGTAAGCCATGAGGTCAGCCCTAGAGGGCACTTTGGTATTTGACCGCATACACGTGTCCGCAGCTGATTGGGTCTGTCAGGGAAGGAGGATCCTCTGTCAGAGGGGATGTCGCTGATGTGGACAGGGGCCGTGTATTCGGC
Source organism: Adenophora triphylla var. japonica (assembly GCA_022495995.1). NCBI lineage: Eukaryota > Viridiplantae > Streptophyta > Magnoliopsida > Asterales > Campanulaceae > Adenophora > Adenophora triphylla. Next base: position 74,734 of record JAFEMH010002425.1, read on the forward strand.
GCGGCGCATTTAATGCCATAGTAGGCGCCTGACTGAGCCGCATTGAATGCGATGAGAGTGAGCCGGCAACTTGCATGTCAGAGCCAGTAAGATAACTTGCTCAGTAAGGTTTGCTATTAACCGGGAGGCAGGTGAGATAACCGGAAGGCAGGTATGAGCCCGCGGTCAACATCTTGGGCGCGGTCAAAGGTATTTGACGCGGGCACGGATGGAGCGGTCATACCTCCTGCGGTCACCAAGCCAGCGGTCAGGATCCCTTCGGTCTGGAGTAGGATGATGCGGAGAGGAACGCGGTCTTGACCTTAGGGGTCTATTGTCCGCGATCTTGACTCAGGCGGTCTAGGGAGTGCCACGTCACTGGTACATGGGACCAGATCGATCGTGGGCCCGGTCCAGCTGGTCCGGGCTTATCAAGATCTAAACAAGAAAAATAAACAAATTGTTTGAATTTTTTATGCCTTACAACTTAATAGGTTGGATCTGAATAAAGAGCAAATAAGAGGAAAAACTAAAAAAACAAATGAGCAAGATCTAAAAATTGCTAGGCGTCCTCCATATGAGCCAAAGCCGAGCTTAGCGTCTAAATCGCCTAGGTCGAACTAAAGTGGAGCCTTGAAGAATCGAAAAATTTAGACATGATTATAATATTTCAATGATATAATTTGATGTGGCTACGAGATGGAGGAGAATTACGAAGCCTGTCAAGTCTTTTCTCAACAATTAGGCCCCGTTTGTTTCCAGGAAAATGGGAGGAAAACGTTTTTCGGAAAACGTTTTCCCCATTTTCCGGTGTTTGATAATTTTCCGGAAAACGTTTTCTCCGAAACATGTTTGTTTTTCGGAAAACATTTTCCCATTTTCCGGTGTTTGGTAGTTTTCCGGAAAATGGAGAAAATGTTTTTCGGAAAACATTTTCCGCCGTTTCTAAGGAAAACATTTTCCGAATTTTTCCTAAGGAAGTTGTTTTCCGGAAAATGGTGTAAAAAAAGTGGATGGATAATATTTTAATAATAATAATAATAATAATAATAATATTAATAATAATAATAATAATAATAATAATAATAATATTAATAATAATAATAATAATAATAATAATAAAATAATAATAATAATAACAAAATAATAATAAAATAATAATAAAAATAATAAAATAATAATAATAATAATAATAATAATAATAATAATAATAATAATAATAATAATAATAATAAAATAATAATAATAATAATAACAAAATAAAAAATAATAATAATAATAAAATAATAAAATAATAATAATAATAATAATAATAATAAAATAATAATATTAATAATAAAATAATAATAAAAATAAAATAATAATAAAATAATAATATTAATAATAAAATAATAATATTAATAATAAAATAATAATAAATATAAAATAATAATAAAATAATAATAATAATAATAATAATAATAATAACAAAATAATAATAAAATAATAATAACAAAATAATAATAAAATAATAATAATAATAATAAAATAATAATATTAATAATAAAATAATAATAAAAATAAAATAATAAAATAATAATAATAATAATAATAATAATAATAATAATAATAATAATAAAATAATAATAAAATAATAATAATAATAATAACAAAATAATAATAAAATAATAATAATAAAATAATAATAAAATAATAATAATAATATTAAAATAATAATAAAATAATAATAATAAAATAATAGTAATAATAATAATAATAATAATTTTTCGAAAAACATCTTCATTTTCCGGAATTTCCCATTTTCCCCATTTTCCTAAGGAAGTTGTTTTTCAGAAAAACATCTTCCTCATTTTTCGGAAAACGTTTTCCACATTTTCGAAAAACGTTTTCCTTTTCTGGAAAACATTTTCCAGGAAATCATTTTCCGGAAGTTATTTTCCCCGAAACAAACGGAGCCTTAGTCTACAAACTGACGAAAAATGAAGATGAAGGGAAAAACTGATTTGAGAATTTTATTTGTAAATCCTAGATTTTTGACATTTTAATATTCATTTTACGATATAAGTTTTCAATTTGAGAATTTTTAGAAATTTATACAAATAAAAAAACACCACGTTGTTTTAGAAACAAATATTTTATAATATTATTAAAATAGCAAGGCAGATATTGACAGTAGGCAGCTTTTATTCCAACTAATCAACGCATAAGGCACCTGAACAACAATTTTTCTAACTGAACACACATTAGAACCAAAATCAAGATTTTAAAAAGCGTTAGTTAGGTGGATGCTAGGTGACGAAGTTGAACTTAGCGTTTAGGTGGAGATTAGTCGGAATTAGTAGAAACTTAGGCGAAATTTAAAATTAGGCATTGGAGAGGGCCTAGCGCCTAAGCGGAGCTACTAGGCGCCCTTAGGCTTTGTCTTTTAAAACACTGATTAGAACACGGTATGCTAATGAGCATACATGATGATACAACTAACAACGCAGTAACAAATTTCCTCCTACTCACCCACCCAAACACTTTGTTAGGCCCGTACATGAGGCCCGTTGGACAAGCATTTTAATTGAAATGAAATTCAAGTAATTAATCATCAATACTCCCTCTGTCATTATCTTATTAAATTAAATGAATGCTATTTTCAAGTAATTTTTATTTTAAAATTAATGTCATTTTTTGGAAAAAAATTATTCTTAAATTATTTTTTATAAATAGTTTTTTCACTGGCCACTTTATACTTGCAAAATTAAATATTTAGAAAATGAAAAATAAGAATACTTATATATACTTGTCATTTAATCGTATAAAAATAAATATTTCCAGAATGTCTAATAAAATGAAATTTGGACATTAGAGGGTATTATATAAAACTTTTTCAAGGTAGTTGGGCCTTGCTGTTCTGAATTAGTTCATGGATTTGTTTTTAGGAAATATGGACTGATTGGGCCAGCCTTTTTCAACCTGTGTTTGTGTTAAGATCCTAAAAAGCGTTAGATGTATGATAGGCGGCGGATACGGGCCTATCACCTATTGGCCTAGGCAGAGTATAAGGGGAGCCTATGCGGGATCGAGAATTTTGACACAAAGTTATAGAGCATATGAAAATTATAAATGTATTCCATCATATTCACAACATAAACTAATGTCAAGTCAAATTCAAGCTTGTGTCGAGAATTTTGACACAAAGTTATAGAGCATATGAAAGTTATAGACCCGCCTAAATTCGCCCAGACCGCCTGATCCGTCTAAATCTCCCAGAACGCATAGGCCCGCCTAGTACCGCCTAACGCATCGTTTGACCGCCTATAGAAAAGTCGTGGCGCCTGGACCCCGCCTGGCGCCTCGGCCCCGCCTATACAGGCGCCTAACCCGCTTTTTAGAACACTCGTATTTATATTTGACCTTTGGACATTTCCCATTGAGTTTTTAGACTTCAACAATTCAGGAAACTCAATCTTAGACCATTTCCAACACTACGCTATATATATATATCCTTGCGCCATCGCTAATTTGACGCGAAACTGAACTCTATAAGTGGGGCGAAAGACTCCGCTTTTTTGGCGTTGAGGTATGATGCGCCAAATTTGACGCAGAAATCCTACGCTAACCTCTTTTCCCTTTTTTTTTTCTTTTTTAAATTGAAATTATTACTTCCTCCATCCCAAAATGAGTAACAATTTTAAGAAAATGTTATTTTTGAATAAATTTTGTACATTCTAACTTAATTTTCCATTTTTTGAAGCATTTTATTTTAATTCTCTATTTTACTATTTCTTCTTATTTATTTGTAATTTAAATAATTTATTTATATTTATTGACTGTCTTATTTAATTATTTAATTTTACAACATAATATTTAATATAATGTAATTTTAATCATATTATCAATAATAATATATTATATGATTAATGATAAATATTTTAATTAAAAGAAATAATAGGGATTATTTTGAGAATATTCTTATTTGATGCAATATTTGAATCAATCTGCTGGAGATTTTAGAAGATATTGGTGCTGAAATTGCACAATTTTAAATTTTAGTGTTTTTGTGCAAGTTCGTCAGTCATCTCGAATTTTTCATTATTTTTTTGGGTTTATTACAAAAAAATCATTAAAAAGGATGGCATTTACAAAAAAAAAAAAAAAAGTAAGATAGAATTTTACAAAAAACTACTTAATTAAATATGAATATTACTAAAAATCATTTTTCACACAAAATACACACCCACACTTCCTCTGTTCACTCTCTCTCTACTCAACCGGTTAACCCATCTCCGGCGACCACCTTCCGCACCTCCGGCGACCACCTCCGGCGACCACCTCCGGTGAGTCCATTGATTCCGGCCAAGCTATAAGAAATTCAGGCCGAATTTCACCAAATTCCGCCCAAGCTATCAGAAATTCTGACGAATTTCACTAAAATTTGAAACAAATTACAAGATTTGAACAGAAATTGAGAATGGGGAGGGCCAAGAAGATGTGTCGGAGATCAGTTTGCGCTTATGGAGTCGATAGTAGGACTGGCAATGTTGTTACAGAAGTTTGATGTCGAGCTTAAAGGTTCGCCGGAATCCGTGGAATTAGTCACCGGAGCAACAATTCACACCAAAAATGGATTGTTTTGCAAACTGAAGAAGAGGCCTGATGTTCATTAAAAGGGAATATTCAGTTTTTCTTGTTCACTTGCCATAGAAACAGTCAAATCAGAGTCTTGTACATTAACCCTTATATTTATAAAGAATGCCTCTGTCTCTCATTAAATAAATGAAACTACTAAAAATCTCATTTATGAATTATTAGTGTATGTAATTATAATTGGTAGTATATACTCTCTCTGTCCCGATTTAAGGTTTTTAGTTGTTTATCATTCATTTATCATTTGTTTATCAGTTGTTTATCATGTTTATCAGTTGTTTATCAGTTGTTTATCATGTTTATCAGTTGTTTATCAGTTGTTTATGTTAGGTCAAAAATATATGTAGACTCAGAATTGCTTAATCCCAATCACATAGCTAGTTAGAGACTCCTAATCTAATTAGATTTTATTTTTGGATCTCTTGCTGATGCCTCCTCTGCTAGTTTAGTAAGTCTTGCAGGTTGATAACCTGCCGGTGAGATCTGCATGGTAACCAGCAGAAGATAACACTTTTCAGCAACATCCTTCAGCAAGATAGGTGACTTAAATTTGTGATGTCTCTCTTTATTGAACAGACTTCCAGTCACAACGGTCACATCTCTATCCCTTTCATCGTACTTGTTTGCTAAAAGTAGTTACATCTTTCCTGCTAATACCATTCTGCTTGTTCTGACACAAGAGCTACTGTCAGCTCTACTTTGTCCTTTGTCTACTTGTTGCAGGTAACCGGTTGGGACAAATGGGTTATTACCCGCCAGACAACGCCAAAATGTCTTATTCACAATCTCCCGCATTAATTGCAAAAAATATGGCTTTAAATGATCCTCACCTACCAACCATACTTTTCATATTCCGAATCTACCCCTCAACGGCATCTTAGGTCTTCTCTCTCATAGTATATATTGGAGACTTTGCTGCATTGAAGATGGTTGGTTGCTGCATTGAAGAAGAGTGTGCTTGAAGCATTCAATGAAGCTCAAGCCTTCAAGTCCAGAAAATCATTAGACTTTATTAGGGACATACACTCGTGCACATCTCAATCAAACTTGTAAGCATTCCCCAACAAGACAATCATTGGAATGCATTGATTGAGAAACACACACACACACACACCTGAGTGAGATAAGTTTATAACTTGCCGCTCAAAAACACTTGGTCAGTTTTTTGTCTTACGATCCATCAGTAGATCCTTTATTTTCAATCATTGTAACCGGCAAGGCCGCTCTTGTAATAGACTAGGACCAACTGATAGTAAACTTCTCTCCAAATCCAAGATCTAACCAATCTTGGTAGAGGACGTAGCAGCATTCATGCTGTGAACCTCTCCAAATACCGTGTTCTTGTCTTTACTTTACTTTCATCTTGCCAGTCATTCTCTATTACAAATTAGAACAGTTCATCTTGCTGACTCATAAGTTTTTCCCTAAACCAACCAAGTTGCACTGCATAAAAGCTTTAAAGAAATACCACGTGTAAAAACCAAGCTCTAAACAACTTCTTGCTGATTTTGTGTGAGTTCAAACTAAGTCACGAACATTCCGATGTGCTTACTGATTAACTTACAATCTATCGATTAGTGACTTTGACCATTAAGGTATTTTCTTTTAAAATTGTAAAAAGGCTATTCACCCCCCCTCTAGCCTATTTTCTTGCCAATTGAGCCTAACAATTGGTATCAGAGCTTGACTTTTTTTGAAAGAAATTTCCAAGCCTTACAGCTTGATTGCCGATACCATGGCGGGAAAAATTATGCAGTCGTTTAACATCACTACCATACCGATGTTGAACGCCAAAGAATTTGTTGTTTGGAAATCCCGAATGATAAAGTATGTGAACTCTATAGATGATCGATTAATGAAAGTTGTGGAAGGTGGACCGATTACTCCATTAAAGGTTCAAACCACCTACAAACCTATACCATCCACTCCCCTGACTGTGCATGCCGACGCCGCTGATGAACAAGAAACAGATGTTCAAGTTACAGAAACTCTGGTTGAAAAACCAAGAGATGAATGGACTGACGAAGACAAATTGACCTATGCTCTTGATGGGAAAGCCAGCCACATTATCTCTTGTGGTCTTGACGACAAGCAGTACAAGCTCATTGACTTGTGTTACACGGCACAAGAATGCTGGAACAAACTCCTTGCATACTTCGAAGGAGATGCTCGCACCAAGGACAATAGACTTTATGATGCAATTTCCGAGTCCGAATCCTTCAAAAAGTCAGACGGTGAATCACTCAGAACAGCATATGATCGGTTTTGCGAGGTAAGTAATCTATGTGCTTCTTTAGGTAAAGTATATACTATGAAAGACCTAAATATACGCTTTCTAAGTTCATTGGGAAGTATATATCATACCAAGGTCACTGTTATTAGAGAAGCTAGAGATTTAAACACTGCTTCTATTCAGAATATTGCGTCAAGTCTATTTTTGTATGAGAGAGAACTACAAAAACTTAATGTTCTCGATAAAAACTTCAAAAATGTGTCTCTCTCAGCACAGACTCAGATATCTCAAATTCCTACCCCTTATCCTCCTACTGATCACTGCCAAAGCCCTTGCTGTAACAAAACCTTTGAAAACCCTTCCGAGCCTCATGTGGAAGAAGATGAATTTGCTGCATTTGCCAGAAACTACCGAAAGTTCAAAAACTTCAAGAAAATGCAAAAAGACAGCAAACCAAATCAAAACAAACCATTTACTACCCCCTTCCATAGATCCACCAGCAACAACAAGCCTTCTACCGGTGCTGCCGATGGAAAGAACAGCAAAGGAGACTTGGTGTGTTTTAATTGCCGAAAACCTGGACATTTTGCATCTAAATGTCCCCAGCCAAAATATGAGTATGTCAGGAAATCGGTGAATCAAAGACATCCAAAGTCCATAAGCTATGTGGCAGATGACAGCACAGAGAAAGCTATGCCAGTCTGGTGTGAAACTGACACAGAAGGTGAAGGCGCTGCCGATGATAATGAAGATGCTGATATAAGTTTTGTTGCCCTGGATGCCGATGACGAAATAGCAATAGATCTACCAACTCCTGTTCACCGGAATGCGACTCCTTCAAGAACACCATCAAGGATAGAACAACCAGCAAGACATTCATTTCAAGAAGTCAAAATCAAAGCAACCAATCCTTATGGCTACAAGGTTCATCAAGTTGGAACCTCACTCTACAGACAGTGTGGACCCATTGCCTCCTATGCAACTGAACCAAGTCCTCCACAAGCCATTGAAAAGAAGCTATCCTTTACTAAGCACCCAAACATTTCAAGAAATCTTACCAAACCCATCTCATCCCTACCCGACTTCTCTCCTGATCCAAAAGATCACTCAGCCAAAAGAAACATAACCGACCCTCTTCCTGAGATATCTAAAGCTGAGATGATAGAGACCATGGATGAACTTTTTATTGATTATGAAAAGTTGAGTAGTATTCATGAAATAATGACTGTTGATTTCAGTAAAATTTCTGCTGAAAGAGACTCACTCAAAACTGAACTTGATTCTCTAAAAACAAAACTAAGTGAGTTCGATCAGCTTAAAACTGAAAACCTGGATCTCAAAAACAGAGCAAAAGTATACACTGCACAGATAAAAGATTTAGCTCAAAGAAATGATTCTCTTATGAAAACTATTGATACTTTTTCAAAACCTAAAGCTGCTGTTAATGCAATCATTGCAAATCAAATTTTTCATAAAGATGTCCAACATGGGATAGGATTTGAAACCAGCAGTAGCAGTTGTACTGATGCTTCTGTAACCGAGAAAAAGGATAAGAAGGCTGAGAACAACTCGATTAACTCATTGCATAAGGATACCAAGCCTAAGTATAATGCTGTGGCAATGAAGTATCCCAAATACAAGGATATGGAGAAAAACAGGTATGTACAAAAGGGAATTAAGATTGCTGATAATGGGTCTGCAGATGAAGGTATTCATAGTGAATACATCAGCAAAGCTGGTCTTGCCAATCTTGATTCAGCTTCCGATGAACAGTCTCCTTCCGTGACGACTGGCAAAGGCAAGCAGAAAGGTAAGAAGGGCAAAACCAGCACCTACAAAGTCCCCACAATTGTACCTTCTTATTCTCCTAAGTCAAATGATGCAATGACTAAATCTGGTGGTGTCTTGCCGACTTCTCAGTCAACCAGCAAAGTGAGATGTGATAGTTGTTTGGATTATGGTCATCAGGCTCATGAATGCCTCTTGAAAAGCCTTTCTGGACCCACATTGGCTAATTCCTCTAGTGGCGGCCAGATATGGCTGCCCAAGAGGAATTAACCTCTTGGACCCGTTGAATAAGGGGGACCATAAGAATGTTTAACTTGCAGGAATGCTTTATGGCCTCGACTGATGCCAGCAAAGATGTATGGATTTTGGATAGTGGCTGTTCTAGACACATGACTGGCCGTGCCGATCTCCTTGCTGATATTGTTGACGCATCAGGTCCTCCTGTAGTTTTTGGTGACAATGGAAAAGGTAAAATAATTGGATGTGGAACCATCATTAGAGGTGCAGTTTCTGTACAGAAGGTCTCTTTGGTGGATGGACTCAAGCATAACCTTCTCTCTATATCACAATTCTGTGATAGAGGAATGCAATGTGTCTTTACTACTTCCAGCTTCTATATAAAAGACATTGCTTCAAATGAAACTCTTCTCACTGCCAAAAGAAAAGGTAACATTTATGCAGTAGACTTAAGTGCTATTACTGGTGTTACTAATATTTGTTTTGTAGCTAAGAATATCACTGAGAACTCGTGGCTATGGCACAAGAGACTCATTCACTTAAACTTCAAATCAATCTCCAAGCTTGCCAGTTCTGGATTGACAACTGGTCTTCCAAAAGTGTCTGCTGATCATGGAAAGAAATGCAGAGCTTGCCAGTTGGGAAAACAAAACAAATCATCTTTCGATGTCAAGCCATGCATGTCAACTTCTAGGTGCCTACAAATGCTACATATGGATCTATTTGGCCCCACAACCACAGCCAGCCTTGGGGGAAGTAGATATACCTTAGCGTAGTAGATGACTATTCCAGATATACTTGGGTGGAAGCTTTCAGCAACAAAGATGATACCTACGCAGTTGCCACCAAGTTATTCAGACTGCTACAGACTCAGAAAGAAAGCGATATCGTTAGCATGAGATCAGATAATGGGACTGAATTTACAAACAATGGTATTGCTCAATATTGTGATGATCATGGTATAGACCATAATTTCTCTGCTGCTGGTACACCTCAGCAAAATGGTGTAGTTGAGAGAAAGAATAGGACTCTAATTGAAGCCGGTAAGAACATGATTTCTGAAGCCAGGCTACCAAAATACTTCTGGGCCGAAGCCATTCATACCGCCTGCTTCACTCAGAACAGATCTCTCATCAACAAATTCCATAATAAGACTCCTTATGAACTCTGGAGAGGCCGAGTACCCAATATTTGATTCTTCAAAATCTTCGGGTGCAAATGTTATGTGCTTTACAATGGTAGAGAGCACCGAGGTAAATTTGATGAAAAAGCTGATGAAGGCATCTTTGTCGGCTACTCAAAACACAGTAAGGCCTTTCGAGTTTTCAATAAGAAACTTTTGAAAATTGTTGAATCTGTTCATGTCACCTTTGATGAATTTGATTTGTTAGAGTCTGACCAGGCTCCAAATAGTGCTAACCAATCTAGTGGTTTTGAGACAGGTGAATCTAGTAATTCTAACCAATCTGCAGATAGAGTGCAAGATCCTGTTATTGTTGCAGAAGACCCAGCAGACATCTTTCCATCTTCAGCAAGAAATCGTCTTGCTGATAATCCTCCTAATGCCTCTGCTGATAGTCAATCTGTCGATTCCCCTCAACCCGTGCCAATGAATCCTAGCCCAAATCCAATCTCAGTAATTCATCCTTCTATACCCAATATCCCTCAGTCAAATTCCAAATCCTCTCAAAGTCCAAACAATCCTATCTCTCCTATTCCTTTCAACCTATCATCTTCCAAATCTGCTGCTGACTCTGAACCTCCTCTAGAATCTTTAAGACAGGAATCAGTAAGACAAGATCTTCCGAGAGAAGTTAGACCTCATCGTGACCATCCTCTTGATAATGTTATTGGTGATGTCTATGGACCCAGAGTGACCAGAAATCTGAGCAAGGACTTTGATGAAAACCTTTTCTCTTTGGAAATGGTGTCTGATATTGAACCTCAGAAGACTGAAGAAGCCCTTGCTGATCCAAGCTGGGTGGAAGCTATGCAAGAAGAATTAAATCAGTTTGAAAGATGTAATGTCTGGGAACTGGTTCCGAGACCTTCCTCTCAGCAAGTCATTGGAACTAAATGGGTATTCAGAAACAAGTTGGATGAAGCCGGGAAGATTACAAGGAACAAAGCAAGATTGGTGGCAAAAGGATACCGTCAAGAAGAAGGGATCGATTATGATCAAACTTTTGCACCAGTAGCAAGATTAGAAGCTATAAGACTATTTCTTGCCTATGCTGCCTTCAAAGAATTCAAGCTATATCAAATGGACGTGAAAAGCGCATTCTTAAATGGAGAACTCCAAGAGCTGGTTTACGTTGAACAACCACCAGGCTTTGAGGATCCTAAGAAACCAAATCATGTCTACCGATTGAAGAAAGCTCTTTATGGCTTGAAGCAAGCTCCCAGGGCTTGGTACGAAACCTTGTCCAAGTTCCTACTTAGTGACGGTGTGGGATTTACCATAGGAAATATTGACACAACTCATTTGTGACCAAGCACAAGGGTCATTCATTGTTTGTTCAAATATATGTGGACGACATCATCTTCGGATCCACAAATGAAGCCCTATGCAAAAGATTCGAAAAGCTTATGCAAAGCAAGTTTGAAATGAGCATGATAGGTGAGCTAACTTATTTCCTTGGTCTTCAAGTGAAGCAAACCAATGAAGGAATTTTCATTCATCAAGCCAAATATACCAAGGAGCTGATCAAGAAGTTTGGTTTTGATAATGCTCATCCTCAAGGCACTCCCATGGCAACAAATGTTCATCTTGATAAAGACGAATCCGGCAAGAAAGTGGACATGACTCTTTACAGAGGAATGATTGGTTCACTTCTCTATCTAACAGCCAGCAGACCGGATATTATGTTTGCCGTTTGTGTCTGCGCAAGATTTCAAGCCGACCCAAGAGAATCCCATCTGCAAGCTGTGAAAAGAATTATTAAATATTTAAGTGGCACTGCTAACCTAGGCTTATGGTATGCCAGAGATTCTTCTTTCAATCTTATCGGTTACTCAGATGCTGACTATGCAGCTTGTCGAGTCACAAGGAAGAGTACCAGTGGAACATGCCAGTTTCTTGGTGAGAGGCTAGTTTCATGGTCATGCAAAAAGCAAACAGCTACCTCTACTTCCACAACTGAGGCTGAATACATTGCTGCCGGTAGCTGCTGCTCTCAAATCCTATGGATGAAGCAACAATTAGTAGACTATGAGATTCCACCTCAAGTCTGCCCTATCTACTGTGACAATCAGTCTGCCATTTCAGTCTCAAACAATCCAGTAATGCACTCCAAAAGAAAGCATATTGACATAAAATATCATTTCTTAAAGGATCATGTAGAGAAAGGCAATGTTGTCTTGCTGAAAGTTCATACTGACTTTCAAAGAGCTGATATTTTGACAAAGCCTCCTGATCAGAAGAGATTTGAATTCCTAAGGAGTGAACTGGGTGTTATTGGATACTCTGGTTGATGCTCGTATCTTGCTGGATTTGCTATTTCTGTCGATCATTCTTTGCTGTGTACCGATATTTCTGCTGATTATCTGTTTTGCCGATCCGTGCCCTGCCAATTGCTTGTCGATGTCTCTTCTTCTGCTGGTGCTCTAGTTATGCTTGCCAGCTATTCAAGTCTCCCATCAGCAAGCCTCTTATTTAATGATAAAGCTGGATTTCCTGTCAGACAATGTAAGTACCCAAATCCGGATCGTCAAAATCCGTTAGGAGTTAACCGGAATCCGTTAACTGACCCGCTCCAGGTTAACCGGAACCCGTTAAGTTCCCCATTGCCGAGCCAACGAGACGTCCCAGGACTGCTGTGAATGTGTGCCCAAATTTGTGGATTCACGCGAGTTTGAAGACATCCGGTTTAATTTGAAAAACGGAGTCGCCACGCCATTTTGATTTCCTCAAAACTTTGAAAAAAAGGTTTTTATGGGTTCGGAGGTTAAGTTACCCCTTGGGAAGAACGGATCGTCGTTCACCCAAGGTGCCTTGCCGTAGCAAGTCTCCCTATATTCCATTTATCGTGCTTGCTTGTGTGCTTTCTTGTGTGCATGTGTTTGAAAAAGGGGAGGGAATGTCCCAAGTTGTCTTCCGGACGTACAAACCATTTGTTGGTTGTCGCTCGGGATTTCTTGGATTTTATGTATTCGGGATTTTGATCCCGTCCTCATCTTGGACTTGTGATCATCGCATTTTTAACCTCGGGACTTGCGTGATCGAGAGAAGGACTCCCTTTTATAGTCCAAAATGAGATTCTTTAGAAAAGGAGTGACCTTAGCCCATCAATCCTACACCTTAAGACGATTGAGCTTATATGGATGCTTCATGCTCGTCTTAAGTGATAATCGGAGATATAGGTTCAAGGTTTATCCCTTTCTAAAGAGATTGTGGCACCTTTTATGGAAGAAACGATGTGAAGATAGGATCTTTACACCGGTCCATTCCAAGGTTGCTAATGGGGACATGGGAGAATGCATGTAAAAATGACATTTTTAGTAAAAAGATGACATTTTTTGGGTTGCAAAGGATGCATTTAATTTGCAAAGGGTGCATTTTAATATAAAGACATGATTTTTATGCAAATGATGCATTTTTATGGGAAAAATAGTATTTATTATGCAAAGGATGCACAAAGATTACATTTTGAAAGCAAGGGATGCTAATTTGATGATAAAAGGATGATCTTTGATGCAAAGGATGCATGAAGATGGGTTTTAGATGCAAAGGATGCACCTTTATGGTAAAGACATGATTTTTATGTGCAAAGGATGCATTTTGATGTAAAATGGGGGCTTTTAGGTGCAAAGGATGCACCTTTAACATAAAGATTACATTTTTTATGAGCAAAGGATGCTAAAGATCACATTTTTATGAGCAAATGATGCCTATTTCATGCAAAGGATGCAAAGGGGGGAAGGGGATATGATAAAGATAGGATCTTTAATGATAAATGCCAAGTTCCAAGCAAGATAATGACAATATATGAATGCAATGAGCAATTAAATCATATAGACAAGCATTATGCAAGGTAAGGGAGTGAGAGGTTACCAATGGTGGTTGCCTCTTCTTCTTGGGGTTTTGCCTAGCGGTAGGACCAACTCTTGGAGGCTTCAAGGAGGAGGGGGGGTGGTTTCTTGGCACCTTCAACTTCCTGATCTTCGTGGAGTATTTAGAGAGTGTTTTTATGCTGGTATTGCTCTCCTTGTGTGTCTAAAATGGGTAGAGGAGAGCTCTATTTATAGGCAGTCTGGATAAGACTAATGAAGCCGTGCGGCCAGAGGTCCTTGGCTAATGCAGCCGTGCGGCATTATCCACAATGACTCAGCATGTTTCTAGAATCATGTAAGGTGGCAATTCTAGAAGCTTTTTGTAATTAAAAAAAACGTGTTTCTTAATTACTAAGCATTCCCTTCAGCCCTTAAGAGGTTTGGAACAGTTTCGGAATTGTTCCGGAACTCTAGGAAAGTCTGGGGAATTACCGGGAAATTTACCGGAGTTGCCGGGAAAATTAACCGGAAGGCATGAGCCAGATTTGGGTACTTACAGAAGCCCCTCGGCAACGTCACTTGCAGGGCGAGTGGGGTTGTCGATAGAAAAGGATCCGATCTGGCGAATTCCGAGACGGATTAGGATGACCAAGGTGGTCGAGTGGCTGAACCTTTAGAAGGCTACCTATGTATCCCGAGTGGGAATCAAGCCAGGCCGTAGTTCTGAAAAGATCCGCTGAGGAATAGAGAAGAGAAAACTGGTCTCTTGCTGGGGAAATAAAAGAGAAAATGACCTAGGAGGTCAAGCAATTGATCCTACTGGGGATATGCTAGAAGTGACCGAGGTGGTCAGATGTCAAGACCTCTATGAGGGGCTACTCCATCACTGAGGAGTGACGAAGGAACAGGGTGACCAAAGTGGTCGGATGGCTGGACCTTTTATGAAAGGCTACCTACGTATCCCGAAGGAATCAAGCCTTGGTCGTAGTTCAAGCATCACTAGATAGTTAGGAACGATGTCTAGGATCCTTGAGATTTTGACAATTAATGGAGGTTGTCACCTGATTGACAATTAATGGAGGTTGTCACCTGATTGACAATTAATGGACGTTGTCACATGATTGAACTAAAGCTTACGTCACTATCGAGTGGATAGAGGTAGCTAAAGTTTGGAGAACTTGAGCATACTTCACTATCTTTGATAGAGGTAGCTAAAGTTAGAAGAACTTGAGCATACTTCACTATCTGTGATAGAGGTAGCTAAAGTTAGGAGAACTTGAGCATACTTCACTATTCGTGATAGAGGTAGCTAAAGTTAGGAGAACTTGAGCATACTTCACTATCTGTGATAGAGGTAGCTAAAGTTAGGAGAACTTGAGCATACTTCACTATTCGTGATAGAGGTAGCTAAAGTTAGGAGAACTTGAGCATACTTCACTATCTGGGATAGAGGTAGCTAAAGTTAGGAGAACTTGAGCATACTTCACCATCTGTGATAGAGGTAGCTAAAGTTTGGATTTCGACAATTCGGAGGTTGTCACCTGGCGTCATTTCGTTATAACGGAAGTAATGGAGGCGACTGGGGAAGAAAGCTTATTTGCTTAGAAGATAAAGGATATCTTTTAGGAAACGACGTTATCTTAGTTAAAAGATAACGGGAATTACATGCCCAAGTGGAAAGTCCAGGGGCAAAAAGGTAAATTTTGCTCAGAGCGAAAGAGGCTGCCCGGCATGAGAGGGAGGCAAAAGAGGCCGTACGGTCAGAAGCCTGATTTTTCCAGATTATTTAAAACAGAATTCGAACGGGGACTGGGCATTATTGCCGTCCAAGACTGCCGAGGAAGAGAGAGAGGAGGGAGAGAATTTTCTTCAAAATCCTTCAATCCTTTTGCCTCTACTGATTTAGGATGGATCCGGAGGGGAATCCAATGCCAAGGCAAGCTAGAAGGAACATCTCCGCGGCCGCGAGAAGGAGGAGGAAGGAACTCGTCCGTACGGAGAGGAGGTATGACTTCCTTACACCTCCATCGGAGCTCTATCCGGGTAGAAGGGAGCACAAATCGACAAACCCTCAATCGGTTGGGGTAAGCATTCTTAGTTTGCTCAATTCCGTCGATTTTGATTGAATTTTGATTGATTTAGGGCTTGACCCAAGCTTTAGGAATTTTCTCGAATTTTCCTAGAATTTTTGACAATAATTTTGAAATTTTAATGATTAACCTATGAGGCTAAGGAGATGAAAGAACATGCATGTGCAATTTATTTGACAAAATAATGAGAATGACCCACTTTTTTTTCGAAAATAAAAGTAAGAG
Organism: Adenophora triphylla var. japonica; assembly: GCA_022495995.1. NCBI lineage: Eukaryota > Viridiplantae > Streptophyta > Magnoliopsida > Asterales > Campanulaceae > Adenophora > Adenophora triphylla. Next base: position 90,913 of record JAFEMH010002425.1, read on the forward strand.
GGATAATTGTCTAAGAGGTGACGGAGTTCTTGCATGTGCTAGAACTAGGTCAATTTTGGATCATAGATGAGAAAACGGGATTTTGGATGATGAAAAGGATTCATGCATGCCATTTTTTGAGAAAAAATTAATGCTTATGTGCAAATAATTTTGAAAATTGTGATTTTGTGCTTAGGAAAGCAATGTGCTTGACACGATGTGAAAGACACGCTTTCGATGCAAAGGATGCTAGAAAATTTTCATTAATGATTTTCTTTTGAAAATATGTGCACTTTTGAATATATGCATGCTTTTTTGAAAAAGACTGACACATTTCTTTTGCTGTGCTTGTCTACAGGAGAACAAGTCTAGAGGACCTTCTGAGATTGCAGTAAAGCTGTGGGAGAGGATGCCCGATTTCGAGAAGAATGGGGCGAACCCCTAGGAGATGGAATGGAACATCAGAACGAATACCAGCGCTTATCTCCCCGAGGAAAGCAAGTTCTCTGTGAAAGCGACGACGAAGACGATGAAACCATTCTCTTCCAAGCCAGGCATGAGGTCAACAAAACCGGAATCCCAAGGGTCATGGGAGGATGGGAACGGATCATTTCCGCACTCAAACTGAAAGGCCAACTGAGAGAGGAAGGTCTATTCAAAAGGAATAGAAAGATAGAAATTCATCTCGAGCAACTACTCAGGGAGATTCCACAGTCTGCGGCATTCGTTTATAGAAACGATCAACTGGGTCAGCAACCAGTTACATGGGTAGATGTTCGGGAAGCCGTGTACTCACCTTCCGACATACCCGCCACTTAGATAAAGCAGAAGGGGAAGCTCTCCCCGATGGAGGTTTATCTAGACTGTCGCACGCAGTTCAAAGAAGCACTGGCTATTCTCACATGGGAAGAAACGCAGGCACTAACTCTCGACGCAGGCTCTGCTGCAAGAAAGTTAATCTGGGCCAAGAGTGGAGGAAAATTAGCAAACCATGAGTACCGCCAGACCTAACTCCAGAATGCCCTGAGTATGCTCAGCAAGAAGGAAAGGAGCGCGGTATACCGTGAAGAGATCAAGGAGACTGTTCGCCTGAACCAAGAACTCTCCAACCTCCCCCGGAGGGTCAGCAATGCACAGTTCAGCTCTGGCAACCATTGTTGCGCATTGACATTCGAACAACTACGTCAAACCGTAGGCTACCTCCCCACGGAGGCACCCAAGTCGGTATCCTGGGACAGAATCCATAAAGCTGCCGAAGCTCCCGGGAACACATCTACAGTCAATGAATTGAGGGAAGACATATGGCCTTATGCTACGAAGAATCCTCCTCTGACTATGGCTCAACTCAGAGCGGCCTATTCAGAAGGGACCAAGCCTGATGTCAGTGTCCTGACCCGTTTAGGTCAAATTCATGCACTACCACCTAAGGCCACCAAAAAGCCGACGGAGCCAGAACTGCAGCCCGGCCTGCCCGAAGACGCAAGTTCCCTGAAAGAGGACCCGATCCTCACTCAGCTCAAGCAGACCCAGGCGAACATTTCCCTTTGGTCCCTGCTCACATCTTCGTATCCTCACAAGCTCAAGCTAGAGGAAAGTCTGGCCCGTACCATTGTCCCCGTGGACGCAACCCCAGACGAAGTCATTCAGATGATTAGCAACATCCACTACGGCAACATTATTACCTTCACAGATTTGGACCTTCCAAAATTTAGGGCTGATCACAATGAGCCACTCTACATCACAGTCCAGTTGGACGAGCGTCGCCTTCCCCGCGTGTTGGTAGACGGAGGTTCCGGAATGAATGTCTTGCCCGCCAAGATGATGGACCTTCTTAACATCAAGCCTACAGATCTGAAGCCTTCAGTCCACACTGTCAAGGCCTATGACTCTACTTCCCGTACAGTGCTCGGGGTTTCTACTCTTAACATCTGGTTCGGCAAGCGGATGATCCCCATCGAATTCCAAGTGTTGGACATTCCAATCACTTTCACAGCCATCCTGGGGCGTCCCTGGTTGCATCAGATAAATGGCGTGGCATCCACCCTTCACCAGTGCCTCAAGTTCATGCAAGGCAACGAGTTAACCACAATCTACGGCGACAGCATCACCACCGAGGGGACCAGCACCAACGACATTCCAGTGTTAGAAATCAAGCATAATGACGACATAGCATTAACTGGATTCACTCTGGAGATCTCCAGGATCCAAATATGCAACGTGGACCTTCCACTATCTCACTACCAGATTCCTCCCGCCATGAAGATGATGAAACTCATGAACTTCATCCCAGGACTGGGGCTCGGCAAAAGGTTACAAGGCCAACAGCAAGTCATAGAAGTCAAGGACCACACCACTGTCCAGGAGCTTGGTTATGTGCCAACACCGGCTGACATCAGGGAGAACAAAAGGCTCGCCCGCACCAAGGCAGTAGCCCGCAAAAGGGGAACCCCCGACGGCATACCCAACCTCCGACCTTACAATTTCGACCTCGTTCATTACTTCACCAAGGGAATCGACAGCAGAACTGAGGGGACCGACAAGGGAACCGGCAATGAAGCGAGGGAACCGCAGCGGAACCGAGCAAAGCGGCGAGGGGACCGATAGTGGAACTGATGAAGATGAGAAAGAAGCGGGGATAGTCAGCACAGAGACTACAGAAAGGATGGAACAGTTAGCACGGGACCTCCAGCGTTTCAGAGGACTCAAAGCTAATTCGATTAGGGGAGCGTTCCTCGACATCACAGCTCTACCTGGACCAACTGCCACCACAGTCCAGCATGAGTACACATTCAAGGGTATCCCAGATACGAAAGAGCAACTCAGGGTACTCTTCGCGGGAAACAGATTGTTCGGATCAGCCGCTGAGGCCACATTCGAGACAGTAACTCCAAAGCAGAAGGAACCAGAATTCATATAAGACGCTCTCAGTGGACCCGCTCTACAGAGTCTTTTTGAAGAAGTCATGGAGGTGCCAAACATAATTGACCTGGGCTCCAAAAACAACATGATCGCCATGATTGGGACAGCAGAAGCCAAGCCTCTCGATCCCCGAACCCTCATCAAGCATCCAGCAATGCCACTGAAAAACTGGGAAACTTTTACCGGACCAAGGGTAAGCCAGACAGAATTGGAAGACAAGCTGGGCCTGCACCCACATCTCCCTAAACCCGGTCTCGAACCCTCTGAGTCAGTCCTTGTCAGAGTCCAGTCCTCTGAGTCGTCCAACGGCCTTACGCCGAAAGACTATGATAATGTAGCCAATCGTGTATTTCCGTTCTCGTTTAATGAAAGTCTGACCTTTCGGAGTATCCTCTCATTGCCACTTTAACAACTGATAAGTTAACAAACAACTTAAAAGACGTTAATAACTCAATTGATAAAGAAGCAGACACATTAAATGAACAATACATTAAAGAAGTTCTCGAGCGTGTAGTTGACCAAGAGGACAACCGGGCCCAAGCTACCGAAGAGGTTATGACCAAAGTGAACCTGGGGTCAGTGCAAGAGCCTAAAGAGACACAAGTGGGCAGTTTCTTCGCCGATGCAGAAAAAGAAGCCCTGATAAGCCTCCTCCGGAAGTATGCTGACGTGTTTGCCTGGTCATACCAGGACATGCCAGGACTCGATCCCTCGATCGTGGAGCACAGAATTCCCCTGGATCCCGAATCCAAGCCTGTCAAACATAAGCTGTGCAAGATCAAGCCAGAGTGGTCCTTGCAAGTGAAAGAAGAGATTGAGAAAATGCTTTGAGTTGGTTTCATCAGAGTGATTGAGTACCCGACTTGGCTCTCCAACATCGTAACGGTCACCAAGGCCAATGGAAAGGTCAGATGCTGTGTGGATTTTCGGGATCTCAACAAGGCCAGCCCTAAAGATGATTTCCCACTGCCTAACATCGACATGCTAGTCGACACCACGGCAAATTTCGAAGTAAAGTCCTTCGTGGATGGGTTAGCTGGATACAACCAGATCAAAATGTCTGAGGAGGATCAAGCCAAGACTGCTTTCACCACTCCGTGGGGGACATATTGCTACACGGTCTAAACTGGTTCTCACCCCTCCCGAGCCTCGGTTTTACCTCATTTTGTGTGAAAACTCCGTATTTCGATCAAATACGCCCCTATCACTCCGAAACACCGTTCCAAACCACTTTCCGTATCCCGTATACACCCCCAAGCCAAAGGAGTCGACCCTAGCCATAGGTATAACTCCCTTCCTCTAATCTCTCGTTCCGCCTCGGTTTATGCGTCAGTCGCTACAACCGTTTCGAACGAACATCTTTGAAATGTAGACGCCTCCGTCTAACGGGGTTCAATACGTTTTAGCCCCTAGATCCTCTTCTCTCCCCGTAAGAGAAGTAATCTTGGGTTAAAACGGCATTTCGGCCCCGTTCCGTTTAAATTTCTGTCATTTACAATTCCGGATCGATCGATCCGTCGATCGTCATTTAAATTTATGTCATTTACAATTCCGAACCGTTTGATCTGTCGAACGTCATTTACTTTTACGCAAATTTACCATTTCGATTCGTTTGGCTCGTCGATCGTCATTTACAACTCCGAGCCGTTTTGGTTCGTCAATCGTACTTTCCAATTCCGGATCGTTTGATTCCGTTGATACTGCACTTTAAATACTGTCATTTACGAAGTCTGACCCGTTTGGATCGTGATAGTATTTACTTTTCAAAGTCTGAGTCGCAATCCGATTCGTTGATGCATATCATTTAATACGCTTTTTCCTGTAAAAATCGTTAACAATGTAATGCCCGGTTCAAAACCGGAGTTTGACCTTCGAACTCTCTTTCAAAATGCACGAAATGACGTTTGGCCTCCAAACGCTCATCTTCAAACTTAAAATCCGCCATTTGACACTCAAAATCATTTAATACGCTTTTTCCCGTAAAAATCGTTAACAATGCAATGCCCGGTTCAAAACCGGAGTTCGACCTTCGAACTCTCTTTTAAAATGCGTGAAATGACGTTTGGCCTCCAAACGCTCATCTTCAAACTCAAAATCCGACGTTTGACATTCAAACGCTCTTTTCATAAAAGTCAACATTTGACACTTAAGATCAACAACTAAAATCAGCATTCGTGCCACTTTTCATAAAACTCCAAAACCGACGTTTGTCATTCAAACGCTCGTCTTTTCAAACAAGATCACCTAATCAACGTTTGACATTACAACCAAGATTAAGCTTGTCATTCAAGCCCCCATTTCAAAAATGCAAACACATACACACACACACACATTTTCGAGAAAGGTAGAAAGACTTGTCATGCGAGGCATTTCGGGTGATCTCGTAATACTCTTCCCGAAACGTAACGTGACCTCCGAACCTAACAATCTTTGATACTCAAAATAGCATTTTACTCGTTTTTACTACCAATAAAAATGAACCCCTTTTCCTAAGTGTTTGCTACCAATAAAAAGGACACCATTTTCACTAAAGTCGTTTCTCAACGTTTGGGATCAAAATACAAAAACCGCGTGGCGACTCCTCTTCCTTCCCAAAAAGCAAGGTCTCAGACACCAACCCTCCGCGAAAGACAACCGAATTTCGCGCCCGCGCGAAATCCCAGGTAATTTCAGACAAATCAAATCAAAGGACAGTTGGTCGTACCCCTCTCTGACACGTATGCGTACCGCCATTTCTGAAAATCGTGTCAAATGATTTATCCCAATTAATGTTGTGATAAATCACAGGTAAACCGTATCATTTAAAATATTAAACAGTTATTTTTAACTCACTTTAACCGCTCAAATCCGGCGCATTAAATTCAACTGCTGCCACACGAATTCCAAAGAAAATGAACAGTTGCCCCTTTTTGAAAACCCTTTTTCAAAGTAAACCTTTCCCTCCTATTCCATAACATATTTAAGCAAAGACCATCTTCTCAAAAATCCTTTCGCATTCTCTAAAATTTACTCATCCAATTCCTACTTTACTTTCTCAAACCTCCATAACTCAACTCATTTTCCTTAGATCTGGTATGTATATCTAGTTATATCAATTGACTGATTCTAACCTTGGTTTACTGTTTTTGAGTTTGTTTGGTTGTTGAGTTTTGTAGAAACAATGAGTAATGAAAATGATATCTATGGAGGTTACATAGACCCAAGCATTTTCGATGATGAAAGTGATAGACAATTTCTTCGAGCTCTTCTCTCAGATACTTCTGTTCTCCCCTTCTTGGCTCCTGCTGATGATTTTGGAGTTTATATTGATTCTGTCAGAGAATTATTCGCAAATGCCGTTGTTGAATATTCCGATGAAGATGATCCTGAATCCTTCTCTGCCATTTCTTCAACTGTTGCCGGTGTTCCAATCTCAGTCACCCCTGAAAGCATATCTTCTATTTTTCCAACCCTAGGAAATTCTGGCCCTAATTCCGTTGATGCTACTGTTTTAGATGAAGCCTGGACCCTTATCAGAGGTGCTGATGCCGGACCAAGACTTAGTGGGGACAAACACTTCAAGGTTCACTACATTAGGAGATACTTTGCCCTAATAGAAATCATTGACAGATGCTTGATATGCCGATCTGGCTCGCATAGCCATGTTACTGATCTTCAGTTTGAGGGTTTTGCCGCCATTATTCTAAGAAAGAATTTCAATTGGTGTGGATTTATCTTTAGGGTCATAGCCCTAGCAGCCAAGAAGTATGCTGCTGACAGACAAAAGGGTAAGGATTTCCCTGGAAAAGGTTGTCACTACTGGCTACTCAGCAGGATAATCAGAGGAAACCCTGCTGTAGTCCTTGCTGATCCAAAGGCTATCATATCCAAAAGAAAGTTGAAGCATCACAGTGATGCTGATTGGAAAAGAATTAGCAGACAATCTGCTACTGATGAAGCCCCTCTTCCTGCTGATAGAGCTGTTGCTCCTGCTTCCAGTTCAACCCTTGCTCCTGCTGCTGCTAAGAAGTACAAGAAGAAGAAACCTAAGAAATCAACCCTAGCCCCTGTTAGTTCTAAGCCATCTGTTGTCTCAGCCCCTGCTACTTCAACTACCATTGCTGCTGGCCCCATTACTAGAGCCAAGAAATCTGCTTCTCATCCAATTGCTCCCTCTTCTGCTGAACCAAAGAAAAGAAAGTTGCCTGTATCCTCTGTCAAATCTTCAAAGAAATCCAAGTCTGTTTCTGCCAAAGCTCCTGAATCTTTTCCCATTCCATCTTCTGATCCCAGAGTCAGAAAAGTGTTGTTTCCTGAGCCTTTGGTAGATGATGCCTCCTTGCTTCCCAAGCCAACCTTCAGGAAGATTGCTAAAACCACTGAAGACATCAATAGAGAAGTTGCTGAAAGAAGAAAAATGATTGAGCAAGACTTAAGGAGGAGGATTTCCTTACAGCCACTTTTACTTACTTATCCTAATCTCCCAGATATTCAGCATACTGCCTCTTCTGGGATAGCCACTGAAGCCAGAACCAGGAAATGTGCCCCAATCAAAAATCCTACATTTCACATTTACTTCAACAATCCTTGGTCCCTGATCAAAAAAATTGCTCCAAATGACTGGGTTTTTCCGATTGATCACCTTCAGCCATTCATCAGAAGACTTCTCCAGTTCCATGAAGAGAAGAAAGAGACTGTCCCTGCTGGAAACCTCATTGACTATGTTGATAGAGCAAAGTTGGACATGAATGAAACTTTTGCTGAAAAGTTCCCTCCACTTTCCAAGTACCTTAACATCAGCAAGAATGAGTTGATGCTGAACTTCAGTAGATATTTTGATCTTTTACCTCTACTTTGGAATCAGGTTTATCTATTTCAGGATCGGATAAGGCAGGATCTGATTGTTATCTCCATCTGGATTGCTTATGCCTCCTTGTACAAGACCCAATTTGACTTTGATGAGAATGATCCCTATCAGCTAGGCAGAGCTGAAAATGATGAAGACTGGGGATTTAAATATTCTGATGCTGAAACTCTCACCAGAGGCCCTCTTGCTACTCAACTGATTGAAAATGTTCTGAAGATGACTCAGGAACTTATCATTCACTCTGAAGAAGCATTGAAGAGAATGAGTGGTAGTTCTTCAGAAGAGAAGAAGATTGATTCCTCTGAAAACAGTTCTGGAAAAGCTGCTAATGCTCCTTCTGCTGATTCCTCAAGTGACTTCATTGATTCTAGCAGAACTATTTCTGATGATGATAATCAATTTATCAGCACTTTGCTATCAAGAGAATCCCCTTTATCTTGTGCTCACATCAGCCCATCTGCAAGCCCTGTTCAACCTGTGCCAATAGTGATTTCAGGAGGAGTTTTTCCTGCTGAACCAGTTACAGAGCAAGCTCCTGCTGTTATTGATGAACCTACTGACACCCTCCAAGAGATTGCTGAGTTGGGAGGAGGAGCTGTTACAGATGCTGATATTGCTGCTGATCTCCAATCCAGAGAAATTGGCAATGCTTTTTCTGCAATTGTTCTATACAATCCTGTACAAGCCCTTATTCATCAGGCCATTGCTGACTCCATTTCCTCTGCTGAGCCCCCTTCTGCTGCTGCTGATGATAGCCCTGATGAGATTGATCCAGATGATTATGAGGAAATTCCTGCTGTTGTTGAAGAGGATACCTCACCTCCCTCATGGTATAACTCCTTATCTGATGACTGTAGGTTAATGATATGCTCAAACTGGTACACTACCATGAAGTCCATTCCTAAGGACTCTGCTGGTAATGCTCTCTTCCCTCCTCATCGGAAATTAAAGTGGAGGTCTGGATCAAGAAAGGTAAAATATCCTTTCAAAAACTCTGTCCCTTCTGAAGGATCTTCCAGCATGACTCCCATATTGCTCAAATGGGATAAGGACATCAAGCATGGTAAAAAGAAGACTCCTGCTGTTTCTCATGCTAAAGTGAAAATCCCTCCTTCTGAAACCAATCAACCTGGCTCACTGAAGATTCGTGGTGAAGTTTGTCCAGTTGGTGAATCTCCAATAGAAGTCTGCATTTATTCTGATGGAATTAAGAGGAAATGTTTGATGATTAATGATCTGGTGACTGATATTCTTGAGTACTCTCCTATGTTTGCTACTGGTCTCTGGAAGCTTGTTTACCAGCATGCTCTTGCCATCACCTTGCCCTTCTATGCCTCCAGACCATTTCTGCAAGATCACTCAGTAGATACAGGTAGAATTCTTAGCCTTGGCCTTATGCGTATTCTGCTGAATGGAAGAGCCTTTCTGAACCTGATGCTTGCCATCAAGCTCTCCATGGAAAACAATGGTCAGATGTTCATTGAACCTCCTCTATCTTCTGATTCTTCTATCATAATTCATCCTGATTTCCCTCTCTCTGTTTCATCTACCCCTGCTCCTACTGATGTTCCCCTGATTGTCAACACTGTAATTCCTGTTGCTTTTATGAATCCTTCTGTCTACACTCTGTATGGCTACATTGCCAATCTGCATGGATATCTTTCTGAAGCTTATCAGCCTGCTCTTTGTGGTGATATTGGTGATTTGGGTTATTATCTCCGTGATAGTCTTGATGATCTCAATGAGTTAGTGCTTAAGTCCACTCAGGAGGAGGAAGGCTTAGCCAACAGAATCTCAGCCAAAGAATCAGCCAATATTGCCAATGCTATCAGCAAACCAAAACCCTCTCCTGCCAGAGCTACCCTCAACTGTGATCTAAGTGTTGGTGAAGAAAGATTTGATAAACTTTGTGACCTCATTGACAGCACCACCAAGACTCAGTAGCTGCTGGTTGATGCTAATTTGAATCAAGATCTCAGCATCAAGGATTTGGAGCTGAAACTCAAAGCTGCTGAAGAAAGAGCCGCTGATGCTGAAGCCAAAGCTGACTGAAGCTAATCTGAAGATTGCAAAGCTGGAAGGGAAGATTGAAGTGCTGGTTGAACGCTACAAGGCAAGCAAGAAGAGGAAAGCTGAGAAGACTGAAGCCAAAAAGCAGAAAAAGTCAAAGTCCGTTGTTGATTCTACTGTTGCTGATGCCTCTGCTTCTGCTGATCCCTGACTGTCTTGTAACCAATGATATAGATATCCTCATGTGAAGCTCCAAAAAACAATCTTACCTTTTGCTGACAGTTTGTTTTTAATTATGTGTCTTTTGCTTAATCTTTATCTAACCCTTCTGCAGGAACATTGATAATTTGCCTTTACAGTTATCACTTGCATCTTATCTTAATATTTATCTAGACTTCATTAAGTGATTATGTTTAAAGGTGATTGGACTTAAGCAATTAGGAGGAGATTGTTGGGTCAAAAATATATGAGGACTCAGAATTGCTTAATCCCAATCACATAGCTAGTTAGAGACCCCTAATTTAATTAGATTTTATTTTTGGATCTCTTGCTGATGCCTCCTCTTCTAGTTTAGTAAGTCTTGCAGGTTGATAACCTGTCGGTGAGATCTGCATGGTAACCAGCAGAAGATAACACATTTCAGCAACATCCTTCAGCAAGATAGGTGACTTAAATTTGTGATGTCTCTCTTTATTGAACAGACTTCCAGTCACAACGGTCACATCTCTATCCCTTTCATCGTACTTGTTTGCTAAAAGTAGTTACATCTTTCCTGCTAATACCATTCTGCTTGTTCTGACACAAGAGCTACTTTCAGCTCTACTTTGTCCTTTGTCTGCTTATTGCAGGTAACCGGTTGGGACAAAGGGGTTATTACCCGCCGGACAACGCCGAAATGTCTTATTCAAAATCTCCCGCATTAATTGCAAAAGATATGGCATTAAATGATCCTCACCTACCAACCATACTTTTCATATTCCGAATCTACCCCTCAACGGCATCTTAGCTCTTCTCTCTCATAGTATATATTGAAGACTTTGCTGCATTGAAGATGGTTGGTTGTTGCATTGAAGAAGAGTGTGCTTGAAGCATTCAATGAAGCTCAAGCCATCAAGTCCAGAAAATCATTAGACTTTATTAGGGACATACACTCGTGCACATCTCAATCAATCTTGTAAGCATTCCCCAACAAGACAATCATTGGAATGCATTGATTGAGAAACACACACACACCTGAGTGAGATAAGTTTATAACTTGCCGCTCAAAAATACTTGGTCAGTTTTTTGTCTTACGATCCATCAGTAGATCCTTTGTTTTCAATCCTTGTAACCGGCAAGGCCGCTCTTGTAATAGACTAGGACCAACTGATAGTAAACTTCTCTCCAAATCCAAGATCTGACCAATCTTGGTAGAGGACGTAGCAGCATTCACGCTGTGAACCTCTCCAAATATCGTGTTCTTGTCTTTACTTTACTTTCATCTTGCCAGTCATTCTCCATTACAAATTAGAACAGTTCATCTTGCTGACTCATAAGTTTTTCCCTAAACCAACCAAGTTGCACTGCATAAAAGCTTTAAAGAAATACCACGTGTTAAAACCAAGCTCTAAACAACTTCTTGCTGATTTTGTGTGAGTTCAAACTAAGTCACAAACATTCCGCTGTGCTTACTGATTAACTTACAATCTACCGATTAGTGACTTTGACCATTAAGGTATTTTCTTTTAAAATTGTAAAAAGGCTATTCACCCCCCCTCTAGCCTATTTTCTTGCCAATTGGGCCTAACAGTTTATCATGTTTATCATTTGTTTATCATGTTTATCAGTTGTTTATCATGTTTATCGGTTGTTTATCAGTTGTTTATCTTGTTTATCATTTGTTTATCATTTGTTTATCAGTTGTTTATCAGTTGTTTATCATGTTTATTAGTTGTTTATTAGTTGTTTATCAGTTGTTTATCATGTTTATCAGTTATTTATCATGTTTATCAGTTGTTTATCGGTTGTTTATCAGTTATTTATCAGAATGAAGGTTAGTAAATCTGAATTTCTCTTGTTAGGGGTTTTAATTTGATTCAGTTTGTTAATTGGAATGTGAGAATTGAATGGAATTGAAGAGTCAATTCGTAATGCATGCACCTTGAATTAGTAAAATTTAAGTTGTTAGTGCTGAAGATTAAGCATTTCGAATTAAAGCTTTGTTGAAGTAGTTTGTGATCATGCAGAATATTCCTCGAACTGAAGAATGATTGTTTTACATTTTATGTTTATTTATGTTCTTTTTTTTTTTTTTTAAGAAAATAGTGCTTTCAATTTACAAAAGTATTTTTTTGTAATTTTTATAGAAGTTTTTTATAATTTCCATCTTGTGTGTATTTTTTGTAATTTTCATCTTTTAAAATGTGTTTTTTTGTAAATGCCTCTATTTTTTTATGTTACATTGAATTGAAATGAATTTTGAGTACTAAATTTAAATTAAGTTAATTGTTCTAATAAAATTTAAAAACTTCATTGATAGATAGTATTTATATTGATGTACCATAACAAGTTTTAAATAAAAAATAATTTAAAATTATTTTTTAAAGTTCAATTAAGAAATAGATAGAGCCATTTTTTCAAAATTTTGTCAATGGAAGATGAAAACAATTGATGATGTTTATGGACTTCTTCAAGTAGTAGTTAGTCCTCACCATGTAGAATTTGGCCCAAGTCCTTTTCCTTTTCTAGTTGTAAATGCAAAATCAAATGTTGGAAAGTGGAAACATAATTATACACTACTACTAGAAATAGACTACTCTCTTCCCTCCGTGTCGGGTTAATGGAGACTTATTTTCTTTTTGGATCATTTCACGTGATTGGAGACTGCCCAAAATGAAAAGAATGTTATGAGTGTAATAGTAAAATATGAGAGAGAATGAGTGGAGGAAATAGTAAATTATAATGGTGTTGTGAGTATTAAAATAATGTAGGTGAGAGAATGAGTGGAGGGAATAGTGAAGATTTTTCCCTTTTTCTTATCTTAGTTATTATGCCCAATTTTTTGGTGTCCATTGATCCGACATGGAGGGAGTATTTGTTTGAAACAACAATTTTTTATAGTTTCTATTTAAATATTTTTAGAATAATATTTTTTAATAGTCTCTATTTTTGGACAATATTTTTTAATGATATCTATTTTGAATATTATTTTCTAATGGGTTCTATTTTAACATGTTAATTTTATATTAGAGACCAAAGTTGTTGTCTCTAAAATAATAAATGAGACCCAAACAAATAGTCTCTAAAAAATAATTTTCCATTCTAATTCAAACAGAAATGAGTAGACGATTGTACAAGGTACTTATTATTATTTATTTATTGAGACCACTACTTTCCGTCTCAATTACTATACTCCCTCCGTTCTGAATACACACAAAATTGATTGGCACAAGAATTAAAGTAAAATATAAAAAAGGTGATGTATTGTGAGTGTAGATGGATGAGTAGGAGAGAGAAAATGAAATTAGTGGATAATTGTTGTGAGTATAACAAATGAATTCCATTTCTATTTTAAAATTTTACAGATTATTATGAAATTTTCAAAATATATTTTTTTACAGATTATTGTGAAAAGGAGGAAGTATTTTTTAGTAGTGATAAGTGCATTATATCTCATACAGTATTCATTAAGATAGAGGGACATACTATTATAAAAAAAAAAAAAAAAAAAAAAAAAAAAAAAAAAAAAAGAGGGACATACTATTATATTGTAGTTAATACTCCTTCTTTGACCGGTAAATTTTTTTTATGGCTTTTCTTTTTGATAAGTTTGCATTTTTAAAACGAAAGTGCTTTATTACAATTTGATCATTATACAAATAATAAGTAAAACATATTTTTTAAAAAACATTGACAAATTAAATATACAAGCGAAAAATGAGAAAAATATTTTTCGAAAAACATTTTCTCCCAAGCAAACGGAGCCTAAGATTCTATCATGTCAAATAAACAAGCGAGTGGAATTAGTTATGAGTCGAATAATCACGAATTAACTAACAATAACGAATTTGTATCCGTTTACCAAATGTTAAGGGACAAAGCAGTTTGTTAAATATTTAAATATTCATAAAAATATTGCATTAGAGAGGTCAATCCCCAAAGGCATGGCTTGATATAGGGAGATCGACAGTAACTGATTTAACGGTAACCACTAATCTTTATTACAACGAAAATGACACACATGTACCTACCTAGTACATACTACTTCAAACTGCTCACTAAGGCTTCGTTTGTTCTGGGAAAATATTTTCCAGAAAATGAAGAAAGTGTTTTTCGTAAAATATTTTCTCCATTTTTCTAATTAAAATTATTAACAAATTTTTATAAGTAAAACTTTTTTTCGTAAAATGATAACACCCTCACACACCTAATTTTTCATATACCCACATGTTACCAACCCCACATTAACCACCCCTTATCCCATCCCCTTATAAGAAAATTATTTATATTAAAATTATATTTTACAACAATCAAGCTTAACGGGTCAACCCGACTTGACTCGACGTGTTTCAATCGGAAATCATAAATATCCAAAATTAATGAATCTAAGACACCCTATACTAAAAAATAAATGGGCCTACCGTCTCAACTCGTCGACCAGCCCCGTTTCAACCAGACCATTTGACCGATTAATTTAAACGAGTTCTAGCGGATCAACCCGTTTCAACACGCTAACATGTTACACCCTGAGTCCTGATCCAATTCACACAATTGCCAGGCGTAGATGATGGATGTCATTGTCAAAGGTCTTGCCATATCCCTTGGCGCTTTTAACGGCTTTTGCCCATGTTCATCTAAGTAAAATAAATCTTGGCCATTTTCTTTGTATACATTCACATTCACATAATCCAATATGGAATCCCTTAATTTGATACTTTTGTTATCAGCAAACTAAATATACTTATCACGTGCTTAACACTCCACAAATTAAAGTAAGTATTTGCAGCCATCATAAGTTGATTTTTCTCCCTTGTACTATAAGATAGGGGTGTTTACGGTCCGAGTTGGTTCGATTTTTGTCAAAATTTTAAAAAATTAGGATCGGATCATATACTTCGGTTCTGTAAAAATTTAGGACCAGGACCGGACCAATAGATTATAGGACCGGTCCCATCGATCCGGTTCCGGTCCGGTTTCACCGGTTCTACAAATTACAATATAATATAATTTTTTACAATAACAAAATCTACAAGCAAGCATATTTAAAATTAATATTTAGTTGAAACCATTACTCAAGTATCTAGTTGAATCGTATTGGGATCAACTGGTCAAATTTGAAAATTTACCTTCTATTCTGTCTTTCAAAGTTAGATACGAGCAGGTACACACCATGGTAATGAAATTTTCTATTTAGCTTCTGCAATTGTATATCTGGATTCTGAGGAGTATAATTTTAGTAATTGGAGAACTCTGAAATGAAAAATGGCCCACTCCTGTTGGTTTCAAGTTCTCCTGCATAAGGTAAAAAGTTAATATATATATATATATTCGGTCCAGTCCGGTTCCGATCCAGGACCGCGTATATTTTTTTCAAAATCAGGACCGGACCAAATAATCGGTTCCATAAAAATTTGGAACCAGGACCGGACCAATACTATTTTTTCGGTCCGGTTTTTACTGGTCCGGTTTTTACTGGTCCAGTCCGGTTCTACTGATCCGATCCGATTCCTCAAATTTTTTGTACAGCCCTACTATAAGTATGCAAAATGAGATCTGCATGACAGTTGCATGACCTTTGAGCTTAGTCAATCCTAACGAGAAAATTACATAACCATTTTCTAAGATCAACTAATTTCAAACGACCAATGATTATGTGACCGGAAGGTTTGAAGGGAATAAGTCGACCATGCCAAATTCACATGTTACTGTTCGAGGGAGAACAAAATAATCTCACGAAATTTTAGTCACAGATGAAGTTAGCAAAACTTGATTTATTATTAAATTAATGAGTAGTGAGACCTACAAATACAACATTCAAACAATTATTGACAACACTGTTTGTCAGCGAAATTTTTTGAGAGTTTGTTGTGACTTTAGCATTACTCACATACTCCCTCCGTCCACTTACATAGTTCACAGTTACTGTTCACGCGTGGATTAAGAAAAAAATAATGATATAAATATTGTGAGTGTAAAAGTAAAATAGGAGAGAGAATGAGTGGAGGGAATAGTAAATTATAATGGTGTTGTGAGTATTAAAATAATATAGGAGAGAGAATGAGTGGGGTAGGGTTAATTTTTTAATAATAAAAACTTTCCATTTTGGGTAAAGAAACAAAGTGTGAAGTATGTAATTGGACGCCCAAAATAGAAAGTGTGAAGTATGTAAGTGGACGGAGAGAGTATTTCTTTTTGGGTGTTCCATTAAAAATTACACATTTTCAAAATTAAAAAATTATAATATTTTTTTAGTCAATGAAACCTACTTTCACACACTACAAATTTTCACTTGAATTTGGCATATCGCTCCGTCGAGATTAAATCTCTCACAAATAGTGGCGGGGGAGGGGATCAAAACTTTAATAAACTGATCAAACGATCGAGATTATAAAATTATAAGAAAAATGGATGGTGTACAATTCAACTGTATATGTCTCATATCCCTTTTCCGTTAATATTCTCTTCTTCACTTATAACACCTACTTCGCTAACAATTTTCACTAATTTCCATTCCCGATCTAAAGTATGTAGTTTCAATTAGGAGGGGGATTATAGGTAAGAGGATTTGGAACCACCAGAATCTGGAGTTTGATATTCCATTGCACAGAAGCTCAAGATGAATGTGAATAAATCTTTATCGCTGCAGTGCAACAGACAAATGCTGACTGCAGTAGTCTAGTCCCATGCAAGGTCAAGAGCAGGGCCGAGGAACGGCATGGTAGGCAATAGGCAACCGTTCAGGGCCCCACAATGATAAGGGACCATATTTTATTCAACTTCTATAAGTGTATTAATAAGTTTAAGATTTAATAAAAAATGGTATAATGTTAAGTAGAAGACATATTTTTGTAAAATAATGCACAAATATATAGTTTGATTTAGTTTTCGCAAGTGGTTAAAAATTCACGCACGACTCTCTTCCCCCTTACTCTCTCTCTCTCTCTCTCTCTCTCTCTCTCTCTCCTTTGTTCTCTTTGTTAAACATATTCGCAATGTACAAACTACAATCACCAACTTTAGATTTCAAACCCACATTCAAATTTGTTTTTGTTTTTGTTTTTTTTTTTTTTTTTTTTTTGTCAACAATTTGATCCCAGATAACGAATTCTTAAAGTCTGAGGTTCCATCTTAAAACTAATTGGTACTAAGGGGAGTGGCTCAAAATCTTTATATATTATAGACAAAATTTGTCAATTCCCAATGTGAAATAACATTTCTGACACGAATTCACTTTGCCCCTCTATAATTGCTTGAATAAGATTCTTAATACAAGTCCTCTTTTTATCTCCCTACAATTCAGTTTATTGTGTCATTTGTTTGATTTTGAATACTGAGTAATTTTATTGATCTTTGATTATGCGATTGAGTCGATTGACTCTAAAACAAATCAATTTTCTTCTATAACAATTTTGATATACAAATTGAGATTTTTATTGTCCAATTTAGTAAAAATAATAAAAAAGTAGGAGAACGTAGTCGATTGATTGTGAGTCATTTATTGTCCTATTTAGTAAAAAAAAAAAAAAATAGGAGAACATAGTCGATTTATTATTTTGTGTTTAAGCTAATTATGGGACAAAGTGAATGTAGAATTTCAAATTCTTTTATTCAAATTGACTAATTAGTTAATCTGAATTCAACATTTTTTTTTTAAATAAACTTCTTTTTAAATCGATTTTCCAGTTTAACAACTTTATTCATATGATCCTTCGGATGATCTCGTAGTTGAAATTTGTTATATTTCCAATATGAGTTATAAGTATAGTATGATAAGCACAAAAAAAAATATTTTATTAAATAAAATTGAATTCCGCAAAAAAAAAAAAAAAAAAAATTGATTTATAGGGACCATTGATTTGAATTTGTCTCGGGCCCACAAAACGCTGGGAACACTCTAATCAATAGATCATTATTTGATCCAAAAAACTAAATCAAACAAAAATGATCAGTTACTTATAGTATACCAACTCCTAAAAATTCCATTTTCAATCTGTGTCCACAGTAATTGTGGCACTAATTACGCTTATCATCTGTGCATGTACTGCTAGTAATGGCATCAGTATTTACTTGGTACGTACTTCTACCACATAAAAAAATACTCCCTCCATCCCAGCGATATTAAGAAAGTTTGAAATGGCACGGGGATTAAGGAAAAAGTAAATGTTGTGAGTGTAATTTAAAAATAGGAGAGAGAATGAGTGGAGGGAATAGTAAATTATAATGATATTGTGAGTATTAAAATAATGTAGGATAGAGAATGAGTGGAGGGAATAATGATAAAAACTTTTCATTTTGGGAATTCTTAAGATTGGTGGGACGCCTAAAATGGAAAGTTTTCTTAAGATCGGTGGGACGGAGGGAGTACAATCAACGTATATTTGACCAGTATAGTATCTCATATGAAGAGAAAATAATACTCCCTTGATCCGTCCCCATAATAAATGTGGCAATTTTCTTTTCAATTCATCCCAAAATAAGTAATGTATATCACATTTCTACCATTTTGCAGTTTCTACGACTGCATAGGCTAAATGTACAGTATGAGTTCACATGGTATTATAATCTTGAAATATTCTGCCTATATATACCACCCTCTCTTAGACATGAATACAAACTAACCATCCTCTCTCTCTCTCTCTCTCTCTCTCTCTCTCTTGTAATGATGAACAGGTTCAGTACAAAGAGTCGTACATTCATACTTCTCATAACATTGCTCATATGGCAATGGCCATTAGAGCAAGGAACTTGTATGGCTAGAGAGGCCAAGCACTGGAGACAAACCAACCCTACAAGACTGGCCCATGCTACTAAGAACAGAGAAAGCCAATACTCGAGCCAACCTGTGGAAAGGTCAATGCACGAGACAAAGACGAAGAAGAAGACCAAGACAACTTTAGTAAAAACCAGTGGGAGTTCCTCAATCTTCAATGTCTTAACCTATGGTGCTAAAGGTGATGGAACTACAGATGACACGCAGGTGAATTCTCTTATTATGTACTCCATTTCTTCCGCTTAGGAATGCGTTGTCATTTTTCCTCTTGCAGCTTTGACTCGAGTTGATAATGCTGGCGGATCTGAGCCTATGTATATGAGTGCAAGTGCACCCACTTAATTATACAGTTTGACTAGTTGTGGTAAATTTTTAGGTTTTTCACTATGAGGTTGTGGGATATCGAGTCCCATAACAAGCATTTTTCTCTTCACAATTTACATTTTAAATCTTTGTAGTATAAATAGTGCACCCACTTTAACAAGCCTTCTTCTTCAAATATTTACATTTTAAAGCTTTATAGTATACTTCCTCCGTCCCATTTCACTTGGCACTAATTTCCATTTTGAGACGTCCCACTTCACTTGGCACTGTCCAAAATGGAAAAGAATATTCACTATTCCCTCCACTCATTCTCTCTCCTACTTCACTTTTACACTCACAACATTCTCTCTCCTAACTATTCCTCCCACTCATTCTCTCTCCTATTTAATTCTTCATACTCACAACATTTTCTTACACTTTTTTTCACTCTTATTTTTCCTTAGTTACCGTGCCACTTCACTTGGTGCCAAGTGAAGTGGGACGGAGGGAGTATATAATTAGTGCACCCACTTAAAAAAATGTTCTGAATCCACCACTGATGCATGCAGGCATTTGAAGCAGCATGGGCAGATGCTTGTAAAGTGGTAGCATCAACAATGGTGGTTCCATCAGGGTCAGTGTTCCTAGTCAAACCTCTAACTTTCTCGGGATCCAATTGCGAATCAAACATAGTGTTTCAGGTAAATTTCATAGACAATATGCTCAAACGGTTATAAGTTACTAGGGTTGACATCATGATGATGTCATCAATGATGCATAGCCGTTGGGTCACTTATGGTACAAAAATCTTTACTGTACTGCAGTTGGATGGGAAGATCATTGCTCCCACAAATGCAGGAAGTTGGGGATCAGGTCTCCTGCAATGGCTCGAATTCAAGGAGCTTCAAGGGATAACCATTCAAGGCAAAGGAGTAATTGATGGACAAGGCTCAGTATGGTGGGGTAACTCAGCTAACAACAGCTCAAATGATTTGGTAATTCCCCACATTTTTACACAGACACACACACACACAAAGTGACAACTTATTTAACAGAAGCATTGACTATAACAATCAATATTTCACATTTTACATAAGTATTTAAGTTCTGTCTTTTTGAATTGAATAAGGCATTTACTTGTCTGTACCATTTAAATACATAACCAGACCTAATCAATCATTATAATAAACCAAGTTCATATCATATCAGATATGTATCATTATATATATATATATATAAAAAAAAAAAAAAGATATCGTATCATTATAAGTGTACAGTATCACGAATGTTAAGTTAGTTAACGCAATTATTAATTGCATAATGTATGCAGGCAACTACCGAGTCTGCGGGAAAGATGCCAAGCACCAAACCAACAGTAAGCAGATCATGACAGTCTTTCGACATACCCCCTCCATCCCAAAAATAATTAAAAAACAGTCATATTTGGCAAGTCAAACTTTTTTATGGATGATGCTTTATTTGCTTGTATTTTCTTGAAATTGAACTACTTTTTCGAAACGGGCCTATCATTTTGGGACGGAGAGAGTATATCACAATTTATCAAGAAAGCATAAAGAAGGAACTTATTAACGGTAAGATTTGCAGGCACTCAGGTTCTACGGGAGTTCTGGTGTGACAGTAACTGGCATAACAATTCAAAACAGCCAACAGTTTCACCTCAAATTCGACGACTGCCAAACTGTTCAGGTTTCTGGAATCACAGTTTCCTCCCCTGGGGACAGCCCAAATACTGACGGAATCCACCTGCAAAACTCCCAAAACGTGCTGATTCATAGCAGTAATCTTGCCTGTGGTATGTACTATAAACAGTTAACCGGCAATAATTTCAGATGAAAATTAAAAACTAACCAATTAATATAAGCGAGTATATTCAGACAAAATTGTTGATTTAGCAAACTATGGCACCCTGCAGGAGATGATTGTATTTCCATACAAACTGGATGCTCAGGAGTATACATCCATAATGTGAATTGCGGACCTGGACATGGCATAAGCATAGGAGGCCTTGGAAAGGAGAACTCCAGAGCCTGTGTCTCAAATATTACTGTCCGCGACTCCACAATCAAGAATACAATGACAGGAGTCAGAATAAAGACATGGCAGGTAAAAACACCGCCTATTTCCCTTCAAACATCTTATCTGCTTATATGCAACAACAACAACAAAAGCCTTAGTCCCAAAAATGATTTGGGTCGGCTACATGAATTTTCATACATAATCGTCAAAGAAAAGAAGTGGGGAGGAAAGTTTTTCTTTTTAAAAAAATTAAAAAGAAATATACAGTCCCTCCGTCCTGTTTGAAACTACACTTTTACTCAAAAGGTTGTCCCATTTGAAACTATACACTTTCGTTTTAAGAAAGTTTATAATACTTCTTTAATGGAACCACTTTCACACTCACAACAACTATCCACTTACTATTTCCTACCTCACTTTCATACAACACCTACTCCACTAACACTTTTCCTTAGATCCCGTGTCTATCCCAAAGTGTGTAGTTTCAAACGCGATGTAGGGAATATATATATTAAGCATAACGAAAAAATATGAAGAAAAAAATATAAATAAATAAACAAAACTGAAAGCTAAGAACTTTAAAAGAAGAAATAGGTGGGAAGAAATTTTGGGGAAAAAATAAAGATAAAAAAAATAAAATAGAATCCCATCATCAACATGAATTTTCGCACTCCAATCCGTTCTTTTCAACGCCATATTTTCTTTGATCCCAAGTACACCCATATCACTTTCAATCACCCATATCCATGTTTTCTTAGGTCTTTCCATAACCCTCATATGAGAAACAAAATTATAAAGGAAACATGAGAATCTCATTTATCACGTCTTTATATAAGCTATATGCTACCTCTACAGGGAGGCTCAGGCTCAGTACAAGGAGTTACCTTCTCAAACATTCAGCTTACTGAAGTGAAGACAGCAATAATGATTGATCAATTTTACTGCGACGGGGGAAAATGCCAGAACGAGACATCAGCTGTGGCTGTATCAGAAGTATTCTATCAAAGTATAAAAGGAACATATACAGAAGCACCTGTTCACTTTGCATGCAGCGACAGCTTACCTTGTACTGGTGTAACTTTAACAACAATAGAGCTACAACCACACAAAGAAAACTTCCCTTTGTACGAACCTTTCTGTTGGGAGGCTTACGGAGAACTGAGAACAAGCACCACCCCTCCAATTGATTGCCTGAAGACTGCTAAGTCAACTAGGAACCAAGTTAACAGCAATCAGGTTTCTTGTTAAATGTATTTCAGGGCATTATAGTAAATGAACAACCATGGAAACAATTCACTGTAGACCCTGTGTACGATCATGTCCCTTAGGGATAGAGCTATTGTTATCACAAGTGCGTCTGTAAAACTATAGTTTGCTGCATCATTGAGTACTAATATATATTCCTATCACGACGACACGACCAATGTATGTTGGAAAAATGTAGTGGGTGTGAAGGAAATTTGGGAATTTTTTCTAAATGGGTTATTTGTTAAATGACCAAATTGAATATGGGTTTGTGTTCTACTCCATGAGAACATTGAAATCAAATATTTATTTGTCCAAAATGATTAATGAATGAATGAGATATTAAGACTCAAAGTTAGTAGGTTGAAAGTGGAAAAATGTGGTTATCTGATGTAGCGGGTAATGCAGGAGAAGACCTTGAAGACCAGGCGGCCGCCTCCCTCTTCATGAGGCGTGCGCCTCAAACTGCAACAACAAAGGCCGATGTTCTGGATTCCATGCGGCCGCCTCATGAGACACCATGCGGCCGCCTCAAGGCTTGACAATCAAGGAGAATGCCTCGGCTTTTCAGGCGCTCGCCTGGGAGTAGACGAGGCGCCCGCCTCGCGTTGTGTTGATGGTTTACGTATTTGCGTTTTTAAGTCGTGCACTGAGTATTTGTTTTTTTTTTTTTAAACATGGGTATTTTAGTCCTTTGTGTTATTATGTGTTGCTAGGGTTTTAGAAGTATTTAAACAACTTTGGTAATTGTTTACGGATAGTTATTTTTGATTAATTAATTTTAGAATTGCTTGAGCATTCTTTTGGGGTTAAACCCTAGCAGCCATTGTTGGCTGAGTTTGAAGATGGATTCCTTCTGTTTTGTTTTGTTGAGGTTTTCCATTAGTTGGTTAATCTCTTGTTTGTGTTCCGCTGCGTTTACATCAGTTGGTATCAGAGCGAGGCTCAATCCAGGAAGATGGCAGGCGAAAACGGAAACGGAAACAACAACGACGCTCTTCTTGCATTCCTTGAACGAATGAACCAAGAAGCACAGGAACGAGACCGTCAGGCTGTGATTCGCGATGAACAGGCTGCAGCTCGTCACGCTGATATGGTTAGGCTTTTGGAGGGTTTGCGGGTTGGTGATCGCCGAAGGCAACGGGCGAGGTTCGAGCACCTGCAGGAAACGAAGGGAACAATCGTTTTCGTCCGGCCGGAGGGGAGGATTCAGATTCTGAGGGTGAAGATGATTTTATCGCTGCACCTGCGGATCAGGCTCCTAAAATCAAAGCTGATCTACCCTTTTTCACACGGGAGATAGACATAGAAGAATTTACAGATTGGCTTTCCGAGGTAGAAAAATATTTTGCCTTGATGGATGTTACGGAAGAGAGGAAGGTGCCATATGTGGCCTACAAACTGCGTGGTGGTGCGTCGGCTTGGTGGGAACAGTTGAATAATCATCGTCGAAGGAATGGTAAGCTACCAATTCGCACATGGCATAGGATGAAGACGGCGTTAAAACAAAGATTCTTGCCCGCAGATTATGAGCAGTTGATCTATCAGAAATTCCTTGATTGCAGGCAAGATAATCGGACAGTCGATCAATACACGCACAAGTTTCATACACTGTCTGCGCGTACTGATTTGGGTGAATCGGAAGGGCAACAAACAGCAAGGTATGTTTCCGGTCTTCGTCCTAGCATTAAAAGTATGGTTAAATTATATCCTGTGCATACACTTGAGGGGGCAATTTCTCGTGCCAAAACTGCGGAGGCTCAAGAAACAGAAATTGTAGCTCTTTCTGTTTCTTCATTTAATATGGGTCATAAGGGACAGCATTCGGGATCTAAATCATCTATAGTTGTTGAGAAAGAAAAATTTACTGTTGCCAAAAGTGGGGATGATAAACAGGGACCCGTATTAGCTAAGCCGGTAGGGAAAAATACTACCAATCCCAATCCTTATGCTAAGACCTATGGAAATAAATGTTATCGTTGTAATTTGCCTGGACATATTTCTAGTAATTGTCCTAATCGAGGGCAAGTTAATATGGCTGATAAGGACGGGGATGAAGAGGTTAAGGAGTATTGGGAGGATCCGAACACTGATAATGAGGGAGATGAACATGGGACCTTAGTGTTTGAGAAGTTAACTTTGACAGCTCCCTCGAAGGCAGCTCCTAATAGACATGGAATTTTTCGTACTATTGGGTTGGTAAATGACGAGAAGTTGAACATAATTGTGGATAGCGGGAGTTGTGATAATCGATTCTAGGGGAACGGTTGATAAGTCGAAATTGGAGGTCAAGAAGCATCCAAAACCATATCATGTGGGGTGGATCAATGCTACGGGTAAACTCAAGGTCACTGAACAATGTTTAGTTCCTTTCTCAATTGGTAGATATAAGGATGAAGTTCTATGTGATGTTGTTGACATGAGTGCTTGCCAATTGTTGCTCGGGAGACCTTGGCATTATGATGTTGATTCTATTCATAATGGGCGGACTAATGTGATCAGTTTCATGAAGGATGGCATCAAGTTTAATCTTTGCCCCTTGCGAGCAAAAGGGGTTCATGCTAGCGAGGGAGGTGGGAAGGGAATTATTTCCTTGTGTGTTCCCAAATATTGTAATTCAGGTACCAATCGAGCTGTGAACATAGTTGCTGTTGCAAGAGGAATTACGAAAAGCACTACAACTCGGGCAAAACCATTAGTAAAAAAAAAGGCTCCGGTACAAGCTGCAAGAAGGCCAAAGAAGGAAGGATCAAAGACCAAGTCAATGCCAATTCCTGCCACAAGAAGTTCTTCTTCTTTGGGTTATGATTCGGGGACGAATCTTTTTCAAGAAGGGGAGCATGATGTAGCGGGTAATGCAGGAGAAGACCTTGAAGATCAGGCGGCCGCCTCCCTCTTCATGAGGCGTGCGCCTCAAACTGCAACAACAAAGGCCGATGTTCTGGATTCCATGCGGCCGCCTCATGAGACACCATGCGGCCGCCTCAAGGCTTGACAATCAAGGAGAATGCCTCGGCTTTTGAGGCGCTCGCACAGGGAGTAGACGAGGCGCCGCCTCCGCGTTGTGTTGATGGTTTTACGTATTTGCGTTTTTAAGTCGTCTTATTTTGAGTATTTGTTTTTTTTTTTTTTGTTTTTTTTTTTTTTAACATGGGTATTTTAGTCCTTTGCGTTATTATGTGTTGCTAGGGTTTTAGAAGTATTTAAACAACTTTGGTAATTGTTTACGGATAGTTATTTTTGATTAATTAATTTTAGAATTGCTTGAGCATTCTTTTGGGGTTAAACCCTAGCAGCCATTGTTGGCTGAGTTTGAAGGTGGATTCCTTCTGTTTTGTTGAGGTTTTCCATTAGTTGGTTAATCTCTTGTTTGTGTTCCGCTGCGTTTACATGGTTATCCCACATTGAATGGGAATGTAAAATCCAACAAGCTTAATGTCTGTATTCCCATGATCATGAACAAACTTGTAACAGCAAAGCTTAATGTCTGTTTGTATTCTCATGATTATGAACAGACTTGTAACAGCAAGCTTAATGTCTGTTTGATTTTCTCCTTTTGTAACAGTTCCCAATTATTGGATATAAGATGGAGCCACAAATAATTTTTTTTTGAAGCACACGAGAATTTTTTTCCGGCAGCCTCCCCTCTCTCTCTCGTTGCATATTGTAGCATATTTCCTTTAGCCTCCGTGCATTTCTGCATCGTGGTGATACTATCTAGGCACACTGCCAATTCGCCGAAAACTTTAGGTGCAGAGTGCCCCCGGTCCACACGTTCTATCCTGAGAGACTCGCGTCCAAGACAGCCTCAAGCACTATCGGTGAGGTGACGAATAAGTCTTAAGGAGACTGATTCATCAGGGCTCGTGCACAACAACCAATTATTACTGCCAATTTGTTTCTTCAAATTTATTCGGTTTATATTTTTATTTTTAATTTTTGTAATTCTTTTCCTTCTGTTATTGTAATTTCTGCCAACAATGTACGCAATACGCATTGATAATTCTATAATGAGAAACTACTTCGGCAAGAGTATCATTAAATGCAATATGTTCACAGATGACATAGATATAATGATGGCAAAAAGGGATGGATATATCTTATGAAATAACATCAGTTCATGATAGGCGGTTATTCCCGCTTGACCTGCAAAGCTGTTTTCTCCGGCCGTTTTACAGATTTCTTTGCGCGTGGAAGACTCAAATTCAAAGTAAAATGAACAAAATCCACTTTTACTGATCAATACCAGAAAACAGATAAACGCAAAGAACTTCCACATTAAATATCCCTTAACAGCAGCAACAACAACAAAGCCTTAGTCCCAAAATGATCCCTTAAATCCGTTAATTTTTCATAAATTGTTGACAGCATATATGATGAACAAAATACAAAGCTTTGCCCAAAGAAAATACTCACCGTCCCTTAGAAAGACTTGCGACTTCACTTTCGAAAGTCATTGATCGTCTTGTGTACTTGACATTTAACATAACTTTTACTTTGATGTACAGATAATATAACTTTTCTAAACTACATTAAAAGTAATATGAATCCCATGGTTGTGATTTGTTTTTGAAAAAACAAGCAATTCCACATTAAGGTATCATTTGAAAAGGTCAACTTTGAAAATCTCAATGCGACTATCTCGTTGTCACACAAGGTCGATTCCAGTTATATAAATAACCATGCTCATATCATTCGTGTACATAGACAGAAAGAAAAGAGGCAGCATTGTCATGGCCAAAAAGTCAAGAAAGAGCTAAATAGGAATCTTATTCATTAAGTAGATCAATGAATTTACAGAAATTGCCAGAGGAAGAAAAATTCACCAGAAATAGAACCATGTATCGAACTAGAACCTGAAGCATATATATTTTACAAAATATAAAGATGATAATAATCTGAGAAAATTTTGGGACACTATAACTAAGTATGAGATCAAGAATATGTAGATCCTTGACGTAATACCCGATTGTATTGATAGTTCTTGTGCTTCGTGCGCTTCTTGCAAGAAAAACCTGCATATCATATGCTCACCGTTCAGACTTGTGGTCAACTCTTTTCAGATGCCTAATCATATAAAACACAGAAAGCCACGTAAAGACAGAAAAAAACAAAAAAAACAAACCGATGACTTATCATATTAAACCTGATGAATCCATCTTTGTCCCCAGGTAAATTCATGCTTTTCCAACACCAGTAGCTGCTTTCCACCTTTGCCGAGTTTCTACCCTTTCGGGACTTGGCAATCCAGTCTTATCCTCGTATTCTTTTTCCAAAGCCTGAAAAGGGTGCTAACAATGAGCAAAATCGCAAATAATTTGCATATCATTACAAAGCTAAGGTATGAATACCCATACGACAATCCTCATCATGAACTCAACCAGGAGTGGTGAAGTAGCTAATTTTGATGACACTTAGTTCCGATTTATTACCGGAAGTAAAATTGATCAGTTAATGTGTCAAAAGGAGCAACCTTGCGGGAATTGACTCACAAGAATGAAGGTGACAATGGCATAGTGCAAGAACCAAAGTTTAGGCTGAGAGGATAGAGTGCAAGAACAAGGCATCAGATTGTTTTAACACCTACTTGTACACCAGTAAGAGTGCTGATTAGTATGATTAAAAGTACAAATTTGCACTGAGTGGAATGCAAAGGGAAAACCAAAAATAGAAATTGACAATGATAGTCAAGATAATCCAAAACCGGAAATAGAGCTTTGATTGCTGTCAACTTGGTGGTGAACAGAACTTCTACTTCCTTTCCAGGAGTGAGATTGAAAAGCACTAATCAACCAGCTAAGGAAAGCTGATACAAAACAACTTCTTTTGCGAGTTTTTATTGGTTGCCAAACGGTAAAGAAGCATAAGTAGCCAAAGGAAAAATAGTGAAGAAAAAGAAATGAAAAGAAACGAAATGCAAGTGATACTTGGATCATTCAGAACCCCGTGTGACGTACAGAGTAGTCAATTTCATAGCTCAACTTAATGCCTCCGAGTGTGAGTTCAGCCTATATAACGAAAAGCAATTAGGCTTGATGTAACTACTTTAATGAGCTACATAGATCATCTATCTCTATTCACTCTATGGTTTTTAATATTGTACGAATTTCCTTCATAAGAGCCCTAGACTTGATGTTAGCACAGTAACCAAACATCCTTTATGCAAGCTTGGGACTGGCAGTAAACGGACTTGGCCATTTGCATAATAGAGGCAAGGTTTTTGAGAAACAACCATTAAAAAAACTAAACTGGAATAGAGATTATCAGCAGCGTATATGTCAGAAAAATTAGTCCTGAAAAACATTCCACAATTATGTTATAAAACTAGATACTTATCTGCATTATGCAGTCACTTATTAGTACTTGTAAATCTTG
The DNA here is from genome assembly GCA_022495995.1 of Adenophora triphylla var. japonica. NCBI lineage: Eukaryota > Viridiplantae > Streptophyta > Magnoliopsida > Asterales > Campanulaceae > Adenophora > Adenophora triphylla. The sequence continues at coordinate 119,595 of JAFEMH010002425.1, forward strand.
TCACAAACTACATCAGATTAACGACCTACATAATGAACATGGGATAATATAAAGGACGTGCCATATGATAATAACAGACGTAATGAGTACCTCTAGCTCAGCGCGTATAGAATCGACAACTTCTTCAGTCATGCTGTCAATGAAAAGTTTACCCTGAAATCCATGAGCAACATGTTAAGAGTGATCTAGACTGCTGGACCTTGAGGTGAGGAAAGGAATGCCAACTCTCAAGTTTCAAGGACATCATCCAAACAGTATTATAAGTTTATTATTTTTGACACACTTTTGAATTGTGCCAATGTAATTTCTTGGTTGTTAAATATCTACTAGGAAGTTCTTGCGATTCATTAACTGCTCGTCTGAGCTATTGACATCAAATAGTTTATTACCGTATCAACATTTCATGCAGACAGTGGCGAAGCCATATAGAAGGGATGGGGGCAAACGACCGCCTTGACTCTTGGGAAATGTGATTTTGGTACCTCTAAATTTTGGAAAAAGACATTAAAAATATTATTTTCGTCTATTTCGACCATCTTAATTTTTGGTAAAACTTGTGCTATGATATCAGTTTGACCCCTTTTTATTCCAAATTTCTATATGATAAGTTATAAAAAAAATCCCCAAGCAATCTTGACCCCCTTCTCAAAAATTCAAGGCTTCGCCATTGCATGCAAACAACAATGTGAACCTGAGAAATGTAATCTCTTATCTAGATTTCATGATAACCCCAGGGCAGGGATGTTGAAACTGTTAGAATTAAGATATGTGCATGTATAATCTCAAGGTAGTTGTTCAATGATATAACTTAGACAACATGGCATCATTAGAGGTTTCACATCTGTATGTATGTGGTATGCTCAAAAGTAGGGGTGAAAAATGGGTGTTTCGATTACCCAATGGGTGGCATTCATAAAAAATCATGCTTTAAAATATTGTACACGATACAATGTACAATAGTTTAAAGCACAATAAAATCTTAATGGGTATACCGATTGGTCAGAAATTGCCACCCCTACTCAAAAGATTACTCCATGAATGCTACTCCCACCATCCCAAAATTGACAGACTTTTTCTATTTCTATTTTTGTCAATAAGCACTAGCTCGAGCGGATCAGGTAAACATTTCCCTAGGGAAGGTCAGAGATTCAATCCCTGCCATAGATGGGTTTACTCTACAAGTGTCACTCTTGTAATAGATTAGGCAACCGATTAAGAGTTCTCCATACTAAGTGGTCTAAAGACAGTAGATTCCACATGATTGAATTTGATTTATCAATCGCTTCTTCTTGGTGACACATACTCAGGGACATGACTACGAAATAAGCATAACAATCTCAGTGTTAGAGTGCAGGCTTATGCATATAATGAAAGCTGATTTTCTCAAAAATAAGACTTTCTTTGGCTAAGTTTGCAAGCTTGCAAGTCTGTTTTCACATACTCCCGCCGTCCCATTGATACGTTTACAAATTTGACATTTTGGTCAACTTAGGGTCATTTTGACCAAGACTTTACAAAAAAATTATGATCCTAATGAAAATTTAAAAATTATAAAAATGATTCACCATTACAAATGCTCTCAATAACATTTTTAAAATTTTCATTAGGATCATAATAATTTCGATAAAATCTTGGTCAAAATGACCTAAGTTGACCAAAAAGTCAAATTTGTAAACATATCAATGGGAAGGAGGGAATATTAATTAACCAGAAAATTTCAGAAACCACCAATGTGAAACAGTGTCAGTAACAACTTGCCTCTAAATGATCATATTCATGCAGAAACACACGTGCAGGAAGCTCTGACAAGTTAAACGAAAATTTTACACCAGAGATGTCACGTGCATCAATCTTTACAGATTCTGGTCTCTGAACAGTTAAAACAAGTCAAAGATAAAGATCATAACAAAAAGATATCATAGCTGAACAGTGAAAAGTAAATCAAGCAATGCAAAAACTACTTGGGACATTTAGAGTCTCTGTACATTTAAGATGAAGACACTATTTTTCATTTATCGGATCCTTGATATCAAAAATATGCAAGTTAAATAGCTGAATACTTTACTCGGATTTGATGTGGGGTTACAAATGCACATTATGAACACAATACTCTAATGTATTACAGGTATTTGGTACAATGACAATGTGCAAATAGTAAATTTAAAGTATCATTCACCAAACCCACACACTAACATTACAAACACAATAATTCATCAACGGGGATGAGATCACTAATAAATTTATGTACTCCAAATACTAAAAAGTTATAGACGACTCCGTCTTAATAGCTTGCTGTTATACCTCATATATACACAAATACAACTGTGAAGCCACTTACGTGGTTCTCCCTTCCTCAACCATGGATAACTAGGAAATCCAATTCTCATTTTATAGTTTTCCAATGAATGTAGATCAATCAGACAGAATTTTTCTAAGTTCCAGCTATGGCGGGTCAAGAATGGTAGTGCTCAAGCAACCAGCAGAAATCTAGAAGGTGAAAATCTAGGTGTTCCAAAGGTTGGGAGCAGTAAGTTTCTTAAATAAAGGACAAGCTGGGAACTCAAGGCCCATAAAGCGAAACCTGTGGCTAGTGGAAAGATATGAAAGGAGGAATGAGCCGTGGTAATTCTCAAATTTGATATAGGATCATTAAGGCTTCTTTTCACCTTTCTAGTCTAGTGTAAACTGTTGGTGTAATGCCCTAGGCGTTTAGTTATATTTGACTTATTATCTAAACCACTATGTAATCATCTTTATCGTTTATTATAGAGAAAGTATTATTTGGTTCATTATATGTTTTGCATGTTTATTATATTGAACTGTGTCCCTATTTGTTGAGAACAACTAGTATAAGTTGGTAGTGGATAATCATGGAGATGATTATATGCATGTGATGCACATTACACTTATGGATACTTGCTAGAGAACAAGTATTGGACATGACCTACCGATGAGATTTATGACATGGTCAATAGTCATATGTGTCATGAATAAATCTCATGATAGTCGTGTTATTGAATCCTTGTACCTGAGATTATCATTGTCTTCCACATGACGAAGATCATGTTTGATATAGTCTAACCCTATCTTTAATCGGATAGCAATAAGGGCTATGTTAGCATGATTGAAATCATGTAGGGAAGAATGATAAGTCAAGATGAGATTTGTCCCTCTTATGAAGAGAGATGTTTGCTTGGGCCCCTCGATGAATGATGTTGATGAAATGTGTGGCCGCACTCAAATGATTTGATAGAGATCAAATGCATTTGCATTATCAACATATTCGGAATCGAGAAAGCATTGAACGGAATGAGTTGACATAGACCATGACTCATGTTCAATTGGACATCGTGGACAAAGAGATTGTGACATTGGAACTATAGAGGAATCAAGCTTTGGTGTTATATTAATTGGGTGGACATAATGATTTGCTAGAAGTCACTTATGTCTTATGAGGTTGATGTTTCGACTCACTACCAACATAATATAATTCCTTTTGGGTCACACACAAAAGAACAAATTTGATTCGAGCTAAATCTGGAAATTTTGGGAAAGGGCACGACTCGTGCCCATGGGCACGACTCGTGCCAGTGCAGTTTAAACGACTGCGTTTTGACGTTTCAAGGAATTCGTTGACTTGGTTGACTTTTGGGTGAAGCACGACTCGTGACAATTGTCACGACTCGTGATGAGTCCCAGCACGAGTGCAACCATTGTCACGCCTCGTGACACGACTGAAAAATGGCTTGGGATCACTCGTGATTGCCATGCACAACTCGTGGCACGACTCGTGACCAGGAGCACGAGTCGTGCCCGACGCGGTTTTTGGTCAAAACGTGATTTCCTTGGACGGGAAGGAATAGGTTTCTTAAGGACTTATAACCTATTTTGACTATGGGTTATATGTGATATAAATATAAGTCCTATGCAGCCAAAAATCCTACCCTAGATCATTGTTCTAAAGTTTATGAAACCTTAGAGATTGATTTTGATTTTGAATCAAAAGGCTTCCCAAAATTATTCAATAATTTAGGCTTTGATTATTGAATATTGATTCAATAATCTAGAGGATCATCTAGCAATCCGTCAAGAAGGTGTTCTTGGATTCGTTCGCGTGTGGATTACCATTAGAGGGTGGTTACGTTATCACCTAAGGCTTGGATCAATTCATCACATTGAAGATCAAGGAGAAGTTTGAAGATCTGATTCGTTGACAAAATTCAAGGCTTGAATTTTGAAGATCTATTTTGTTAAACTACGTCGCATTCAAGGTATTTAATTCTATTCCATGATTTTCTAATCTCTTCATGCTAGACGGATCATAGGGCTAGGGTTTTGATGTTAAAATTAAATCTTCCGCTGCGTTTGTAACCCCAAAACCCAACATAAACACAATCCTTCATCTCATATATATCTACAAGAAGATAAGGAAAAAAAATATGTATGATACCCACTCCATCCCAAAAAGGATACCCTCTCCACCCGTGAGTGGTTCACGCTTGAGGTAGAGTGTTAAGCCTTATACATTGTTCAGACCCTCTATGACGCTTAACTGCTTAAGCTTTCAGATGGGTTAAAAGTTCAACACGCACTTACCATCACATCACCACTGATGCCTGGGAAGGACAAGCACCCTTCATTAAAAAGAACAATATTTTTCGAGTATTTGCTGACTCGTGGATTTACAAGAACAAATTCTTCTCCCTCACCGCGCACGCCTTCCGTATTAAACACCATAAGTTTTACGTTGATTCCAACTTGTGGAGCTGACAGCCCAATGCCATCAGTTCTGTGGAAAGGAAAACAACAGATACTGTTAATAATAAGATTTGGCTACAAGGTATACTGGTAATACATACTGTCTAAAGTATCACAGATTTAATATGTACTCCCTCCGTCCCAGCTCAATGAGGACTAATGGTCAATTGATACAACTTTGACCAATAATTTTAAATAAAAAATAATGATCCTAATAAAAATTTAAAAATTGTAATTGTATCACGATTAATAATACTTTCAATAACAATTTTTAGAAATTTATTAGGATCATTATTTTTTATTTAACTTATTGGTCAAAATCAATTTGACCATTAGTCCCCATTGAGCTAGGACTGAGGGAGTATAAGCAAAATGACATCATTTTCCAAACTTACAGAAAGATCTTGAATATTTCAAATCGTTACCATGTGGTGAAATACTACAAAAGGAGTTCGATCTCTATAAATAAAACAATTTATGTTATTATATACACAAGATATTGATGCAGTGTACTACATAGGCTTCTTTCTTGAAAAGATTGTCCTCTAATTAGTAGTGGGGACTAAAATGCGGGCTTCCTCAGTGATATACTTCAAACCTCAGGGTCGGCCCCAGAAAGATATGCCTTTCCATCTATCCAAAAGGTTGCACTTTGAATCATTGCGGATGGCGCAAGCTCCCAAGCCCTAGCTTCGTAGGCCCTTGGTTTTGGAAGACAGAAGAGTTATCAGCGGAGTGTTGCTTTTTACACTAGGCTTGGGAGTATAGCCTTTGCAGTTTCTGATGTCATTACTCTTAGTCCAGCTTACTCATCATCAAGGCTCACAAAGATTTTAACAGGGGGGCAACTGCAATTCAGTAGCATGTGTTTTGGTAACTTTTGCAAGTTGGTTCCTGAGATTGATAAACTTGCAATCCGATTCCTAACATTTACATTTAGTCGCAAATTGATATAAAAACTAACAAAATGTTAGTATTATGACGCAAACACGGGTTACCAAATTGCAACAAAATGTAAATGTTAGGAATTGGGTTGCAACAGTTTACATCAATTTGCAACAAAATGTAAATATTAGGAATCGGGTTACAACTTTTTCAATGTTGGAACCAAATTGCGAAAGTGACCAAAACACAGGTAACCAAATTGCAATTAACCCTTTATCAGGTGCAGCCTGTGATCCTGATACCTCAAGCCTCAAGCCTCAATCAGAATTCTTGTTTAGGCTCTCCTTAAGCTAGTTTTGGCATAATTATACTTAACATTAGTGAAGCTCTTCCTAGAGGTGATGTGAAGGCAGTGAAGCATTTCTTTTATATACCTAATCGTAAGATTTATGGCTCCATGAATACATGTATTTTAGTCCATTTTGAGAATTGAGTCCGGTGCATCACCATCCAGGTATATATGGTTGCATTTTATCAAATGCACCAAGTTAAAGAGTGTAGATAACATATGGACCCCATAGTATCCAAAGTCCTGAAGGTAACAACATACGATTAACCTCTACCCGATATAACACTTCATAAATTTTGGATATGCGTACATGTATTGGTTGAACACCCATGTTGAACTATTTGTGATTCACTTGTATAACACATAAAAAATAGAATTTAGAAATTACATAAGACCTAGTTATCTTAACAATGATATGCTGATGATCATGCACGTAAGGTAGCATTAGATCAATTTCAGTATATAAAAGTTGTAGTAAACGTAGTTGATTCAGCCATTTGACATTTATCAATGCACCTCATTTTCATGTGGTACATGAAATTAATGAGGTTATAAAAGTTAGCAAATGCAAGTGAAGAAGCACATCTTTTAACTCCCTGTTCGTTTTTTAGTGTGTGGCTGCGTGTGTACCTGTGTGAAGGACATACGAATTTCTGGGGCAAAAGCATTCTTGAACGCGATTACAGTAAGTAGGGTACATTGCATAACTGCAAAAGTACCCTAAGTGCTTGTTCTGTACCCCAAATCGTATTCATTTCCGTGTTATTTTTATAAATGGAATGAAATTTGTACTATCTAATAACATCACACATAATCAAACAGTCTAAATTGGCGTACGTAACTACACTAGCAATACAATAAAATCAAATGAACTTCTACTAGTGCAATACAAATGCAGGAATAAGAAAACTTACCTGTACATAACATCAAACATTTCAGCTACTAACTTCTTCAAATTCTCATCATAAGTATTTATACGTTTATTCTTTGCCCTAAGTCTAGGGTCCGGATACTTCACGATATCGAGCGGCGCCTCAAACCGCAAATCATCCGCTGATAGTCCAAAAAAAAATTGATTGTCAGTAAAATCAACGGCGAGTATTAAGATGAGAGAAACTTATGAAATTCGCTTGCCTGAAGCTACTTCGTCATCTTTTACTGAAAAACCTCGTTTGGCCTGTGCTTGAACCGCCATTGCCGGAGCTATTTTGAACCGGTTTAACGAGTAGATAACGTTGTCTGTTGAAGCTAACCGGTGGAAGGAGCGGAAATTGGAGGGGAGAAGGCAAGTAGTCCGGCGACGTAGTGCCGGCAAGAGAGTCGACGAGTGAAGCCAAGTTGAACAAGCCATTGCCACACACCAGGCCCGAAGTTACTTGTGTTTTTGCTCACTGACTGCGCTTACAGTCTGCGCTTGTAATTTGACTAGTACATAATTTAGGGGTGTTCACGGTCCGGGTTGGTCGGTTTTTGTCAAAATTTTAGAAAATCAGGACCGGATCAAATACTTCGGTTCTGTAAAAATTTAGGACCAGGACCGGACCATTATATTATAGGACCGGTCCCATCAGTCCGATTCCAATGGTCCGGTTCCGGTCCGGTTCCACCGGTTCTACAAATTACAATATAATATAATTTTTTACAATAACAAAATCTACAAGTAAAAGCATATTTAAAAACCAAATTGTTGAACAATATTACAATAACAAAATCAACAGTTAATTACAATATAATATATTTTTTTTATAATAACAAAATCTACGATATGATATTCATTTTGGAATTAAAAATATTATTGAAAACGTTACAAATTGAAATTAGTTAGGGGGTTGTAAGTAAGTGAACTTTTAAAACTTATTTTTATAGACTAAGTAGACGAAGATTTAAATTGCAACTTAATTTCTTTCACAAGGTTTTTCATGCATACCAAGTCTTTTGTTGCAATAACTCCGAGAAAATGACAAGAGTCCTTCATGAAGACCAACAAAGTTAATTATATATATATATATATATATATATATATATATATATATTTATATATATATTATATATTCGGTCCGGTCTGGTTCCGGTCCAGGACCGCGTATATTTTTTTCAAAACCAGGCTCGGACCAAATAATCGGTTCCATAAAAATTTGGAACCGGGACCGACCAATACTATTTTTTCGGTCCGGTTTCTTGGTCCAGTCCCGGTTCATGATCGATCCGGTTCCTCGGATTTTTTGTACAGCCCTAGTACATATGCCCGTGTCCGAGGACACGGGTTTTTTTTTTTTTTAATTCAAACACAAATTTTAAACATGAACAATAAAAATTACACCTTGGAGCCCAAAAATTTCGAGTTACCTGCGACTTCTAAGGAGCTCAATCACATGATTCCAAACCGAGAACCGAAGTTCCTTTGGATCAGTAACCCTAAACTTGGGACAACTACCAAGCACAACAAAGATGATGATCCAACACCGGCGGCACAATCAACGTCCGATTCAATATCGCGGCCATCAACAACGCATTTCGAACTCGACAACGATTGCGAACCCATTTGTGCGGGGCGTACCATAGAAACTTCTCTCCCCCATCTAGGGCTCGTAATTTGGCGCATTGGGGAGATTGGAAGGTTGTGAAAACGGGAAGAAGAAGAAGGGAACTGGAGATGGGTTTGTAGGAGATGAAGAAGAGGAGAGAGAGAATGATGGTGAGGAGAGAGATTGAGAGGATTGGAGATCTGGATTGGGGTTTTTTCTTCCATCTTGTAATGTGTGTGTTTTGGCTTTGAGAGGATTGAAGAATGTGTGTGTTTTAAAAAGAAGAAGGTTGAGAGGATTGGAGATCTGGAAACGGGAAGAAGAAGAAGGGAACTGGAGATGGTTTTTTTCCTCCTTAGCTGAAGTGTTCAATTTTGAAGCTTCCATTGTTGGCGTAAACGGAGACCGAAGAAGGTTCAGCTGTTTTGGCTTTGAGAGGATTGAAGAATGTGTGTTTTAAAAAAAAAAAAAAAATTAAAGATTTTTTTTTAAAGGGAGGGCAAAATGGGAAAGTGACAAAATAGTGGGGGCAAAACGGTAAAGTTGGCAGATGGAACTGTTCATGGAACAGTGCCAATCCTGCCTTCATTTATACTATAGATGGCTGATTTATTAAAATTTAAGCAAAAATCTAAAAGTCACTTCTTGGTGATAACATTTTAAATAGTTTTTTCTTTTTTGGGCAAATTTCATTTTAGTTACCTAAGTTTGTCAAGATGTTTCAATTGGTTATCGAATTTGCATTTGTTACAAATTGGTTATTAAGTTTGTCTTTTTGTTGCAATCAAGTGTAATTTTGGATGAACCGTTAAAAATCTAACAAATAGTATAACATGTGCCGCTCACGTGAGTTAATTAATGGGCATTTTGGTCTAATTTTGCCTTCTTATTTATCCACCTGTAAATCTCTCTCTCTCCCTCCCTCCTTCTTTCCGATCAGTATTAATACCGATGATCTGCATTCACCAAATTAGTTATCCTCCCGTCAGCGACGACCACCGGAACCCTAATCATCAAATCATGTCACCAAGAAATCTAGATTCAAGGTACGCCATTGATTCCTGCACTTTTCAGTTTCACAGCTGGAGACCCTTCAATTATAATTCACCTAAACCCTATCCGACCCGTAATAATGGGGTTATAACAAGCGCCCATGTCCCAACAATCGCGCCACCTCCTCGTTTCCGATCGACGCTTCTGCAATCGACATGTCCAAGCTGAGCTTATTTGATGACGATCATTGCTCGGCGCACAATATGAGGAAGAGTCTCGGTTTGATGGCTTGGAAGAGGCGTCGCAAGGGTTCTAGGTCTGTTTCGGGTCGTAGGAGTGATCGGAGCGGGACTTGACGGAGGTGTTGCTCCGTTGGTGCGTCGGCTGCTAATGCCACCTGTTCGGATTTTTCGGCGGTTGTTGGAACAGATTCGAGCGGTGAGTTTTTTGTTAGCGAGGATGCTAATTGGGCTTCGGATGCGAGTGAGGCAGCAGCGGCAGCCAGGAATTCGAGGAGAGAAAGAGATACTGGAATGGTGGAGGAGGAGTTAGAGAAAATTCAGGTGCAGGGTTTGGTCAAGCTGGCTTATTGGATAGTCAAGGGAATGAATCTGGGTATGTAAAAGACCAAAATACCCCTAAGTAACTCATGTGAGTGGCACATGTTATGCTATTTGTTAGATTTTTAACGGTTCATCCAAAATTACACCTGATTGCAACAAAAAAAACAAACTCAATAACCAACTTGTAACAAATACAAATTCAATAATCAATTGAAATATCTCGACAAACTCAGATAACTAAAATGCAATTTGCCCTTTTTTTCACAATATTTCTGAAGGCGAGAGAAGGATAAATCGTAGTCGCCAAAAATGAAACTTAGCTTTGCCATTGGATGCTCCTTTGGGGACATAAATAGTTGAAATTTATTAATTTATTGATATTTATTAATATATATTTCATTCGCTCTATAATAAATAAAGTATTTATTTATTTTTAGATTGAGAAATAAGAAAAATGTTATAAAATTGTGTGTTGTGAATGAGTAAAATAGAGAAAGTAGGATAGTAAATAAATAATTGTTGTAAGTTGATAAAATATAAAATTTTATTTTCGAAAAGTTCAAACGTTTCAATGAAACATATAAAATGATAAAATAGATTACTTTGTTTGTTACTGGACAAAGGAAGTATCACACTTCTAGTTCTAAACACAAACACTTGTTACTCCCTCAATCTCATTAATATTAAACACAATCACTTATTACTTCTTCCTCAGTCTCATTTATATTAGTCATGCACAGGTCTATATCTGTTTTGGTAAAAAAATAATGGATCAAAAGCTAAATCAAAAAGTGAATAAGAAAGGCACAATGAAATATAACCAGTGTATGAGTAGATCTAAATTGACACGACAATGTAACGAAGAAAGCCCTTAAGACAAATATCTCACCGACACAAAACCTCGGGAGGTGTTAATGAGCACCTACCTTCTGGAACAGTAGTATTGATAATTGAGTTACAAATGATGGTGGAGCTATGGCGGAGTATAAGAGAGTGCGTGAATTGTGTGTGTTTGTGTTCCAACCATTAGTTCTTTAAATAGAAGAAAGGATAACAATGTAACTAATCTTCCTAAAATCTCGGGTTGTTTATCTTCAAGCCTTGACCTGGTCTTTGATCCGTTGAGAAGGGTCCATTTGTAGCACGTTTTTACGTTCAGCTATTTATCCTGTAAAAGATTTATTCAATAAAATAAATAAATAACTAACTAATTTACCTTATCCGCAGGAGCCAAAGTGTTGTCATGTTGTCTAGATTTGCAGATGTCGACGTCTGAGATAATTGTCCATAACAATTGCCCCCAAACTTATCATGTAAGGAAGATGAAATGGTAAGTTTTCACATGCTTTGAATCTGACGGTTTAATAACTTGACGAGACGTGGTTGAGTCCTAGGCAATTAGTGAGCGGTTCCTTCGAGGTTTTAGGGATTTATTAACTGCATCCAGGGTTTATCAACTACACCTATTCCTTCTTTTCTTCTCAATTTCCTTCTTTGCGTCAACGGCGAAAACGACTAAGGTAACTTCCTTCCTTTCTCTCTGTAATTTCTTTCGCTTTATTCTTAGTAATTTCTTCTAAAATGGGGAAGACCAAGTGGTCAAGATTCAAGGGGGAGACTCCCTTTAGGGTTTCTTCAAGCCCTAGTAAGGGTACGGAGTCTAGTGAGTTCTCGTGTGAGGGCTTGATAGTAAATTCAGATGAGGAAGTTTGTATTTTCAACGATGCACAAATTGAATCTTTAAAAATCCGTAGGTGTTTTCCTGAAACCACTGTCTTTCGTCACTTCGATGTTTCTGTCAAGGCTGACTTTGTTGCCCAAAACTGGGTTTGTTTCTACGAATATCCCTTTGCTCTTGGTTTTTGCTATCCCCTTCCTTCGTTGGTTACTTAGTTCTTTGAAAAAACAAATTTGGCTTTTGCTCAAGTAATGCCCATGGTTTGGTGAATTTTTGCTTGCATTTTGAGGGTGAATCAGGATTATGGTCTAGGGATAGGTTTAAGTGAGTTGGCGTCAATTTACGATCTCCAAACTTTTGGCTCAAAATGATATCTGTTGAAGATGAAATCTGGGAAAAAGGCTTAGTTTTCAAAGGTTTCTGTGAATGATAGAGGTTGGAGGGCAAAGTATTTTTTTTTGGACAAAAACTCTTTGGCTGATGGTGATGGTTTAGCAACACGGTGGAATAGGGAAGGTATCTTTCTCAAATCCTAAATTTTGATGTTCTTATATTTTGACTGAATATGTAATTTTCCTCTTTTGTTTTTGCAGCTATCAAGTGGACTGAGTTGTTTCCAGCTTCAAGAGATACAGAAGAAATCTTTTCCTCATTTCTTCAAGATTTGCTATATACCAATATTCTTGTGTTCAAAATTTCAATTTTCTGGTGACAGTGTCAAAATCAACTGATGCCTTTTCTCTCAAGGATCTGCAGAATTTTGTTGGGAAGTCTCAAACTAGTAAGCTACCAACTGTGCCAAAAAAAGGAGATTGATGCACCGTCTGTGGGTGCCAGGCTAAAGAAAAGGAAGAGTGAGTCCACGAAAATTTTGGACATAGGGTCTTATAAAGAAATGGAATTTGGTGATGTTAAGAAGGGGTTTCTGACAATGGCATCAGTTGTAAGTCTGACATTTTATTTAAAACTTTTGAATTTTCAATTGATATTGTTTTGATAACGGGTTTTGCTTTCACAGGATTTTGGAGTGGCAGAGACTAAGATGAATGCTTTGGAAGACAAAAACAGAAATCTAGTGTTGGACGTGCTGCACTCGAAGAGGCAGTATAGGGAAGAGAAGGAAGTTTTGAAAAAGAAGACTGAGGATTGTTGGGTATGCATACTTTAAATCTCCTAGCTTTAGCTTTGATTTGATTGATACCATAACCTCTTCTCTATTTTCTAGACTTTAGGCCCATATGTAATGAATCTTAGACTTCAAATTTTTAGTATAAGTCCATTTTATAGAATAGGTTAAATTAGGCTTGAAGACTGGCACAAGACTCATTGGACATGAGGTTTCAGTTCAAGTAGTTTCAAACCGCATGACAGAAACCACACTAGCAAACCGCAGTGTGGAATTCAGTCATTAAAACCGCACTTCAAAGAACTGCAGTAAATTCTCATTAGTGTAACCGCACTTGCTAAACTGCAGTGCAGCTCCAATTTCAGATCGCACTCTGAAACCTCACTGGTGAAACCGCACGCCTAAACCGAATCATCACCAGACCGCATCCAATGATTGAAGACTTGAAGTTGAACCACTTATGACTGTTGGAATCCACGTCAGCAAGATCAAAAGTCAACCACCAAATCTTGTCACGTGACTATGTGTCATACATGATCTGCAAGGATCCTGAAAAGGTGATAGATGTCCTTCATACCTTATTTGCAGCTGAGGTCTGATCAGCTTTATCTGCAACTGATGTACCAAAGGACATAAATATATTTGTGGACCAATCAGATTGCACCAGTACAGTACTTCACCAGTTGTATCAAAATGGCTACTTTCTTGGTGCTTGGGTATAAATACCCCTAATCTTCAACATTTGAAGATTGCTTGAGAAATTGAAATTACTGTGAGTTCATAAGAAGATTGAAGCTCTGCCCAGAAAATATTCAACCCTTTGAATCTTCATCTTCTTCCTTCAAGAAATATTTTCAGCCCAGAATTAAGCCTTTAACACTCAAGAATCATTGTGCTCTATATCATACAGATTCAAAGAGCCTTGATCTTGTTAAACACACACACACACCTCACTTGTTTAATCACATAGATTATTCATTTGAGGTACACTGGTTATAATCTAGGATTTGATCTTTATAGAATAGATTTTAGATCTGAGTTTGAATACTTGTATCTTGTAATCTCTCTCATACTCAATATAAAATCTAACTCTTAGAAAATCCAAGACTAACCATCTTGGTAGTGGATGTAGATCATTTACGATTGAACCACTCCAAATATTGTGTTCTTCATTTCTGCATTTTTACTTACTGTTCATTACTGATTATTTTGTCTTTATCTGTTTAATCTCATTTACAGTTATCCATTATTCTGAATTGTGTTTGCAGTTGATCTTGTCAAAACCTCAATTTTCAGTTTTGTAAAACCGCACTGAAAATCGAACCTCTAAAACCGCATTATAAACTCTGATATTCCGTTGTGCATTTTGCAACCCTACTTGAGTTTCTAATACATTACAAGCGATTTTGTAAGCAAGAAATTTAGTTTTCAAAAGAGGGCAAAAATTTTGTAACAGCTATTCACCCCCCCTAGCTGTTTTTCACCCTTGTTGCCACCTTTGGGACCAACAAGTGGTATCAGAGCAAACACGTTTATAAAACCACTATTTTCAAGCTTAACAGCTTGTGTGCCGATTCGCTATGGCAAATTCTAAAACCATGACAACGGTTAACTATTCACACATTCCTATTTTGGACGAAGACCACTTCGACATCTGGAAGGTCTGAATGCTAATCCATTTGGAGACCATTGACGAAATACTGGTGGAATGCATGACGAATGGCCCATTTGTTCCTATGAAGGCCAACACCAATCCAACCACCAATGCTGAATTTCCATAAGTCCAAAAGCCTAAATCTGAGTGGTCTGATGAGGAAAAGCGATTAGCTGCTTTGGACAGTAAAGCAAGATTCATCATTTTTGGAACCTTGCCCGTGTCAACCCTTCAAAAATTGTTGAATTCCAAAACCGCAAAGCATATGTGAGATGCCATAGAGAGCTACCTTTAAGGTGACGATCTATGTAAAGAAAATAAAAGATATGCTGTTGAAAGATCCTGCAACAACTTCAACAGAAAATCCAACGAAACTTTGCGCCAAACCTACGATCGCTACGTTGAGGTAGTTAATGCTTGTAGATCTCTTGAGGACTCTAAAGTTTCTTAGCTTCTTTGGGTTCGAGATGGGTCAATAAAGCCACATTTCTTGAGGACTCTAAAGTTTTGAATACTTGGACGTTAAGTAACTTGTATAAAAATCTTAGAGTCTATGAACTTAAATTGGATCATATTAAAGAGGTTGAAGGGAAAAGCAAATCACTTTCCATGTCCGTAGTGGAACATGAGGAGAAACCATCTACTTCAAACCAAACCACTGATTCTTTCATATCAACCGCATCACTCATCGAAATGGATGATAATGATTTTGTCATGTTTGTGAAAAGATTTCAAAAATTTAGAAAATCTTCAAAACCCTTCACGAAATCATTTTCAAAAGGCAAACCTCCAGCAACTTTTTCCAAGGCTGCTAATACAAAGAAAAAGAGTGATCTAGTTTGCTACAACTGTAGAAAACCTGGTCACTTTGCATCTAAGTGTCCATAGCCTAGATTCGAATACATGAAAAAGAAAACCTCTCCTGCAAAATTTTCTTGTCGCAAGGGAATGGTTGCTGAAGAGGAAGAGAACTCAAAAGAGTTAGCAACCTGGATTGAAACAGATTTTGATGAGGGAAGTGTTGATGAAACCAAAGAGGTTAATCTCTGCTTAGTTGCAGACACTTCTGATGATTCAGATTCTGAGTCAGTCGAGTCGCTGGATATGGAAGAAGAAGAGGTTTCTCCAATGAAATCTAAAACTATAGAGGATGATGTAGTGAGACTTACTCCTAGTATTAAGATTGTGAATAGTTCTTACTCACGTCCCATTTTTCCTTCCAAAAATGCTACACCTTCGAAAATAATTCCAACAAAGAAAATTTTGAAAAAGGTGGTGGAAGAGGTTTCTCCCATGGAACATGAAAGAATGTTCAAGGAAGCTGAAATGATGATCCATAAATTCCAAAATGTTAAGAAAGCCTTGTCTTTAGCACATGATGAACTTTCTCAGCTTAAGAGGGAGAAAACTGTAATGAGGTCTGAAATTTCTAATCTTAAAGATCAAGTTAAAAGTATGTCTCCTCTTACTGAACAAAACTGCATCCTAGAAACTAAGGTTGTTGCACTTCAACTTAGGAACGATGACTTGATTGCTCAAAACAACAACCTCCAGAAGGTAACTGATGAGTAGACCAAATCATGTGTCACCTTGGATCAAATTTTAGAATCCCAAATGACCAGTGGTGTTAAAGAAGGTCTGAGATTTCAAACAGATGAAAAGGAGAAGTGTGCATCCTGTTGTGAACAGGATGAGGAATTTTCTAATCAAACTAATGAAATTTCTAAGGAAAAGCATTCCATTTCTAAGGGTAAAGGACAAGAACAAAAGGCTCCACTTAACTTCCATTATTTCTACCCTAAGAAACAATTTGGAAAAAATTCTCAAATAAAAAGAAAAGAATCTGTGGTTGAAACCGCAGAGGAGGTTTCACATGCGGCTGACCGCACTTCAACTTCAACCGCACCTGGTGAAGTTGGTTGTGCAGCCAACCGCACGGTTGACCGCACCTCCTGCCTTCAAAAGTAAGAGGAGCGTTCCTAGAAAACTGCGGTCAAACCGCAAATGCCTACTTTTGTCAAGGCTAAAACCGCAGTTCCCAAACTGAATGCTAATCCTAAGAAGAGTAAAGAGTTTGTAAAACCTCATGTTGCTCATAGCTTTCATAAATGTTCTGTGTGTGATGGTTTAGGTCACAAGGTTGCAGAATGCCTTTTGAGGTTAACACCCAATGCCAGGAAGAATAATCCTCCTTCTGTCAAACAGGTGTGGGTCATCAAAAGGTGCTAACCTCAGGACCAAAAGAATAAAGGGGACCTCGTTTTAAATATTTATCTTTCAGGTCCTCTGCTTAATGGCTGGTCACTCCAAGGATAATGAATGGTATCTTGATAGTGGCTGCTCAAGACATATGACTGTAGATAGATCATTACTTGAAGATGTCATTGAAGCCAGCGGTCCATCTGTAACCTTTGGTGACAACAACCAAGGCAAGACCATTGAGTAAGATATGATAAGGAGAGGAAACCTAACCATTGAGAAGGTTTCTCTTGTTGAATGACTCAAGCACAACCTCCTTTCAATTTCTCAATTCTGTGACAAAGGAATGCATTGCAACTTCACTTCCTCAAACTGCTTTATCAAAGATAGCATTTCCGGAGTCACCCTACTCACAGGAATTCGTAAGAGTAATATTTACATTATCGATTTAAATTCTACATGTAGTATTACTAATCTCTGTTTTGTAGCTACAAATGTGAGCAAAAATAGTTGGCTATGGCACAAGAGGTTGAGCCACTTGAACTTCAAGTATCTTGCAAAGATTGGAAGGGAAAACCTCGTTCGTGGTTTACCCAAAGTGGCTGACCACCACCCAGAGAAATGCAGTGCATGTCAACTTGGTAAACAATCTGCGTCGTCTTTCACCAGCAAGACCGCACCCTCAACTGCAAGATGTTTACAACTGCTTCACATTGATTTATTTGGACCTGTCACCACTGCCAGCATTGGAGGAAATAGATATACTTTAGTGGTAGTGGATGATTATTCAAGATATACGTGGGTTAAGATGATGATCGCAAAGGATGATTGCTATGAAATTCTAACATCACTCTTTAGACGGCTCAAAACCCAAAAAGAAGACGACATCGTTAGTGTAAGGTCCGATAATGGAACAGAATTCATAAACAACGGTGTTGCTCAGTATTGTGATAACCATGGGATTGATCACAATTTTTCTACTGCTGGTGTTCCATAACAAAATAGGGTTATGGAAAGAAAGAACAGGACATTGATTGAGGCCGAAAAGACAATGATTTCTGAAGCCAAGCTTCCTCAGTATTTTTGGGTTGAAGCAATCAACACAACATGCTTTACTCATAACCGCTCCCTCATGAACAAGACATACAACAAAACTCCATATGAGCTTTGGAGAGGAAGAACCCCCAACATTGCTTTCTTCAAAATCTTCGACTGCAAATGCTTTATCCTCTACAATGGAAGAGAAACACAGAGGTAAATTTGGAGCCAAGGCCGATGAAGGTATTTTTGTTGGGTATGCTAAACATTCTAAAGCTTTTCGTGTTTTCAATAAAACTCGTTTAAAGATAGTAGAATATGTCCATGTCACTTTTGATGAAAATTCTCTCCTTGAGCCACATTTGGCTCCAAATGTTGCTGATGATTTTGTTGAGAATAATGAAACAGGTGAAACTTCTAAAACTGCACCTGAACCTCAAGAACCGCAAAATCCAGCAACCTCAACTGAATTTCCCTCAAACCGCAATTTTCAAACCGCACCTGAAGTTCCTACTCCGGATGCAACCGCAAGGGAAGATGTTGAGAATTCACCCATCCAACTTGTTGAACCTCTTCGTCAACTTACATTCTATGACTTCGCTGAAGGATCTAACAATGTACCATTAGAAGATCTTCAACAAACCTCAGTTCAACCAGATTTACCCCCCGAGGTTCATGAAGTGACCAGTCACCCTCTCACAAATGTGATTGGTGATTTTTTTTCCGATGTTCAAACAAGGAGATCGAAATATGACAAGCATACTTCTTTGTTATCTCAAATTGAACCCATGAAGATTGATGAAGCACTCCAAGATTCTAGTTGGGTTGTTGCTATGCAAGAAGAACTCAACCAGTTCGAAAGATGCAAGGTTTGGACATTAGTGCCTAGACCTCATGATCAAGGAGTGATAGGAACAAAGTGGGTGTTCAGGAACAAGATGGATGAGAATGGAAGCATCACCAGAAACAAAGCAAGGTTGGTTGCACAAGGATATAGCAAGAAGAAGGAATCGACTACGATGAAATTTTTGCTCCAGTTGCAAGACAAGAAGCAATCAGAATTTTCTTGGCCTACGCCTTTTTCAAGCGTTTCAAATGAACGTGAAGAGTGCTTTCCTCAACGGTGAACTTCAAGAAACTGTGTACGTTGCTCAACCTTCTGGATTTGAAGACTCCAAATTTCCAAATCATGTCTACAAACTCCAGAAACCTTTGTATGGACTCAAGCAAGCTCCAAGGGCATGGTAAGAGACTCTATCTTAATTTCTACTAGAAAAAGGCTTCAAACGCGGTAAAATCGATACAACTCTATTCATTGCCAAATATACCAATCATTCATTACTTGTTCAAATTTATGTTGATGATATTATTTTTGGCTCTACTAATGAATTACTTTGTAAGAGTTTTGAAAAGCTAATGAAAAGCAAGTTTGAGATGAGCATGATGGGAGAATTGACGTTCTTCCTCGGGCTTCAAATCAAACAATGAGAAGAAGGAATCTTTTTCAGCCAAGCCAAATACACAAAGGAGTTGATCAAGAAGTTTGGACTAGAGAATGCAAAAGCATACGATACTCCCATGGCTACCGACAATAAGCTAGACAAAGATAAAAGGTAAGAAGGTTGATAAAACCTTATATCGAGGTATGATTGGCTCATTACTTTATTTAACTGCTAGTAGGCCAGATATTATATTTAGTATTTGTGTATGTGCTCGCTATCAAGCCGATCCTAGAGAAGAACATTTAAGTGCAGTCAAGCGTATAATCCGCTATCTCTCTGGAACTACTAATCTTGGACTTTGGTATTCCAAAGATTCGAATTTCGATCTTGTAAGGTATTCAGATGCAGATTATGCAGCTTGCACTATTGACAGAAAAATCACTAGTGGGACTTGTCACTTCTTCGGGAATAGACTAGCTGCTTGGGCCAGCAGAAAGCAAGTCTCAGTTTCAGTATCAACTACAGAGGCTGAATATATTGCTGCTGGAAGTTGCTGCTACCAAATTCTTTTGATGATGCAACAGTTGGTGGACTATGAAATTAATGAAGGAAATTGCCCAATCATGTGTGACAACACATCAACAATTTCAGTCTCCAACAACCCTGTCATGCACTCAAAGACCAAACACATTGATATCAAGTATCATTTCCTTAAAGACCATGTGAAAAAGGGGAATATCCATCTAGATTATGTGGGGACAGATAATCAGATAGCTGATATCCTCATCAAAGCTCTTGACTCCAAGAGATTTTCATTCCTCAGATGAGAAATGGGTATGCTTGAACTTAAATAAGTCCATAATTTTTATTGCTAACTTGTGTGTTACGTATGTAGATTTTTAGGTTAAAATTCCTATTGAGGTTTCAAACCTCACCCTTGTTGAAACCGCGTGTACAAACCGCATGCACCTTATGACCGCATGCAGTATCTAAACCGTGTATATTTAAAAAAAAACGCATGTTGTTTCAAAACCGCATGATCAAAATCGCGTTTCAACACTTAGAATATTTTCAATGTTTTTCATTTTCTAAGCTTTAAAGAAGCTTCAATCAGGTTTAATATTTTTATCCTTGTTAAAAAAAAAAATTGTTCATTTTTTAAAAAATTGCATGACTGCCATGTGGACCCAGGTATGTTTTCTTTATTTATTTTTTGGTCCTCATTTTGGCATAAGGGTATTTTTACAAATATTTTCCCATGTTTATTTAAAATTTAAATGCAATTAATGCAAAAGAAATATTTGCATTAAAATCCTTCATGTCAGCCGTCATAGGATAGTGTGCATAAGTTGAAAGGGTGCAACAGTTAAGTAAGAACCATCGTCACCTTTCTGCACACTGCCTCTTCACCACCTATATATACATGGTTTGGTGAAACAGGTTGACTTTTACCCTACCAACCTTCTGTACTTACTTTTTCTCTCTACAAACTCTCTCTATAAACCTTTTAAATTTTTAAACACTTAACTTTAGTGGCTACTAAGAGACAACGTGATTCAACTATCCCTAGAGTTTCCAAGAAACCCTTCAACGACATGGTACGTTTTCTTGTTTCAATCTTTAATTTTTCAGAATCTTCCATGGATGAACTTGAGAAAACATGTTCGTATTCTTCATATCTATTTTGGTTGATTTTGATCTTGTTTCTTGCTCATTTTTAGTAATATTTGTTGGGTTTTGCTCGCCTTGATGATTAGAATCCATCCATGTAGTTTATTTGATGATCTAAACATGTTTTGGTTACTGATTTTGGATTTTACAGTTTAAGGGTTTTAGAAACCCATTTCGTGTTCTTGGCATTTTATTGATGATTCTGGGTAAAGTTTGTGTTTTTATTGTTATATTGTTAATCTACTGCCCAATTTGATCATTTTGATATGCTATTTGTTGAATTTGGTTAAGTTTTGTGTTCCTCTGTTCTTCATGTTCATACAGTGTTCTTCGTGTTCTTGGAATGTTCTAGAACTGTTCAAAAGATTTTTAGAAAATTCCTTATATGTTGGTTTATATTATTCTTGAATCTTGTTTTCCTTCCTTAGAACCTCATCTCTCAAACCGCATGCTTCCCTAGTTTGAAACCGCATAGATAAAATTGGTTAACATAATTGTTTCAAACCGCATGATCCTAAGCCAAACCGCAGGTTGGAAACTGCATGTCCAAAACTTTTGAAACGGCATGTTATTTTTCTTCATAAACCGCTTGTAGATTATTCTTGAGTATTACTTAGTATATAGGTTGGACATCATAACCTTCTCTCTGAACACTTCATGGAGGTTTGAGATAAAATTGGTTTAACAATGCCACGTACTAGTAATTATACTCTTGAATTTTCTTGTTTCTTTTCTAGGCATAAACTCGCAGTTCACTTGGAGTTGAGAAAATTTTATTTTCTTAACCGCACCAATGCTAAACCGCATAAGTGCTCCAAACCGCATGTGAACTGTGATTTCTTAAAATGGATCTAACTTCATATTTTCTATCTTTGTGGGATCCTAACTTTTTATGCCTGGTTGGGAAATCAATGAAGTTGAATTAAGTAGAGATTCCTTAGGAAG
Source organism: Adenophora triphylla var. japonica (assembly GCA_022495995.1). NCBI lineage: Eukaryota > Viridiplantae > Streptophyta > Magnoliopsida > Asterales > Campanulaceae > Adenophora > Adenophora triphylla. The sequence goes on from JAFEMH010002425.1 coordinate 141,421, forward strand.
GGAGATTATTAGGAAGATGACCACCTCTGGAATCTTACCCCTCTTCACCAAGAAACAAACCTTCACCATTCCTTCATTTATTGACCAATTCTATTCTAATGCTACTGCCAGTACAAGAGACCTTGGAAATGGAAGAACCACCCCCTGCCTGACCGCAAATGTTGAAGGAATGGAAGTTGCCATTGATTATATGGATATTAGGGACACCTTTGGATTTGTTGTGCCCAATGCTGAAGAGAGACTACCCCAGGAAATTCAAGATGCCACAGCCTCCACCCTATCTGGAATTCCAACCCTCTTTGGGAGATATAAGGATGTTCCAAGGAAAGACTTTGGATAGGGATGACCAAATCCGGTCCGGTTCCGGTTCCGGGCCTTGAACCGCCGGTTCCGGTTCGGCGAGGAGGTGAACCTTAACCGGCCCGCTTTTCTCACGGTTCCGGTTATCCGGTTCCGGTTTTCTCACGGTTTTGGTCCGGTTCCGGGCTTTTTCGGTCCGGTTCCGGGCCGGTTCTATTGAAAAACAACAAATTTTTGTCCGGTTCCGGGCTTTTTCCGGTCCGGTTCACCAATTTGGTGAACCTTAACCGGCCCGCCTCCAAACCGGTTCCGGTTACCCCGGTTCCGGTTTTCTCCCCGGTTCATGGCGGTTCCGGGCTTTTACGGGCCGGTTCCGGTCCGGTTTTTCGGTTCCGGTCCGGTTCCGGTCCGGTTTGGCCATCCCTAACTTTGGAGAGTTAATGAGCCACTTGTGCTTCTTGTTCCAAGGAAAGACTTTGGAGAGTTAATGAGCCACTTGTGCTTCTTGGTTGGAGAGTCCATTTGTGGGAAAAATGGAAACCATAATAATTTCTGAACATACCAAAAGTGTCGAGTTGGGCCAAGCGAGTAAAGCCCAATCACAGGCGGCCATGGCCTCCACATTCTTAATGAGTCTGGCCCAATTACCATAAGGCCCAAGGCCCAGCAACAAGGTCAGTCGACTTAAGCTCATAGTCCGACCTCAAAGGTCCCGACCTAGCTTGGTCCAACTCTACGATCCATGCTCTAATTCGGGTACGATCCAGCTCTACCCGCCAGTCAGGTCGACCTAACCTCAAATGGCGACCTCGACCTAATAAGCAAGCGTCGACCTAACTGATGCAAATGCACGTGCTTCAAATCTTTCCATAACCAGTTCCCTACAATTCAGGAGCCTATCCAGGACACGTTCCCATGACATGTAACTGTCCCATGAATCACGGAGCTCATGTAGCCCCACCAAAAATAACCGCACTCATCAACTATAAATACTTCATCACTACCACGGTTATAAGGTAACTGCAATTTTGTTATCTGAATCATCCTTATTCAATACATTTTACTCTCCAATTCAAATACTTACTCTCACGCCCGAGGTTCTAAGCCGGAGACACATCCGGCTAGTCGTGGGTTCTGGTTTTCAGGTCAAGGAGCCAAGTGATCAGTCCTGCCACGTGGAGGAAGATTGATAAGCACATTTCCTGCGGCATCAGTTTGGTTCCATTGCCAGGAAACGTGCATAACTTGACCTCGAAAGTTTTTCAACCTGCAATCATAGTGAATTCGGAGGGACATGTATCTGAAGCCTCACTCGGGCACGAAGAAGGAAACAATAACACAAATGCGAACACTGGAAACGCTAACTTGCCTCCTCCCCCCCACCTCGTCAACATGCTCGGGCAACGCGATCTAACAGTGTGGCTGATGGCAGAGGATTGCCAGATGGAAGGAGAGATAAGCGGCCTATGGAGGGGCAAGGAGTCCCACCTCCTCCAAAGCGTCCAACTAGACAGATGAATGTTGGAAATAGGGCAGGTCCCTCATCCAACCCACTGAGCAGAAAAGAAATGCTGATGGAGCGAGCTCAGATTCTGGCCGAGTTATTGGTAATGGAGGAGGCAGAACAGGCGGATAGAAGGTCAGAGAGGGTGGCTCCATCTCAGGTTTCAAATAGGGAGAATGCTAGGAGTGCTCGCCCAAAGGAGACTGTAGGATAGAATGTTGATCAAAGGATGGTGGTGCGACCTCAATCACCTATTCATGTCCTAAGTGACGATCTCAGGGCCAGTCTCAACAGAAACCGGGAGCAGGAAGCTCAGTCGGACCTAAGGACACAGCTTGAGGCCAATCGAAGCATACGTAGATCGCCAGCCAGAACACAAAGGTCTCAATCCCACAGGGAAAGGAATGGGCGCAGGTCGCCCATAAGAGAAGCAAGGCACAGGTCGCCGCCCATGAACGAAAGGTGCAGGTCGCCAACTCAGTCTGTTAGGTCACCTTCCCATAGGGACAGGAGGGACAGAGGAATAACCCCTTAGAAGCGAAATACACAGAGCCAATTCTGGGAGAGTGGGTCACCAGGAAGAGAAGCCAAGGTCGAATGATGTCTCCCATGCTAGGGACGACAGGCCCGACGCTAGGGAGTGGCTCCTTTGGAAGAAGAAATTCGAACAGTGGGAGGCGGAGAAGAAGGAAAGCACTGGAAAGATTGAGCACAAGGATTTTGCCCTCTGACCTTTGGCCAAAGATTTACTCGATCGTCGACCTCCGCCAGGTTTCAGATTGCCAGTCTTGGAAAAATACTCGGGAGCGACTAACGCCAAGAGCCATATACAGCACTTGGAGGCTACCATGTGCTTTGTCTCCCACGAGGACGACATGATGTGCAAGGCACTTACCAGCACACTCACAGGGGCAGCCCTTACTTGGCTTAACGGATTAGCACCGGGTAGTATCACAACTTGGTCTTATATGAGGACTAAATTTTTGGAACGCTTCTCGACCGTAGGGGCTAGGAAGATAACAGTCACCGACCTGAACAACTTGGTGCAAGGGAAAAATGAAACTCAATGAGCTACTACACCAAGTTTAAGGAGATGGTCGACAAGATCGAGGAGGACCTCACGGACAGAGAGGTGATCAATTATTTTAGGAGTGGGATTACTTCCTTGGATATGGACTACGAGCTGACAGTCCGGACAGTCACTACTCGACAAGAGTTATTTGAGAAGGCCTACAACGTAGCTTTAGCCGAGGAAAGAAAAGAAAAGAAGAATGGGAAGAGCCCCAAGACTGAGGTCGCTGATGATAAGAAGGACTCAGCCAAGAACGGGGGAAACAACAAGAATGGTAAGAACAGGACCAGAGCAACAGAAAAGGTGCCTGAGGCTTTCACTCCCCTAACGGTGAGTCGAACTGAGATTATGAATGCGGTCGAGCTGGCCCCACCTGCCCCAATAAACCCATCAAATAAGTTCAGAAGGGACAACTCCAAGTACTGCGAGTACCACAAGGATACAGGCCATACCACAGAGGATTGCATGAGCTTGAAGCGTATAATTCAGAGGATGGTCGAGCAAGGTAGGCTTGACGCATATGTTAAAAGGCCTCAAGGCAGTGGAGGTGAGCGACCTGCAACGGGACATCAGGAACCAAGGCAGCCTAGACTGAACCTGGGAGTTATCACTGAACAAGCCAGCAACACAACCATCAAGCATAAGATCTTTCAGCTCAACAAAGCCCCACATGTGCCACCAAGGAGCCACGTTAGGGATGAGGTGATCAGCTTTTATCCCCACGAGCTAGCAACTAATATGGTGGCTAGAGAGCAAGTTCTCGTCATCTCAGGACTCATTGATGGATGTACGATGACTAGACTCTTAGTCGACATGGGGGCCTGTAAGGATATTCTGTTCTACAAGACATTCCAAGAGATGGGACTCTCGAATGAGCAGCTTGAAAGGTATGATGGCAGATTAGAAGGCTTCACCAACCACAGGGTCGATGCCAAAGGACAGATTGAGCTGGATGTCAACCTAGGCCAGCACCCCTACAGGATTGTATCTAAGGTAAAATTTATTGTCATAGATGTGAATAGTGATTATGCTGCTATTCTTGGTATTCCTGGCCAGGTCGCACTTGGAATGGTGGCCTCAATCCCCCATCAATGAGTTAAATTCCCCACACCAGCTGGAGTCGGTTGTGTTCAAGGCACAACTTGAGCATATCTTGATCACGTACTTCGAGAAAGAAAGAAAAGGGAGCTAGAGATTGAAACTGCAGAAGGATACTTAAAGTGTTCTCAATCAGTCACCAAAACTACTCGACTATCTACAATCACCATCGTGGAAGAGTCGACCTATCGCTCACGTGAAGAGGTCATGGTCGAGTCGACACGTCACTCGGAAACCACCATGGTTGTTCCAGATACAATTATGGTCGACCAAGTCTCCATAGGCAAGCTATGCCTCCAGATCGATAATAACTCGGGGGCCACCACCAGTGAGACTGCAGACAAACTAGATGAGATGATTGCTGAGGAAGCTCACCACTTGGGAGCCGAGGAAAGGAAGAGAGTCAGAGAGATCATCATCGAGACCCTGCAGTTCAGAGATGGTCCAGAGCTAGAAGCTATGGACGAATTGGAGTCAGTAATCACCAACCCAGCCTATCCCGAGCAGAAAATTCAGATAGGGAAGCAGCTGTCGCCTGAAGAAAGGTTAGAGATTGTCAAGTTACTCAAGGAAAGCAGTGATGTCTTTGCATGGCGAGTTGAGGACATGAAATGGATCAAGGAAGAGGTCGCGGTTCACAGGCTGGAAGTCAACCCGACCGTTAAGCCAAGGCCCCAGAAATTAAGGTACTTCACTCGTGACAAAGAGGAAGCCATCAAACTCGAGGTACAAAAACTCTTGAGTGCAGGTATAATCAAGGAAGCCACGCACATGACCTGGTTAGCCAACGTGGTCATGGTGAAGAAGTCAAATGGCAAGTGGAGAATGTGTGTTGACTTCACCAACCTCAATCTTGCCTGCCCAAAGGACAGCTATCCTCTCCCAAGGATTGACAAGCTCGTGGATTCTATTGCTGGCCACTCCACCCTCAGCTTCCTAGATGCCTATTCAGGCTATCATCAGATCAAGATGCATGAGGATGACGTGGTGAAGACAGCTTTCCAAGCAGCTGAAGGCATCTATTGCTATAACATGATGTCGTTCGGGTTAAAGAAACGCAGGAGCAACTTATCAACGCATGGTAAACAAGGTCTTTGCCTCAAAAATTGGCTGAAACATGGAGGCCTACGTCGACGATATGGTCATCAAAACAAAGGCCGGACATCACGTGGTCGACCTAAAGGAAACGTTCGCCAATTTATGAGCAAACGACATGAAGCTCAACCCGAGTAAATGCGTATTTGGAGTGGTAGCTGGCAAGTTTCTTGGATTTATGGTGTCCCAAAGAGGTATAGAAGCTAACCCAGAGAAGATCAAGGCTCTAGTCGAGATGAAGGAGCCTGCAAGTGTAAAGAAGATGCAGCGACTTAATGGCAGTGTGGCAGCCCTAGGTCGTTTTATAGCCAAGTCGGCTGAAATGTCTCTCCTCTTCTTCAAATCATTGAGGGGGACAAAAAATTTTGAGTGGACGGCCGAATGTCATTCGTCGTTCCAACAAATCAAGGAGTACCTTGCTACTCCTCCACTATTGAGCAACCCGACTATTGGTGAGACCTTGTTCGTGTATCTATCCGTGAGAGACAAATCAGTTGCTGCAGTGTTGGTTCTAGAAGAGGAGGGACTTCAAAAGCCCGTATATTATGTAAGCAAGGCTCTATCAAACGTTGAAGGCAGTTACTACAATGCAGAAAAGGTCGCCTATGCCTTAGTCGTGGCTTCAAGAAAGCTGCGAGCTTATTTCCTGGCTCATCCTATTGTGGTGATCACGAATGCACCCTTGAGAAAAATTCTACATAAGCCAGAAAGTTCAGGTCGCTTACTCAATTGGTCAATTGCCCTCACGGAATTCGATATCGAGTATCGACCTCGAAAGGCGTTGAAGGCTCAAGCTGTAGCAGACTTCTTGGTTGAGCTGACGTTCACCAGGGAAGATAAAGAGATGCGAGCTCAAAAGGAGAAAGTCAAAGGGAAAGATCCAGAGTCCCAAGTCGTCCCTAGCCTACCCGTCGATTGTTGGAATGTCTACTCGGATGGATCAGCAACCAAGAGTGTCAGTGGAGCTGGGATTGTTCTGATCGAACCAGAGTCTGGGACAATATATGAGGAGTCATTGAGGTTCAAGTTTGATGCCTCTAACAACCAAGCAGAATACGAAGCATTGGTTGCAGCCATCGAATATGCCAAGTGCTTTGGAGCGACCAAAATCGTGGCATATTATGACTCCCAGTTAATAGTCAACCAGGTTCGAGGAGAATATGAGGTACTCAATTCCACCTTAGTCAAATACCACAACCTAGTGAAGGAATTGACAAAGGATTTGGAGTTTTGGGAAATTCAGAGGATTGGTCGAGAAGACAACGAGCTAGCCGACCTACTCTCAAAACTGGCCACTTCAGACGAGCCACATGAAGAGCCCATCTCCTACCTCGAGAATCCAGCTTATGAAAGGATTAAAATTCAGTGTGTAGAAGACACCTCAAGGAATTGGGTTTACAACAAATGTTGGATCGAGGAGATGAAAGCATTCTTGGAGACAGGCGAGCTCCCTGAAGACGAGAACAAAGCTCGGACTATCAAGAAGAAAGCCCCAAGATACGTGGTGCAAGGAGATATGCTGTTTAGGAGATCTTACACTAGACCATTGCTAAAGTGCATTCACCCCCAAGAAATTACTCAGTTGATGCACGAAGTGCATAGTGGAATTTGTGGTGGACACCCGGGGGCCAGAACTCTAGCCGACAAACTGATTACTTTGGGGTACTACTGGCCACACATGCGAGCTGACACTCATGACTTCGTCCAGCAATGTGACCAATGCCAAAGGTTCACCAACCTACCCCATCTGCCCACAACGGAACAAACTCCTGTGATCGCTACTTGGCCATTCGACATGTGGGGTGTCGACCTGATTGGACCCTTCCCACCCGCCCGTGGAAATTGCAAGTATGCAATCGTTGCAATTGATTACTTCACAAAATGGGTTGAAGCAAAGACCCTAGCTTGCATCACAGAGGAAAACGCAATCAACTTCATACATGACTTCATCTGGTGTCGATTTGGGATCCCTCGAGCTATAGTTTCAGATAATGGATTACAGTTCTCCAGAGATTTCAAAGAAGAAATGAATAGAGTGGGGGTCAAGCATTGGGAGTCATCTGTTGCATATCCTCAAGGAAATGGGCAAGCTGAGGTAGCGAATAAGCTAGTCCTATCTTCACTAAAGACAGGTCTGGTAGGTCGACATAGCAACTGGTTGGACGAACTCCCCCTTGCCCTTTGGGCAGTTCGCACAACCACTCGGGGGCCTACGGGGGAAACCCCATTCGCTCTAGCATATGGGTCAGAGGCCATGTCTCCAGCTAAGTTGAGGTTTCCTACAGCTAGAGTGACATTCTTTGATCAAGAACAGAATGATACCAACAGATTGATCGACCTGGATTTGATTGACGAGAAGCGAGATACAGCTTACCTTCGAATGGTCAACTACAAACAGCGGACCAAGAGTTACCACGACAAGAAGGTGAAGACGAGGTCGTTCCAAGTAGGTGATCACGTGTTAAGAAAGATCGAGGCAACAGGAAGGAGAACCTAACAGAATAAGCTATCTCCCAATTGGGAGGGCCCCTACACTGTTACTCGAATTATCAAAGAGGGAACCTACATGATTGCTCACCCAAGAGGTGAAGAGCTAAAGCATCCTTGGAATGCCACTCATCTTATCAAATACTACTTCTAGTTCAGATTGCTAGTTCAGTTCAGAATATGTACAGTTACAAAGTTTGAATTTATCATAGTTCTAGTTTCTCCGTTGATGTAAGCTTGTTCCCAACTTCAATGAAAAAGCGCAGTTTTACTCGATCAAACACCGTGCTACACTAATTTCAACAAGCTCGACTCTTAGTCAGCTTCGTTTTAACAAGCTCGATTCTCAATCAGCTTAGTTCCTTTAACAAGTCCAACTCTTAGTCGACTTCGTCCTAACGAGCTCGACTCTTAGTCAGCTTCATTCTAATCAGCTCGATTCTTAATCAGCTTAGTTTCTTTAACAAGTCCGACTCTTAGTCGACTTCGTCCTAACGAGCTCGACTCTTAGTCAGCTTCATTCTAATCAGCTCGATCCTTAATCAGCTATACACTATTAACAAGTCTGACCCTAGGTCGACTTCGTTCTAATAAACTCGACCCCTGGTCAGCTTAGATTCCTTAAACAGGTTTGACTCCCAGTCAATCTAGACTACAAAAATCCTCACAAGTTTGAGGTCGACTGAGTCATTAAAAGACAGCTCGATCAAAGTCTTAAAGCTGCTTGTTTGTCCTATTACATCTAGCTCGACACACACATGCTGAAATAGAGAGCATATAACGCACAAGGATATATAGTCGGCTACGATTATAAATAAGTAAGTCTCCCAAAAGTGGGCCAAGACTTGAGCAAAATAAAGGTTAAGGAGTTTCATGCCTCCCAAAAACTAGGCCAAGGCATTTAACAGTTACCAAGACAAAAAGAAAATTGTTTTGAAGCCTATTTGTTACATCACCATACAAAATTAGTTCAAGAGTCCTGGCCAACATCAGCCTGATCATCATTATCAGCTTGATCCTCAATAATGTTTTCTTGTTGCTGAGAGCTCAAGGGTTTTCCCGACTCGGAGTATATGCGTTGTTCAGGTTCATCACCTTCTTCCATATCTTCAGCGTCCTCCATCTCTTGGAGCACCACATCAAAGTTCCTAAGAGCTAGTTCAGGAGCGACCCAAGGTTCACAAGCCTCCTCTTGGTCTTCTTGGGCAATGAAAGCCAAATCATTTTCAGTGTAAGGCACAATCGAGTGACCACCTCGAGCTGCCATGTCATATTGAGGCTCACGCGCCCAGCGAGCCAACTGTTCTAAGGAGACCTCGGAGGTAGGATCAACCAGAGCTCGGCGCGCCATATGGCATTTGCCCAGGTCCAGAAAATCCCTTGCCTTCTCAACAACAGAATTGTAGTAGTCGTCTCCGCCCTTGAACTCGTCAACAGCTTTCTTTGAAGCTGCCTGAAGGTCCTCTTGCCATTTCACCCGTGCAGATTAGTGTTCCTCATTCAGTTCGATTAAGAAAGTGTCCTTATCCTTCAAAAATTTGGAAACTGTTGCCAGCTCCGTTTTAGTCTTCTCATGCTCCAACTTCTCAGCATCTCTTGCCGCCTTTACCTCCCCAAGCCTGGACTCAGCAGCTTTCAGATCCTCCAGGGCCTTATCACAATCAGCTAGCGACTTCTTCTTCACCAACTCCTGAGCATCAAAAGAGTTGTCGAGGTCGTTATATTTTTCTTTCAGCTCAGACAACTCTTGTGACTTCTTGGAGTAATCACGCAGAGCCTGCCTCTCCCTCTCAATAGAAGCCCTTCAAGAGCTCTTAGCTTGCTCAGTCATGGTGAGAGACTACATTGAAGAAAATCACTGAAGTGTTAGCTCACCAAAGACACAAAATCTGGAGTGACGACCTCAAGGTAAGGGCGACTAAACCAATGAAAGTAAAAGCTTACCTCGCTATGCACCAGCCCAGATCGAGCTAAGAATTCCTCAGGGGTCATCCCCTTGTCAGCAAAGTGAGCTAAGAGGTCGACATCAATGGCCCTTCTCACCACAACCTGGCCAAGGCTAACTTCAGGGTAACGGCGAGTCATGCCGTGACCCCATGAGCTGGGGGAACGTTGCTCAAATTCTCTCGTATTTGGGCTTCTAGAGATTCTTGGTTGGGGGGAGAAGAAGCTGGTGGAGGAAGTTGGCTCGAAGAAACAGACTTTCCCTTCTCAGATCGCGATCTCTTCTTCGTGTTTAGAGCACGGTCATCCTCTTCATCCATGTCATCATCTTCAACATTCACAATATTCAAAGGGCTAGCCCCAGCCGTCCCAGCACCAGAGGTCGCTGCGTTGGCTTCAGAAATGGGGTCGGAGCTCAAGCTTGGTCTAGTTGATTTGTTGGACTCATCACCCCTTCATTAACATCCATGGATTGGGTACCACTCCGCAGAGGATCTTCGAACCCCACCTCTTCCATCGACACCATCCCAGCATTCTCTTTGGGTAACAAATTATTCCTTGCAGCAGCATCTCTCTCCCTGCTTGCCCTTGCATTAGTGGCTCCATGGGCTTTGGCTTTCTTCTTGTCTGACACTCCCACTATACGCACCATAGCTGCCTCTTGTTCAGGAGTCAAGACTGCACAACATCAAAGCGATTAAGTATTAGCTCAGCAATTCCAGATAGTTCTATGTACGAACTAACTAGTTCTACATACGAGCAAACAATTGACGAGCTAAGATATGCAATTCAAAATAGTTGTGTGTACGAGCTACAAGTTCTACATAAGAGATAACAACTGACGAGCTAAGAGTTGTATATGCAGTTCAAGATAATTCTATGTGCCAACGATAAGCTATACATGCGAGCTAACAGTTAGACGAGTTAACGAACAAAAGCGAGTAAATTCTTACCACCAATGTGTTCCCATTGTCTTTATAGTAGTTAGCTGTTTTCTGGCAGAATTGACAATTTTCCTCCAACCTACCCAAAGCGTGGGTGACCCAGTCAGGGTATACCTGGCCTCTCAATACGGGGACCAGAGGCTGCACTGCCCCATCACCAGGCATCATCCCAGCTTGGATGTAGTTATATTTGGTCGTCCCTAATGATTCCCAACTGATAGGTCCGTTCTTAACTAACAAGCACAGCTTCTTATACAGAGTTTGGTGCCAAGGAAGCTCCCAGTAATTCTCTTCACTAATGACATCAGTTTCCTCATTGGGCAAGGGAAACTCCCATCCCAACCTGCTCTCCACTACAACTACGTGTGAATTCCAGCTACTCGCCTTACTGGGGAGATTGACAAACAGCTTGGGAGAATTGGGTTTTGAAGGAGTGCTAATTCCCCAATCTGCATTATCCAGCTTCACTCCAAAAAATTCCCTAAAAACCTTCATACAAGGCTCATAGCCCAAAAACCTACGTACCATAGCAAAACACACTAAGACCCTACAAGTATTAGCCCCTAGCTGAAGAGGTAGAGCATCCATACATTCCAGAAACTCATTAATGAATGGGTCCAGTGGCAACCTCAATCCAGCCTCAAATTGCCCATAGAAGAAGGCAACCCTGGTGGCATCCTTAGTAAACGTGCTACGATATTTGGACATGAAATCCTTCTTACTGTATATAGTCACTCTAAATTCCAACCTATCTACCCCACAAAAGTTGTAGATCATGGCATAACGGGACTCCATGTTCTTCTTCCCTCGAAGTGGTCTTTGAGGCACATAGCCCCTCTCATTCTTCCCCGACACCACAGTGGACCCAAATTCATTCACTATTCGAGTACTAGAGGAAGTTGATGCTGTGGCTCCACCTTGAGCTGCCATATCTGTACAACAAAAAGAGGAAGCAGGGGAGTCAGTCCCATGATCACATTCAGTCGACCTACCTAAGGGCGACCTAGACTCCCCTGGAAAACCTATTCTGTTTCTAAGGAAGGAGGGTTTATTGACATCTCTAACATAAAACAAAGCTATGTGGTCGAGCAATTCATGGAAGAGATGAAAAGTGACAATGTTCGAGTCGTCAATTACTAAATTACCTACATCCTCTCCAATGGGCAATCCTATTTCACTAAAATTCAGCCCCCACCTTGACAATATGGAGGCGCATTTGTTCAGGGACATCTCCCTCCACTCACCGCTTACATGCTTGTACACCCTACGGTTAACGGTGCAGTATCCATACCCGGCTCCAGGCTCACTACTGAAGGCCCTAGCCATGGCGGAATCAAGGTACAAAGAAAAAAAATTAAACCCTAAAGGCAAGAATGTGCAGGAAAAATACCTCAATCTGTTCTCATAAGAAGAACTGTTGCAGAAAGCAAGAGCCTGGCTTAAATCGTTTGCTGTTCCGTGATCTTCGCCGGAGTATATCAGAGCTCAGAGACAGTGAAAGTTGTAAATGGAGATGGATTCTTGAATTTATATTTTCCGGAATGGGAAAGGAAAAGGGAAAATTCAAAAATTAATTTCCTAATTAACTGGGAAAAATAGTTTCCAAGGCGGTTTATCAAACGTCAAAATAATAATCATTGCAAAATACGGCGCTCCTTCAGATCTGACCGTTCGTCGTCGACGTCCAGGATTGTGCCACGTCATCTTTGGTCGACTAAACTTCAGAGCGAGTAGCGACCTGCGAGTCACAACAATCTTCATCAAAATTTCCTTAACTTCCTAGTCGACAAAGTCAACTCGAAAGTTGGGGGCCACTGAACATACCAAAAGGGTCGAGTTGGGCCAAGCGAGTAAAGCCCAATCACAGGCGGCCATGGCCTCCACATTCTTAATGAGTCTGGCCCAATTACCATAAGGCCCAAGTCCCAGCAACAGGGTCAGTCGAATTAAGCTCATAGTCCGACCTCAAAGGTCCCGACCTAGCTTGGTCCGACTCTACGATCCATGCTCTAATTCGGGTACGATCCAGCTCTACCCGCCAGTCAGGCCGACCCAACCTCAAATGGCGACCTCGACCTAATAAGCAAGCGTCGACCTAACTGATGCAAATGCACGTGCTTCAAATCTTTCCATAACCGGTTCCCTACAATTCAGGAGCCTATCCAGGACACGTTCCCATGACATGTAACTGTCCCATGAATCACGGAGCTCATGTAGCCCCACCAAAAATAACCGCACTCATCAACTATAAATACTTCATCACTACCACGGTTATAAGGTAACTGCAAGTTTGTTATCTGAATCATCCTTATTCAATACATTTTACTCTCCAATTCAAATACTTACTCTCAGGCCCGAGGGTCTAAGACGGAGACACATCCGGCTAGTCGTGGGTTCTGGTTTTCAGGTCAAGGAGCCAAGTGATCAGTCCGAACACGTGGAGGAAGATTGATAAGCACATTTCCTGCGACATCAATTTCACTAGTTCCCAATGGATGTATTGTTGTGCAATTATCAATGAGACCCCCCTTCACTGGTCAAAAATCCTTCTTAGAGAATTATCTGCCCACATAGATACCTACAAATCCAAAGAGAAGGCTGTAGAACAAAGATGGAGACCCTTCTACAGGCTTTTGACCGCAGTATTCATGAACTATCAGCATCTGGAGGAGATCAGGTTACTCAAACCTGAGTTGATGGTTGAGTGGGGTCAGGAAGAATCTCTTGGTACAAATGTGTGCCTTATTTTCAGATTCAAAAATGGTGATGAACTTTATAAGAAGCTATGGGATGCTGATACCCTTCCTACAAGGGAACTTTATGTTGCAATGAATCCTGAGTCCGCAGAGACAGCGGTTGGGAAAACGGTTAAGAGGACAAGGAAAACCGAACGCCAAGTTGAACCGCATGCCAAGAAGGCTAGAACCGCACCAGCACCCAAACCGCGTGCTGATTCTACTACAGGTCCAAGCAAAGGAAAGACAAAAATGAATCTTGTTGATGAAGTTGTTGATGATGAGGAAGAAGAAGATGGAACTATTCCTACTCTTATTGCCAGAGCCAGATCAGCAAATATTGCTCAGGATAAAATCCACACTGATGAAGATATGATGGATTTCCACAGGGCTGAACTTGAAAAGTTTGAGAAGAAAGCTGCTGCAAAGAGAGCTGCTATGGGTAAGCAAACCACACCTCCACCTGAACCGCAACCTACCACTCAATCGTCTCCACCTCCCTAAACTCAAACACCCATCCAAACCCAACCTCAATCACCTATTCAATCCCCAAATCAATCTCACCATTCCTCACCACAAAAATCTCCTTCTCCCAAACTGCAACCAAAACCACAATCTGATGCACCCATTCAGGGGGAGACCCCAAAGAAAAGGTTCAAGATGATAGCCAAGAGAGGGCCTAAACAATTTCTCAAAAGGATGGCCAAGAATACTAAGCTAATGGCAGGTGAGACCGCCTCGTATTTTGATAAGGAATCATCTTATTCCTCCTCTCTTCCTCCATCAGAGAGTGATTCAGACTGCTCCCTCAATTCCTATCACATCCCTCCTCTTTCAAGTGCATTCAACCCCTGGATCCCCAAACCTTCAACTGGCCAAGCCATTTCCACTTCACACCGCAAAGACCCAACTCCTTCCCCTCCTAGATCAAACCGCAACCAATCTCTATCTCATTCAAACCGCATCCAGTCTCCACCCCCATCAAACCGCATTCAAACTCCTTCCCCTCCTCATTCAATCCGCAACCAAACTCCACCCCTTTAAACCGCAACCAAACTCCTCCCACCAAAAATCCCTCACCACCTCCTTCCAATAAACCTCAACCACCTCCGTTTCTGTTCATTCAGCCACCCCTTTAAATTCTCCCATAAAATCCCCTCCTCAAACCGCCTTCCAACCCTATACCACACCTGAAAATACCCCAGTCTAACCGCCTCCTCTTTTCCAAACATTCCTTCCACCTCAACCGCCTATCCTACAGATTACTCACAAATTATATCTATCCTTAACCTAATCCAAGGCCAAATTCTACTAAACCAAGGCCACATCATTAAATTAACCGCTTCAAATGCCTATCTTGAAGCCTCAAACCGCATCCTTCAAAACCTTGTTGACACCCAAGCCCATCTCCTTGCCACTCAATCCCTAGAATTTGGTGCATATAAATCCTCAATGAAGATCATTCTCCTCAAGCTTGATGCCATTAAGGGGAAGAGTGACATAGCAAACATTGTTAAACCTCTGCTGAAACTTGCTTTGAGGAATTCAGAAAAGATTTAGCTGATGGAATCCTTCAAACACTGGGAGATAAAGTCTCAACAACCCAGCTCAAAGATGTGCTTAACCAATTTTCCAACTCCTTCAGCCTTTCTTCCAAAACCGCCCTTGAATCATTCCAAGCTGAACTTCTAAATTCCATCAACTCCAGACCGCAACCTGCCCAGGACTTCAAACTGCTCTGGATTCCTTGGAAACAAATCTCCTGTCTGAGATTGATTCAGTCAAAGGGGAGCTGAACATCAAAATAAATATTTTGGGAGATACCCTATCAACAAAAATCAATGCTTTGACTGATGAAGTCAACGATAGGTTTGAAAACCTTAAAGAGGGATTCAACTCTAAGCTTAGCATAAAAACCAATGAGCTGGAAAACTCTTTGAAAGGAAGCAAGCAAAATTGAAACAAATCTGGAAAAAGCTCAAACCGCTCACTCTGAAGCCATCCAAGACCAAATTCACACATTCTTCAATTCCATGGATTCCTCATTCCACACCAAGATAGAAGACCTTAATAAGAACCTTGATGAAAATGCTGCCAAGGTGGATGAGCTAACTGAAGAAATCAAAGAATCTGGCAATGCGGTTGGCTCCAACAATTCCAGACTTGAGAACGTAATCATCTCAATCAACAACCTTGAAACCGATCATCATCGGACCACAAAAGAGGTGAGAAGACATAGGAAGACCCTCCAAGCTGAACATTCAATCTTCACTGGAGCGCATGTAGCTAAGCATATAGTGGATGGACCGCACCAGCAACCGCCTCAGCAATAAACTGCCTCTTTTTAATTGCTCTTTTTAATTACTTTTTGCTAAAAAAAATTTGCTCATGTTAGACCGCACTCTCTTTGTATTTTTTGGTCTAACTCTATTTGTTATTTTTGTAACCTTGTAATTTGCTTTCCTACCTGTACTTGTAACTCAAACCATTTAAGGCAGTAATGAAAATTGCATCATGGTTCCAAAATTTGTTCATATCAACTGCTTGTTTGTAGAAAAATGAAACCGCATTGGTGTAGACACCCCATTCTGAACCCATCGGATCACATTTATACCGCTCTAAGTCTCGCCTAGAGTCAAGAAGTAGAAATCCACCATTTCGTCATGTTTCGTTAAGTTTTGGCTAACTACCGTTAGTTTGGGACTAAACTGCATACGAGATAATGAGGGAAGGGCAGAATTGTCCACAGACTGCCTTATCTCGCGCGGAATAGCGTGTCTCGCGCGAGATAAAGGAGTTCTGTAGACTTCAAATAGCAGTTTCCTTGTCAATTTCAACCTCTTTCGGGATAAAACTTTATCCATCCGGCCAGCCAATGAAGTTTGAATTCTGGAACCTTCCCAAGGTGTTTGATCTCATCCTCAACACCTCTCCAACACCTATAAATACCTGAAGATTTCAGTATTTTTGATCCCTGAAATCCCTGAAATCCCGGAGATCCCTGAAAATCCCAAGTAAAAACCCCCACATTTACTGGTTTCTCTCCCTGAAATATTCCTGTAAATCACCCCTAAAAACACCTAAAGTTTTTTTGTCAAACTTGTTGATAAACAAACATCGAAGCTCGAATCAAAAGATTGAGGCGAAGCTCTGTCCGTTTCAAGGGACGACTCTAAACTTGAGTCGAAACTCTGCCCGAATTACCTCACGCAAGGTTACCTTTCTTTCCTTTCTAATTGATTGTTAGAGTGGTATAAATACATCGAATCTAGGATTAGCCTAGAGCCTCCCCAAATCATGGGGATGGTCTCAAAGTAATCGATCCTATATTCCGTTTAACCCCGTTAAATGGATCTTTATTTTATTTATTGTTTGAAATCTTCTCCTTCTTTGAAAATCTCTCTTTTCTTTAGCAAGACCGATCTCCGAATTGGGTGGAATGAGTGCTCCTTGACCTTCCCATTTCATAACCTAAGCCCTGAACCCAAAATCTATTTCAAAATGGTTTTTCTATGTTTCCAAACGAATAATATAGGTGGCGACTCAAAAAAATAAAAGGGAAAAATCGCGCATCGCTACAGTGGCGACTCCGCTGGGGACTGTAAATATAAAGAGGCTTAAACTTGCGTCAAAAATAAAAGAGAAGTTTTAAAAAAAAAATCATTTTTTTCCTCCAGATCAGGCATATCTCGCACGAGATATCCTATCCCGCGCGAGATATTGCTTCGGCAATCTGGTGTCTTCTGGTTTTCCCTGTTCGTCTCAAAGTCCAGGACAAGAATCGAACACGCAAGGGGGACCCCAGAATTCATTATCTGCAGAGTTCCCTCATCTTAAGGCCTCCCTTAAGATGTAGAACTCGAATCCGTATTTTAGTTTAAATAATTGATTGTTATTTATAAACTGCGTGTGATTGGATTTTATTTTATTAAAGTCCGGTCCATTGGGGATTCGGGAGTTGTAATTAATTTATTCATCTCTCTCTCTCTCTCTCTCATTATGTGGAACTACGATGGCCTGAGTCTTCCTAATTTGGGAGAAACGTAGGCAACCATTTGGTGCGGCCACTATTTATTTTCTTTTATTTTTTTAAAAAAATCTCTATTTTATCTATCACCTAGATTCGACTTTCACACACGCGCACTCATGTTATATCTGTCATTGCACTACATACCCTCTATAAACCCGGGACCCACACTGAGGACGGATGACGATAACCACCTAGTCGCCGGTCTCTCCGAAGTTGGATCATCCCACTCCGCGTATTCAATCCATTTAGATTGTCATATCGCGGGGAGCCTAGCCTTCCAGCCCTGCATCGCCACATTTCATATAGATTGTCTTTTTAGGATCACTCCGTGACAGGTTGGTTTGACTAGGTGATCTTTTCTTGTTTTTTACCAAAATAAAGCCATGCAAAATTGACAATAAAGAAGGACTCGGAATAGTCCCCTCGGAATAGTCCCTTCGGAATAACCCTTTCGGAAGTCCCTTTAAAAAAAAATCCTTCAAAACAATCTTACATGGCTTTGTTTTACAAAAAATCAGACTGATTACTTAGTCATTAGGTTCTGATAAAGGCCTTAGAAACCCCTCAAAACGGATTCTCCGTTCCGACCAAAATTAGGTCTAATAAAAATTGACTTTTCGTGTGATTATCTCGTGCGTGACTTCCTGTCTCGCGCGATCCTGACACCATATATGCGTCTCTTCTGTCAGTTTTCCGAAGCTACTCAATCTCAAGACTCCCAACACAATGTCTACGAAAAAGTACTTCGTCACTAAGAAATACCTCGAAGAGGAAGATTTGCGGAAGATGACCAAGTCTCTTGTCGCTGAAATGGAGCATGTTGAAGGTTGGAGGGAAGCCTTCGATTTACCTTCCACCAGCATTGCTAGGGATTTCCGGAAGATGGAAAGTGACTCCGACAACGGGCAATCATCCGTGCAAGAAGAGTTAAGTGGCATCAAGGCTCAACTCGCCAAAGCTCTGCAATATATTGACAATAGCAACGAATGGCGTCACTTAGAAGAGTCCATTCAAGCTGAGAAGACAAAAATGCTGATTGAAGAACTTGAAGAGATCAAAAGAGAACTCGAGACTATGACCCAAAAGTGTAGCGCTCTCGAAGCCCACATTGAAGATGACATTGATGAGAGGGTCAAGTATTGCCTCAATACTCTCTACCGTGACCTCAAAGAACAAATGGATGCATAATATCAGTCTCGCCACAACGTCTTTGTGCAACACTACGAGAACCATATCCGAGACCTCCATAATCAAATGGCTAAACGAAGGAAGAGTAGGATTTTCACCGATATTGGAAGGATCTCCCTCGGTCATCTCTTCAAAAGTCTTCACAAGGATGGAAAGATGAGCCCAATGGAAGGTTACATACCCAAGAGAGAAGGACGAGCTCCACACCTCTACTGCTACTACCATCAATGATATGGCCACCATACCGATGATTGTTTCAACCTGAAGAATGCAATCCAAGATTTAATCGACAGCGACCTCGTCAAAGTTGCTCCTAGCGGAGGCGCCGTAAGTTGGAAGAGTTAGAGAAATGAGATCTTTTTTTTCCTTTCAGTCATTTTACTTTTATTTGCAAAAGAAACAATTGGTAGTCTAGTCTAGTTTGGGTACTACTTGCCTAAAATCCTCATTTGTGGGCAAGAGTATCAAGTTTGCTTTTCAATAATAGTTAGTCAGTATTTTTCCTTTCAATTCTGATTACTTATTTCAATCAAGAAAGAAAGCACCGTGAATGTCATAGAAACTTGCAACGAAAATGATTACTCCAAGGCACTTCGATTTTCTGGAAACCTTCCTGTTTGGAGAATGATGCAAGCAAAAGGATACTTTCCCGGCTTGGGACTTGGAAAACACTTGCAAGGGATAACAGAACCACCACCGGTTCCCCCACCACACACAAATCATGGCCTAGGAAACATCATTTCCATCCACGATGGAGGTGACGAAGAAGAGTGGGCTTCACTCAAGTTAAGTGGGAAGGAACCGCGTACAAAGGCCACAATGACCCAAAGACCAAAGATTGCAACCTCGAGCCATATCGAAAAACACTCAATGGCTACTTTGTCCGGGAAGGGGAAAACATCCCATACTTTATCTTTTCAGAACCATGTACTGACGATAAAGGAAAACGCTAATCGGGCTTTGAAATTTTCAGCGACTGCGATGCTTCACCAGATGAAACAGAACCCGTCCCACTAATCCCTAAAGATTTGTGGGGCACGAAGGCAGAAATAACCAGCAAATGGGACTTTGTGTTGGGAGAAGACATCTTTGCGGCAGGTTTGAAGACCTATGCCGGTTAGAAGACAGCCAGATCCATGCAATCTCCAAGGGGGACGCTCCAACTATTGATTACACAAAGTTAATACAGAAATGTGATGAGCCAATTCTAAACTGGCACGTCATCGGAGGACCAGTTGTTGACAAAGACTTCATGATCAAAGAGCTGGGTTGCACTCCCCATCCCCGCAGGAAGATAGGCCCTGTAGCTTTCACACTAGAATCAGGCTCCACCTCTGATGAACTCACTCAATTGGAAATCGAGGCGGTGGCCGAACATGTATTCCCTTACTTCCTTAATGAAAACTTTGATCTTTTCGAGTACCCTGAGATTGCTAACATCGTGAATGATGAATTAACTAATAATAATCAATATAACGAACAAGTTAATAATGAATCATACGATGAGATAGACCAAGAAAATGAACAAATTTTAAAAGAATTAGCAAAGCAAGTAAGTCGTTGTGGAAAGAATGGCCCCGTTGAAAACGAGAAAATGCAAACGGTTAATCTCGGGACAACAAAAGACCCCATAGAAACAAAGATCGGCAACTTCTTCAAGGGGGAAGACAGAGAAACCTTGACGCAGCTCCTCAGAGAATATGTTGACATCTTCGCTTGGTCCTACAAAGATATGCCTGGGTTAAATCAGTCGATTATAGAATACAAAATACCATTGCTACCCAACGCCAAGCCAGTCAAACAAAAACTACGCAAAATCAAGCCGGAATGGTCAATGCAAGTGAAAGAAGAGATCATGAAACTCTTGAACGTGGGGTTTATCAAAGTGATCGAGTATCCGGAATGGCTAGCAAACACGGTACAAGTAGCCAAGTCGAACGGGAAAATTACGAGTCTGTGTAGATTTCAGAGACTTGAACAAGGCATCCCCTAAAGATGACTTTCCACTACCAAACATAGACATGTTGGTCGATGCCACAGCAGCATACGAGGTCCGCTCATTCGTCGATGGCTTCGCAGGGTACAACCAAATCCTCATGGCCTAGGAAGATCAGCACAAAACAGCATTCACCACACCTTGGGGGACGTTCTGTTATATAGTCATGCCGTATGGTCTCAAGAACGCTGGGGCTACTTATCAAAGGGAAGTCACGACACTATTCCATGACATGATCCACAAGGAAATAGAGGTATACGTAGACGACATGATTATCCACTCAAAAGGGACAGATGGTCAGCACTTTAGAGATCTCAGAAAATTCTTCAATCGACTGAGACAACACAAGATGAGGCTCAACCCCGCAAAATGCTCATTCGAAGTGGTCAAAGGGAAAGTCTTAGGGTACATGGTCACAGAGCGTGGCATAGAAGCAGACCCCGCCAAGATAAAGGCCATCATAGACATGCCTTCACCCAGAACGCAGAAAGAAGCAAAGGGATTCATGGGCAGACTCCAATACATCAGTCGATTCATCAATCAACTGACTACAATGTGCGATCCCATCTTCAAGCTACTTAAGAAAAACGCACCTCAAGAGTGGACCGAGGAATGTCAAGAAGCATTCAAGGAAGTTAAGCATCACTTAACTTCCCCACCCATCCTGGTTCCACCACACATGGAAAAGCCCTTAAAACTATACCTCACGGTCACTGACAATGCGCTAGGGGCTATGCTCGCTCAAGAACAGCCTGCTTCACACACAGAGAATGCCATCTACTTTGTCAGCCGCAAATTCCAAGGCAGCGAAATCAACTACTCTACACTTGACAAATCTTGCGCTGCTCTTGTTTGGGTATCACAAAGACTAAAGCACTATATGGAAGCCTTCCCGGTTCATCTCATTGCAAGAATGGATCCTTTGAAGTACATCCTAGACAAATCAAATTTGTCTTCGAGACTGGCTAAATGGTATTTCATTCTCGCGGGATATGATATCACTTACGTCACTCAGAAATCCATCAGGGGGAGTGTATTCGCAAATCAGTTGGCCGAATTTCCTTGCGACGAAGTGAAGGGGGAAGACCCGCGATTCCCTGATGAAGACATCATGAGTATAGAAGACGAAAATTAGTGGCAATTATTTTTCGATGGCGCAGCCAACAAGAAAGTATTCGGCATCGGAATGTTGTTAGTAGATCCCGACGACATCTATACTCCACTGGCAATACGTCTTGACTTTGACGCCACCAACAACACCGCAGAATATGAAGCTTGCATAGCGGGGCTTGAGGCAGCCCTAGAGCGCAACGTGATTGAACTTGAGGTATTTGGGGACTCCCAGTTAAATCATCAATCAGACACTGAAAAAGTGGAGGATCCAAGATCCAACCCTTCAAAGATACAATGCCCACCTCCAAGAGTTGGTGCAACAATTTCAGGATATCTCGTTCCACTATCTTCCTAGAGACAAAAACCGGTTTGCTGATGCATTAGCTACACTCGCCTCCTTGGTTGAAATCCCTGCAGGAAAGGCAGTCAAACCCTTCAAAATAACATGGCGTACAACTCCTGCCTACTGCGCCGTTATAGATCTCCATGACTGCAAAGACAAATGGTCATTCGAATGTACCACCGTTGAGGACTCCGAAAAGAAACCGTGGTACCATGACATTTGGCATTTCACCCTAGATGGAACCATCCCGCCTGAGACCGACCAGAAGACTCAGATCGCCCTTAAAAGGCTAGCAGCTAACTACGTCATCATTGCTAGCCGTATATTCAAGAAACACTCCCAAGGAAACCTCCTTTGTGCCACCGAAGAAGAGGCCCAAGAAATAATGGACCATGTTCATCAGGGTATATGTGGAACCCACATGAGCGGAAACATGCTCGCCAAAAAGATCATCAGACAAGGGTACTTTTGGCTAACCATGGAAGCCGACTGTACCAGAATGGTCAAGAAATGCCATAAGTGTCAGATACACGCCAACCTTCAGCACGCACCGCCTTCCTTACTGTATCATATGACTTCTCCTCGGCCGTTCTCGACATGAGGGATAGATGTGATTGGAAAGGTCATATTTTCATTAAAAATGTCATCTTTATTCATAAATGTCATCTCCCTTCCCATAGACCTTGCTTTCAAGGATTGTCCACCTAAATAGTTTTTAAAGGACATAGGAAAGCCATAAAGGTCCTCCCTTTCATTCCTAGTCCTAGCTTGCATAGTGTTCATTACATATGTTAGCATAAAAATGTCATCTTTACTTTAAAAATGCATTCCCCATGTCCCTCATGGTTGGATCACTCTCTAAGGATTGCCTAGTGACCTTCTTAAGGCACAAAAAGGCATAGGATGAGTATAAAGATCCAATCTTTATACCCCTTCCCTTAGTCCCTTTTGGTACTTGAAGCATCTCTTGGGGCGTAATGATGTAAAGGTCATATCTTTACATCGTTTCCTCCATATAAAGATGCCATAGCCAGATATTCCTTTAGAAAATGATGAACTTGAGCCCCTACATCTCCGATCATCACTTGAGACGAGTACAAATATCCCTATCAAGCTCAAATCGTCTCAAGATGTAGGATTGATGGGCAAATGTCCTTCCTTTCTAAAGAGTCTCATTCTTGGACTATAAAAAGAGGCGTCCCTATACCGATCAAATGTGACCCAAGGTCTCATAATGATGATCGTAATTCCAAGATGAGCACGGGATCAAAGTCCCGAACATATCAAAATCCAAGGAATCCCGAGCGATAACCAATTCATGGTTTATACATCCGGAAGACCACTTGGCACATTTCCCCCTTTTTTATCAAAACACATCCCACACACGAAAGCACAAAGGCAAGCACGAAAGTCGGATCTTGGAAGACTTGCTTCGACAAGGCTCCTTGGGTGAACGCCAAACGTTCTTCCCAAGGGGTAACTTAACCCCCGAACCCAAATCCTTTTTTTCAAAGTTTTGAGGAAATCAAAATGGCGTGGCGACTCCGTTTTTTCAATTTAAACTGGATGTCTTCAAACCGATGTGAGGCGGTGACCCCTTACACGAGAAAGCGGTTCCAACATAAAACAAAAAAAGAGAGTCGCGAACTTGGGCACCACATTCACAGTTTGGCGACTCCGCTGGGGATAAACCAAAAAGCTTTTATTTTTAAAATATTGATACTTGGTATATAGGTGGAAACCATTAAACTTCCCGTTATTGCCTCCTAACACGAGTCTGGGATAAAATATGGTCTAACAATGCCACGTACCGGTATCTTTTCGGAAAAAAGAAAAGATTTTTTGAGTGGGTTAGCCTTCCGTCGCGGATCCGATTCTCGTGCTTGCCTTCTTTTCCTTGCCTTTTGCATGCATTGTTGGTTCTTGGGATTGTGCACATTCTGGATACTGAACAGGAAGCTTTATGGAGCTGAAAAGGTGCCAAAACGTTCGGGGAAACAACCTGTAAATGAAATAAAATGGAACCTGGAAAATTGCTTGATGTAGCCGTACGGCTTGATCCTCCTTGGATCCTAGCCGGGCGGCTTCATTGGCAATTCCACCAGGACACTTTTGAGGTTAATCTGGCAGCTTAGGCAGCTTGGGGCTATTCAGTTCCAAGACTGACCGGGCTCCAGAAAATTTACGTGCTTAACTGTTGCATTTCCCCGGTCCCGAAAATCATTCCTTTTAAAACACATTTCTGAAAATTTCTGTTTTAACTCAAAAAGGAACATTTTTAGGAGGCCGCACACTACGCGCACCTTATATATCCTGTACACTTTGCATGCACGTCCCTTTAACCCAGGGTGGTTGTTCAGCTACAGTCACGGACATCTTACGATGCTCCCGGGCGTGCACAGAATCATCCCAAACTACCCATGGCAGCCAGTGTTGACCAATGCACAGTCCGTGTCACACATTTTAAAACCGTGACTTTTGGTTGGTTTTTGGTCTAGACCGTGTCATATAGCCTAATTGCATACCCCCGTAAAGGTCAAACCTTAGCCCATGATGGAAGTTAAGATCCTTCACGCAAGCGAAACTCTGCCGAAATTCCGCCAAGAAAAAATTGGCAGAATCTTGACTCCGGCATTGACTTTGACTTTGACCCGCATGGGATACGTAAGAGTCAAGCCCGAGTCCATGCCAAAAATCAAAAGATCTTTCGCGCAAGCGAAGCTCTGCCGAAATTCCGACAAGGAAAAATTGGCAAGATCTTTCGCGCAAGCGAAGCTCTGCCGAAATTCCGTTAAGGCTGAAAGACGAGACTTTCCCGGCATTGCCTTGACTATAATCCGCATCGCTCGTGCCTTAAAAGTTCCTATGACCCACTAGACCCATTAGGAGTGTTCTTATCTCTCGGTCGGTGGGATTCGCGTGCCCTATAGGACCCTCGCACGGGGCTGTCCACCCTGGGAGGTCGAAATACAGGTGGAATACGAGGGGCTTATAGACGTAGTGACGGAACCCACTGATCCAAGATCTAAAGTAGTTGCGAAAAAGAAGGGCAACCCCTTTTCCAACCAAATAGAAAGTTAATAAAAGACACCGTTTTAAGTAAATTGAAAGATTCTTAATTTGCATATTACTTGAGCCTTCAGCCTAAACACCTACCCCAGAGTCTAAACCTTGCCTATCCCTTTCCCGCAGTGAGAAAGAATCGGGTGAGAATACTGGGTCAGCAGTTTTTCGGTGCAAGGGTCTCAGATAATCCATCAAAATCGTCAGTCTCAACATCCCAGTGTCAAGAATGGCTAATGTAGTAATCAACAATGGTGATAACCAAGTACTTGGAGGGGTCATCCCAGCTCAACCCAGACCTCACATTTGGTATGATGTGTGTGATTGTGATGGCTGCTTGGAAGACGCTTATCAAGACTGGATTAACGAGGATGCTCCCTCAAGAAAGAGGAAGAAGAAGAAGTCCACGCAACAAAAATTGAAGGAAAGGTACGAAGCAGGAGACAAGAGTGTGGGAACCCTAGGTGAGCCCTCTGGCAAATTCGACTAATATGTCAGTTACGCCAAAGAGCCTATCAGGGAACCAATCAGCCAAAATAAAGTCCAGCCCAACACTCCCGTCATCATTGATCCTCTTGAGGCAGAGAACTCTTAGTTTGTTGCCATTGTGAAGTTCAACGAAAAGCTAGCAGACTTGGAGGCAGAATACAAGACTCCCATATAATACATGGTTAATCAAGGCAGAATCAAAATCTCACCCGAAGAAGACTTCATCAGCATCATCTAGGCCAACCCTCCTGTTGGCTACGCAGACAAGGTTGTGATATCAAAGATCGGCAGAGAGAAGATGACTTATCAGCAGTGTATTGACAAGATGAGCCAGACCCTCCAGTCAATGAGTCTGGTTGTCACGGACGAGCTCGCTGAGAAATTGCATCAGGCTTCTCTAGATCCCCGCACCATCTTTTCAAGGTACCGACCTACGAATGATTTCCGACAAGTTCTCGATCAATTTAAAGTTTCCAGCTTTTTGAAGAACGGCGACAAGACTGCTACTCCCCAGGGCAACGGCAGGAAAGAGTAAACTCCAGTCCAACCCGTGTCAAACACTTCGAGTCAATAAGTAGTGTAGGGTCCAGAGTTGTTAGGATTAAGAGTCATGTGAGTCAGGAATCTTTGAATTCTAGTCCTCCGAGTCATCTGAAGGCCTCATGCCTGAAGATTATGAACATGTAGCCAATGTCATCTTTCCTTTTGCTTTGAATGAAATGATAGATCTTTCTGAGTATCCTCATATTGCCAACTTAACAAATGATAAATTAACTAATAACTTAACAACAGTTAATAATGAATCATTTGAACAAGATGCAAACATACTAAACAAACAATACATTAAAGAAATCTTTAAGCAGGTTACAGACAAAGAGGAAAACCGGGCCCAAGCTGCCGAGGAGGTTTTGACAAGTGTTAACTTGGATACTGTCGAGGAACCTAAAGAGACGCAGATTGGGAACTTATTCCAGGGGGTTGAATGGGACAGACTGGTCAATCTGCTCAGAGATTACATGGATGTGTTTGCATGGTCATAAAAGGATATGCCAGGGCTAGATAGTTTGGTTGTGGAGCACAGAATCCCTCTAGCGCCAGATGCCAAGCCAGTAAAGCAGAAACTGAGAAAGATCAAAGCCATTATGGACATGAGGCCACCTCGAACCCAGACAGAGGTCAAAAGCTTTATAGGTAAATTACAGTACATCAGCCGTTTTGTCAACCAGCTGACTACCATGTGCGAGCCCATCTTCAAGCTCATGAAGAAGAATGCAGACACAGAATGGACTGAGGAATGCCAGATGCCTTTGACCAAATCAAGGCATACCTAGTACATCCTCCGGTGCTATGCCCCCCACATGGACAGAAACCTCTTCTGCTCTATCTCACTGTCACTAATACGGCAGTTGGGGCTATGCTTGCTCAAGAGAAGAAAGACTCTCGGGTAGAAAATGCCATTTACTTTGTCAGTCGGAAGCTGCAAGGAAGTGAGCTCAATTACTCAGCGTGCGAAAAGACTTGTGCGGGGTGGTAGTGCAGGTAGTCGATAAGCTGAAGCATTACATGCAAGCCCACTCTGTGAACTTGGTCTCAAAAATGGACCCTATCAAGTATATCTTCAACAAGCCTTCCCTTTCAATGCGTCTAGCAAAGTGGTCATTCTTCTTAGCTGAGTATGACATCAACTATGTGACGAGAAAGACAATCAAGGGTCAAGCGTTGTCAGACCATCTGGCAAACTTCCCTAGCAATGAGGACCGCAGGCCTTAACCCCAATTCCCAGATGAAGGAATCTTTGTAATTGAGCCAGAGAACCAATGGCAGCTTTTCTTTGACGGAGCTGCTAACAAAAGAGGAAATGGCGTAGGAATGCTACTGGTCGATCCAAAAGATGAGCACATGCTAATAGCCATCAAGTTGAACTTCCCTGCCACGAACAATGTCGCCGAGTATTAAGCTTACATTGCTGGTTTAGAAGATGCCTTAGAAAGGAATGTCAAGGAGCTCGAGGTCTATGGAGACTCAGCCCTGATCATCAACCAGGTCTCCAACAAGTGGAAGACTGTGGATCCTAACCTTCAAAGGTATTATGCCTACATGGAAGAGTTGACTGAGCAGTTCAGAGAAGTAACTTTCCATTACCCGCCAAGGGATAAGAACAGATTCGCGGATGCCTTAGCTACTCTAGCCTCATTGGTAGAGATCCCCGAGGGAAAGGCAATAAAACCATTCAGAGTGGGTAGAAGAGAAGCCCCAGCTTTTTGCTGTGAAATAGACTTGGGACCCGAGCCTATCAAGGAACCCTGGTACAGTCAGATTTATCAGTTCCTCAAGGATGGGGAATCAGCTTTCAGAGATGAAGAAGGTAGACCAAAGGAAGGCATCAAAGCCAAGAGCTTGCAAGCCCTGAAACGGTTGGCCTCCCACTATGTCATCCTAGGGGGCGATCTGTACAAGAAACGGTACCAAGGACCACTCCTCCTGTGTGTCACCCAAGAAAGGGCAAGAGAGTTAATGACCGAAGTCCACAATGGTCCCTGCGGTCCTCATATGAATGCCAGAGCATTGATTCAAGTGATCCTCAGAATGGGCTATTACTGGATTTTCATGGAAACAGACTGTGTCCAGTATGTCTGAGCGTGCGACAAATGCCAACGATTTGCTAACCTCAATCATCTTCCACCTCATGACTTGTACTGCATGACGACTCATTGGCCGTTTGCAACTTGGGGTATTGACGTGATAGGGAAGATAGCCCCGGCAGGAAGCAATGGGCATGAATTTGTGTTAGTGGCAGTCGATTACATCACAAAGGGGTAGAAGCCAAGTCCTACAAGGTTCTCACTTCTAAGAAGGTGGCCCAGTTTGTCAAAGAAAATATCATGTGCAGATACGAGGTGCCCAATGAGGTCATTTCAGATAATGGGTCGCACTTTGAAGGGGACTGCGATAGATTGCTGTCAGAATTCAGAATCACTCGCCACAAATCGTCCCCGTACAGACCTCAGACCAATGGAGCCATAGAAGCTGCCAATAAGACGCTCGAGCGGATTATCCGGAAAATGGCCACCCGTGGTTGTGATTGGCCTAAGAAGCTGCATCTGGCACTCTGGGGCTACAGAACGTCTGTCAGGACAGCCACGAGAGAAACTCCCTTTGCCCTAACTTACGGGATGGAAGCAGTATTGCCAGTAGAGTTGGAAATCCCGTCGCTAAGGGTCCTCCTGGAAAACAGTGTAAATGAAGTAGAGTGGGTACACCGCACGACGAATTGGCCTGCTTGATGAAAGAAGGCTAAAAGCCATGGAGCACACCCAAGCCTACGGAGGCGAATGGCCAGGGCATTCGACAAAAGGTCAAGGCCGGGGACATCAAAGAGGGTGACCTAGTCTTTGAAAGTGAAGCCCCAGCTAGAGACAACCCCCTGGGAAAGTGGGAACCCGTTTGGATTGGCCCGTATGTGGTGCAGAAAATATTCTCGGGAGGAGCGATGAAGCTTGCGGACCTGGACGGCAATCCATTTGTCCACCCAGTCAATGGTGATAAGCTCCGCAGGTATTATGTCTAAAAAAATATATAAAAAAAAAGAAGAAAAGAAAAAAAATAATAAAAAAATACATAGTGCAAAAAGAGTAATGCCCAGCTAGGCTGAAAACCCAAAAAGGGCGGTCTAGGCAAAAGACAGGGTTGCACATAAAAAAAAAACAAAAATCCCGATAGTTCACCAGAATGAACTACGAAGATCTGAGCCCCTTAGTCTTAAATGTAAAAGGGGAACGTAGGCAGCCAGAAATGGTTCGGTCTAAACAATAAATAAGACAATCAAGTTTCCATGAAATATGTGTCTTATAAATTCTAAGATAATATCTCTTGTTAATTACAAGTCAAAAACTTCTTGATGAGTTCAAGCACGGTCTACTCTTTACTCTGCTAACCTGCTACAAAGATCTAAAATACACAATAAAAGACCTAATAATCTATTGTGTTTGCAAAATGGAAATAAGGGAATCCTAGGAATAGATCTATCACTTGTCATTCACTGAGTCTTCCTTGTTCTTCTTCCCTTTACCTCGACCCCGTCGAGTGTTCTTCCTCTTCTTCTCGATGATGTCGGTCTCCCTCATCCCAATCTCAGGTATCCTCACTGGAGCCTCGACCATACCCGTGTCAATAAGTGCCTTCTCAATCCTGGCACGAGTCCGTACCTCCTCCCTCTGAGCCTCAGTAAGGGGAGAGACCTCCGATAACCTCTCATATCGAGCTTCCATATCCTTAATAAGGTCACCTGACTGGTTATGGCAACTGGCTTAGCCTCAGTCTCCCTCAGAGTCCTGCTCGAGTCACAGTCAGCCCCCAATAAAGCCTGACATCTTTCTTCCAAAATGACCTGAGTCGCCCCCATCTCCCACTCATACCAGTCCAAGTAGGCTGTGGTCAAGATAGTACTCTTCCTGCTCTTGAGAATGGCCCTGAGTGGGAAAGCAGTGTATGTCCAAGCCCTCGAGAAAAATGAGAAGTGGGTTGGGTCCCTCATGTCAAAAGGCGCTACCTCCACGGTACTGATGTCCTTCCAATCATCCAGAGGCTCCTGGAAGATCCCAAACTGCCTGTACACTAAGCAAGGGATGTAAAAGGACGATAGAGACAGCCCAGGAACCCTCACTACATAGGACACCTGAAATGTCCTACGAGTCTGCAGCCTCCAGTGAGGCACCCACCAGTGAATGTCTGAGGTGGACAACCTAGCCATCATCAGCTCCCAGCTGCCCTAGTCCTGTTGCCTAGGTGCACCCCTCCGAAAAATCACCCAAGGGCACTGAGTAGGCGAAGCTCCCGGCAAAGCCCCAAGCCTCTCCTGTAACCATAAAGTCAGCACCGCTGGGCTCCCAGACCTCATAAAATGGTTTCCCCTAGCCATCCTGTCAATGCCATGTAGAGTCTCACCCAAAACCAGCGGGACGATGTCCTTTCCAGCCCTGCAGTCTCTAACCATGCCCAAAAGGCCACCATGGCAGACCCCTAAAGACTCGGCAGTGAACAGAAACGAGAACACATAGAGGATAAAGGCATCCATAGCCACCGTGGTCGTAGCCGTATCCGGAGACCCAAACCTGCCCATAATATCAGAAATGTCAATCCTGTCAGGGGCTACCATCATCCCCTCGGCCTCTTCCAGAGAGATTTGCAGAAAAGATGCCAACTTTACCATCACCGACACGTCCCCGATCAGAGGAATAGAAATAGCCTCAATTTCTGGACCCCCAATCAATGCCCAGAAGTCTTCAAAGGTTGGGACGAGTTCATTGTAAGAAAAGCAGTAAACGTGTCTCTGGACGTCCCAAAACCTCGCTGCGGCCCTCAAAAGGTCCCAATCGGGCGGGAGGTCCTTCAAATGCCATAAAGAATTGATTTTGAAGGTGGTATCGAACAACCCCTTGTTAGATTGGAAGTTATGTCTCATCCAAGATTGAAGATCGGACAGAAAACGGTCTCTTTTCCTCTTTTGCAATCTGACTGGTTTCTCCATTGGCTGCGATCAAAGTTGATGATTTTTGGTCAAAAATGTGCTCTGGGATCAGTTGGGACAAGTCTAGGGTGAAAATGAAATGAAAAGGCCATCCCTTGATTTTATTTGAAAAAAACCAGTTCAGACAAAACTTCCAGCCGCACGGCTACATTTGCCCAAAGACATGGCCGGACGGCGTCTTTTGCTTCTGCAGAAAAAATCTGCAGCAGCCAAAGGTGCTGCCCAAGTGGAATTCTCACCCCCACTTTCTCAATGAAACCTGTATAAAAACATGTCCAAGCACCATCCATGCAGTCATATATCATCACAAACCATTTTGGCCCAGTTTCAGCCCCATTTCCAAGCAAAAAGCTACCCCGAGGCTCAAGTAATATGCAAATTCATAAAGCATGAATAAGAAAAGCAAATAAAAGATTAATACATTGTTTTCACCTCCTTGGCGCCCAAATAAAACGAAAAATAAACAAAGTGTGCATAAATTGTTCATTGTTTGTTTCTCTTCCTCTCCTAGGTCAACCTAAGGAACCCTAAGCTTCCGAATCCTCATCGTCACTGCTTAGCTCGTAGAAGATAGGATCCCTCATCAAGTCCTCGTCATCTCTCACGTCAGAAAGATTGACATTCACATGCTCATACTTCACCAACTGCTCCAGAATGCCCGTGTTGGGTCCCTGTCCCCGAGGCATGGCGCTGGTAGATGAGGTTTGATATCCCGAGGCTGACAAGGTAGAGGCTGTGCTCCCAATGTGCCTTCTCTTGCGCACAGGTTCCTGCACATTTGCCCCAGCCCTGGAACCGCAGGCCAGCTTCCTCAGAAGGGACCGGCACACCGCCTTCCAGCCCCTGTTCTGCCGTACCAAGCCATCATAAGTACGAGCAGGGACCTGCGAGAAAAGAGAAGAGAAACTCAGAAAATCTCGAGAAAAGCTCAAAATCGCAGAAAGTAAAGAAATCCAAAAAAGGAAGAGACCCTAGAGGTACTTACAGTGCTGTCAGGTGGCAGAGTATACCGGGGCTCCCTCGTGTCTGGGATAGGCACCATGAACCTCCTCGGTACCCCGTTTACCACGTAGGAGAGATGAGCATGAGGCATAGGCGGATCAGTCGGCTCAGCTTCCCCGTACCCCTGAGTGACGGCCATCTTCACTAGCTTCTGCGGCATCCTCAACCGCACCTCCACAGAGGTGGCGTACGGGGTAGCAAAGTCGAAATACTCCTCGGCCGCCACACCGGCCTGATACCTCACTATCTCATACAAAGGAGGGACAAATCCATGCTGCCTGGAGAAGTGATCCCCCAAGTAAATAACATCACAATTCAGCCTCGTCAGCCACCTCCTCTGCCTAGTCGCCTCCAAGGCATCCCCTAGCAAAACCTCCGGGTACCTCCCCCAAGGATAGAAATCCACCCCCTCGTGACCATCCCTGTTGATGACCGGTCTCACCATCTTGTAATCAAAAGTAATCCGGGTCTTCCCGGTGAACTTATCTCTAGCCTCTCCCCTCCAGCGAATCATGGTCAGGAAGATCTCCGGATCACTCTGTTGGTTCCAAGGAAAGAACCCAATCACCTCGCAGAACCAGACCTGCATGTTCAAAACAAAAGGGTCATTTCTCTCATGAAAATCTCAAGATAGAAAAGTAAAAGAGAGAAAAGAGAAAAGAAAGTGAGAATACCTCCAAAGCAAAAGAAAAGCAATCCATCTAAGCAGCCTTGTTCCGGCTGTACATATCCAAAGAGAAATAGAGCTCAGCCAATCCGGCCTCACCCCAAGAGACCACCCCAACCTCATCCAGATTCTCCAAAGAGTCAAGCAGGCAAAGCATAGCCAGCATCCCAGAGTTTGCAAAAATAGTGACTGACAGCATCAACCACAGAAAAGCTCTCGCGAGCTGGTGGGCAGTCACCTCATTGGCGGCAAACCCGTGCATACACTCCAGAACCGCTACCTCAACATACCTCATCTCCATCCCAAGCCCCTTAGGACGGAGGTCAAAACCTACCAGAGCTCTGAACTCGTCTGCAGTGATGTGATCTCTCCAGGTCAAAGTCTCCCAATGAACTGCAAGCTAGTGATAGCAGTAAAATCGGTCAGAGTCACCGTGATCTCCCCCTAGCTAAGATGAAAGCTGTGAGTGGTGTCCCACCAGAACTCTGAAAGGGCCTGGACCAGCCCCTTGCTCTTAGAGGTCACATGAATGCCTCTGCTGATAGTGTCAATGAAAGAATCGAGCCCGATAGCCATCACCAGCTGCTTGGGATTCACCCCATCTTTCTCAAGGTTGGGCATCCTATCCCACACCTTCACAGCCACCTCAGAAGGTCCCCTCGACATGTTCTCCTGTAGGAAAACACAACAAAAAATGTGTCAGTCCTTCATCTCATCTCAAAAGCATGCATTCAAAAGTGCACATATTTTCAAAGAAAAGCATTCATAAGAGATTTCTAGCATCCTTTGCCTAGAAAACGTGTCCTTCATCATTTGAAACACGCCATATCGAGCACATTGCTCTACCAAGAACAAAATTCCAATTTTCACAATGTTCTTTGCACATAAGCATTAACTTTTCAAAATGGCATGCATGAATTCTTTTCATCGTCCAAAATCTTGTATTCCCATTCTTGATCAGAAATTGACCTAGTTCTAGCACATGCAAGGACTCCATCACATTTCAGACATTATTTTTCTTACTTTATTTTCAAAAAAGTGAGTCATTCTCATATTCCTCAAATAAATTGCGCATGCATGTTCATTTATGTCCTTAGCGTCATAGGTTAATCATCAAATTCCCAAAATCATCAACAAAAATCATAGGAAAATTTGAAAAATTCCTAAAAATCAGGTCAAGCCCTAAATCAATCAAAATTGATAAAATCAAGCAAATCAAGAATGCTTACCCCAATAGATTGAGGTTTCGTAGATTTGTGCTCCCTCCTACCGGGATAGAGCTCGGATGGAGGCGTGTTGAAATCATACTTTCGCTCGGTTCGAATGAGCTCCCTCCTCCTCCTCCTAGCGGCTTCCAACAAGGTCCTTCGTGCTTGCCTAGGCACAATGTTCCCCTCCTGATCCATCTTGAGTGGTAGAAGCAAGAGAATTGAAGAATTTTGAAATTTTCTCTCTCTCTCTCTACTCTCTCCCTCTTCCTCGGCAGAAACAAGCAGCAATGGCTGTTTGCCCGTTTCAAATTCTGTTTAAATAATCTGGTGAAAATAGATTCAAAGCCGTACGGCTTCTTTTTCTCCGCCTCATGTCGGGCGGCCTCATTCGCTCTGAGCTGAATTTACACTTTTGCCCCTGGACTTTTCACTTAGGCATACAATCCCCGTTATCTCTTAACCAGAGTAATGTTGTTTCCCAAGGATATTCGTTATCTCTAAAGAAAATAAACTTTCCTCTCGAAGCGCCTCCGTTACTTCCGTTATAACGGAATAACGCTAGGTGACATCCTCCGAATTGTCAAAACTCAAACTTTAGCTACCTCTATCCCATAGATAGTGAAGTACGCTTCAGTTTTCCAAACTCTAGCTACCTCTATCTCCTAGATAGTGAAGTACGCTTCAGTTTCTCCAAACTTTAGCTACCTCTATCTCCTAGATAGTGAAGTACGCTTTAGTTTTCCCAACTTTAGCTATCTCTATCTCCTAGATAGTGAAGTACGCTTTAGTTTCCTCAAACATTAGCTACCTCTGTCTCCTAGATAGTGAAGTATGCTTTAGTTTCCTCAAACTTAAGCTATCTTTATCTCCTAGTTAGCGAAGTACGCTTCAATTTTTCCAACTTTAGCTACCTCTATCTCCTCGATAGCGACGTAAGCTTTAGTTTCTTCAGGTGACTACCTCCATTAATTGTCAATCAGGTGACAACCTCCATTAATTGTCAGTCAGGTGACAACCTCCATTAATTGTCAATCAGGTGACAACCTCCATTAATTGTCAATCAGGTGACAACCTCCATTAATTGTCAATCAGGTGACAACCTCTATTAATTGTCAATCAGGTGACTCCTCCACGAATCATCAAAACCTCAAGGATCCTAGACATTGTTCCTAACTGTCTAGTGACACTTGAACTACGACCAAGGCTTGATTCCTCCAGGATACGTAGGTAGCCTTTCATAAAGGTCCAGCCATCCGATCACATTGGTCACCCTGTTCCTTCGTCACTCCTCAGTGGTGAAGTAGCCTTTCATAAAGGTCCATCCATTTGACTACATTGGTCACCATGTTCCTTCGTCACTCCTCAGTGGTGAAGTAGCCTTTCATAAAGGTCCAGCCATCCGACCAAATTGGTCACCCTCTTCCTTCATCACTCCTCAGTGGTGAAGTAGCCCCTCACAAAGGTCCAGATATTCGATCACATTGATCACTTCCTTCATCTGGCATATCCCCTGTAGGATCAACCATTTGTCCTCATAGGTCACTTTCCCTCCTATCTTCCTAGCAAGATACCAGTTTCTCTTCGCCATTCCCCAGTGGATCCCGAACTACGACCTGGCTTGATGCCTCCGGGATACGTAGGTAGCCTACTTTAGGTTCAGCCAATTTGTCACATATGACACCCCATTCCCCAGCGGATCTTTGATTCCTCCGGGATACATAGGTAGCCTTCCAAAAGGTTCAGCCACTCGACCACCTTGGTCACCCAATCCGTCTCGGCAGTTCGCCAGATTGGATCCTTTTTTATCGACAACCCCACTCACCCTGCAAGTGACATTGCCGAGGGGCTTCTGTAAGTACCCAAATCTGGCTCATGCCTTCCGGTTAAGTTTCCCGGCAATTCCCCAGACTTTCCTAAAGTTCAGGGGCAATTTGGAAACTTTCCCAAACCTTCCAAGGGGTGAAGGACTTGTTAGGAATTAAAATTCCACATAGTCCCTCGTTGGAAAGAGCTTCTAGAATGCCACCTTGCATGATTCTAAAAACAGGCTGAGTCACTAATGAATAAGACCGCACGGCTTCATTAGCCAAAGGTTACAGCCGCACGGCTTCATTAGAAAGCACAAATCTGCCTATAAATAGAGGCCTCCTCTATTCATTTTGATAGACAATTTTTGGCACTGTTACTCTGCCAAAATAGAACCACGAAATTACAGAAAGC
This sequence comes from Adenophora triphylla var. japonica, assembly GCA_022495995.1. Taxonomy (NCBI): domain Eukaryota; kingdom Viridiplantae; phylum Streptophyta; class Magnoliopsida; order Asterales; family Campanulaceae; genus Adenophora; species Adenophora triphylla. The sequence goes on from JAFEMH010002425.1 coordinate 177,449, forward strand.
TGAAACCTCCCAAAATCACCTCCCTTCTCTCCAAAATCCCTTCAAAGTTGCTCCTTCCTTAGGAAACCTTCAAGGGAGATAGAGGAACACCACCATTGGTAACCTCTCCTCCTCTTCTCTTTAAAATATACTTGTTATTCTTTTTATATTGCTCCTTGCCATTTATATTGCTATTTACTTGCTTTATATTTGATTTATTGCCATAAAAATCAAGTCTTTATCTATGTAAATAATACCCCCCATTCCCCTATCACATAGGATTCATGGAGGATCCATCCCAAGGATGAACAATAAGACCATAAATGGCTTGTTCTAGGGTGGATCTCTCACATGATGATGTGAAAATGTCATCTCTGCTATATTAAAAATGTCATCTTTTCATTAAAAATGTCATCTTTATTCATAAATGTCATCCCCCTTCCCATAGACCTTGCTTCCAAGGATTGTCCACCTAAATGGTTCTTAAAGGACATAGAAAAGCCATAAAGGTCCTCCCTTTTCATTCCTAGTCCTAGCTTGCATAGTGTTCATTACATATGTTAGCATAAAAATGTCATCTTTACTTTAAAAATGAATTCCCCATGTCCCTCAGGTTGGATCACTCTCCAAGGATTGCCTAGTGACCTTTTTAAGGCACAAAAAGGCATAGGATGAGTATAAAGATCCAATCTTTATACCCCTTCCCTTAGTCCCTTTTGGTACTTAAAGCATCTCTTGGGGCATAATGGTGTAAAGGTCATATCTTTACATCGTTTCCTCCATATAAAGATGCCATAGCCGGATATTCCTTTAGAAAAGGATAAACTTGAGCCCCTACATCTCCGATCATCACTTGAGACGAGCACAAATGTCCCTATCAAGCTCAAATCGTCTCAAGATGTAGGATTGATGGGCAAAGGTCCTTCCTTTCTAAAGAGTCTCATTCTTGGACTATAAAAAGAGGCGTCCCTATACCGATCACATGTGACCCAAGGTCTCATAATGATGATCGTAAGTCCAAGATGAGCATGGGATCAAAGTCCCGAACATATCAAAATCCAAGGAATTCTGAGCGATAACCAACTCATGGTTTATACGTCCGGAAGACCACTTGGCACATTCCCCCTTTTTTATCAAAACACATCCCACACACGAAAGCACAAAGGCAAGCACGAAAGTCGGATCTTGGAAGACTTGCTTTGGCAAGGCTCCTTGGGTGAACGCCAAACGTTCTTTCCAAGGGGTAACTTAACCCCCGAACCCAAATCCTTTTTTTCAAAGTTTTGAGGAAATCAAAATGGCGTGGCGACTCCGTTTTTTCAATTTAAATCGGATGTCTTCAAACCGATGTGAGGCGGTGACTCCTTACACGAGAAAGCGGTTCCAACATAAAACAAAAAAAGAGAGCCGCGATCTTGGGTACCACATTCACAGTTTTTCGGACTCCCGCGGCAGTTTTTTGTTGGCCTGTACGACTGCAAAACAAAAGGAAAAGCAAAGGAGCAACGTTAGAGATCATTCCATGGCAGAAATTTCAAAGAAATAGAAGAAAATTCTCATTGAGGCATTTCATCGAACACTTGGCGTGCGCACAAGAAAAGCATGCCCAAAGATGCATTTGACTACCCGAATCAACCCCTCCTAAAATCCATGATATGTAGGGGACTCATACGCACACAATGCAACGTCAAACATCCAACAAATTCAACAAAATCGAAGCATGCAAGATAGAACCAAGTTCTAGACAAAAACAAGAAAAGCTGCCATTGAGGAAATTGGGATTCAAATTCAAATGCAATGCAATGCATGAAATGAGAGGTGAGAGAGAAGCTCTTACCAAACCTTCGCGAACAGCGTGAGAAATGTGCACGCCCCTATCGAAAGTGAGGTCGTCACGGGGGTAATCCTTGCCAAGCAAATGACTCCTCAAAATTGGATTCTTCCTTTCTTGTGCCATTGATATTGAAAGGAGAAAGGATTGAGGGTTGATTAAGAGAAGGAATCAACGAGCAACAAGCAAAAAATTGCAGAGAAAAATCGCCTTGGCTCGAGCTGAGAAAGAGAATTTGAAAATAAGTGTTTTCAAAATAAACAGCAGCTGCTGTTATATTGCCCCGACAGTGGATGTATCGTACGTGATATCCTATCTCGCGCGAGATATACCTTCTGGAAATGTATGAAATTGTCCTCCACAATAAGCGTCTACACAAAGTCAAAATTAAAAATTTTGACACATTTACCCTTGGAAGTAACACACTAGCAAGGAAACGTGGAAAAATTGGCACCGCAAGTCACGGAACGAGGCCAAACGTGACACCCGCACAATTGCCCAATACGACACCAGTCGCCCGAAAAATGATTGATCCAGAGATCAACGCATTCCACACGATCCAACGCCCAGACAGGTGGATTGTCAAAACAAAAGCCCGATCCAATGCCCAGATAGGTGGATCGTCAAAACAAAAGCCCGATCCAACGCCCAGACAGGTGGTTCGTCAAAAGGAAATCTTGATTTAACGTCCAGACAGGTGGATCGTCAAATCAAAAGCCCGATTCAAAGCCCAGACAGGTGGATCGTCAAAAGAAAAGCCCAATCCAACACCGAGACAGGTGGATCATCAAATCAAAAGCCTGGTTCAATGCCCAGATAGGTGAACCGTCATCATAAAAGCTCGATTCAATGCCCAAATAGGTGAATCGTCATCCTCAACAAGAAAAAGCCCGATTCGGAGCCCAGACAGGCGAATCGTCACAAAACCGACAGGACTCAAAGGACCGGACAGGTAAGCCTTTGTTTTCTAACATATTTCCCCACAGGTTTGGAGCCCAGACTGGCGAATCTTCAGACAGACAGGTATATTCAGAATTGGGTCTTGATTTGATTCCTCAGTATGAATTTACCTTTTCAAAATAAAATCTCCTCGATTTTCAAAATGATTTTCAAAATACCGAAAGCAGCCTTTTCGTGTTTTGGAGTCGAACTACATTATGGTCTGATTCTCCGATAGAGATACGTAGGAAGCCGTGCGGCCCGACCATCCCGATGTTCAGAATGATGTCTTTTCTATCGTCGACGTGACTTCTTCCATAAGACTTGTCGGTGAGGGGCTCTGTAGACACCCCATTCTGAACCCATCGGATCACATTTATACCGCTCTAAGTCTCGCCTTGAGTCAAGAAGTAGAAATCCACCATTTCGTCATGTTTCGTTAAGTTTTGGCTAACTACCGTTATTTTGGGACTAAACTGCATACGAGATAACGAGGGAAGGGCAGAATTGTCCACAGACTGCCTTATCTCGCGCGAAATAGCATATCTCGCACGAGATAAAGGAGTTCTGTAGACTGCAGATAGCAGTTTCCTCATCGATATCAACCTCTTTTGGGATAAAACTTTATCCTTCCGGCCAGCCAATGAAGTTTGGATTCTGGAACCTTCTCAAGGTGTTTGATCTCATCCTCAACACCTCTCCAATACCTATAAATACCTGAAGACTTTCAGTATTTTTGATCCCTAAAATCTCTGGAATCCCGGAGATCCCTGAAAATCCCAAGTAAAAACCCCCCACATTTATTGGTTTCTCTCACTGAAAGATTCCTGTAAATCACCCCTAAAATCACCTAAAGTTTGTTTGTCAACCTTGTTGATAAACAAACATCGAAGCTCGAATCAAAAGATTGAGGCGAAGCTCTGTCCGTGTCAAGGGACGACTCTAACCTTTAGTCGAAACTCTGCCCGAATTACCTCACGCAATGTAACCTTTCTTTCCTTTCTAATTGATTTTTAGAGTGGTATAAATACATCGAATCTAGGATCAGCCTAGAGCCTCCCCAAATCATGGGGATGGTCTCGAAGCAATCGATCCTATATTTTGTTTAACCCCGTTAAATGGATCTTTATTTTATTTATTGCTTGAAATCTTCTCCTTCTTTGAAACTCTCTCTTTTCTTTAGTAAGACCGATCCCCGGATTGGGTGGAATGGGTGCTCCTTGACCTTCCCATTTCATAACCTAAGCCCCGAACCCAAAATCTATTTCAAAATGATTTTTCTATGTTTCCAAACGAATAATATAGGTGGCGACTCAAAAAAAATGTTAAAAGGGAAAAATCGCGCATCGCTACAATTGGTTTAAAATCTCATTCAAATATTCTTTAACTTAAAATCATATTTTTGAATTGAAGTTTAAACATTCAGTTTAAACCGCATACTTAAACCAATATTCATATTTTTATGTGTGCACTGAATGCATTTCTATACTTTCAAATTGTAAGTTCTAATTCCTTCAATAGTATAGAAATCTATAACTTAAGCTAGTGTGTGCATTGACTTGGGACATGACTTACCATGTTAATTCTTATGGACATGTTGTTACCAAAGTATAATGTTTGCTTTTATTAGAGTAGGTAATGGCATCAATCAAATAGGGGGAGATTATTGGGTATGCATACTTTAACCCTCCTAGCTTTAGCTTAGATTTGATTGATACCATAACCTCTTCTCTATTTTCTGAACTTTAGGCCCATATGTAATGAAGCTTAGACTTCAATTTTTTAGTATAAGTCCATTTTATAGAATGGGTTAAATTAGGCTTGAAGACTGGCACAAGACTCATTGAACATGAGGTTTCAGTTCAAGTAGTTTCAAACCGCACTAGCAAATCGCAGTGTGGAATTCAGTCATTGAAACCGCACTTCAAAGAAATGCAGTGAATTCTCATTAGTGTAACCGCACTTGCTAAACCGCAATGTAGCTCCAATTTCAGACCGCACTCTGAAACCTCACTGGTGAAACCGCACGCCTAAACCGCATCATCACCAGACCGCATCCAATGATTGAAGACTTGAAGTTGAACCACTTATGACTGTTGGAATCCACGTCAGCAATATCAAAAGTCAACCACCAAATCTTGTCACATGACTATGTGTCAGACATGATCTGCAAGGATCCTGAAAAGGTGACAAATGTCCTTCATACCTTATTTGCAACTGAGGTCTGATCAGCTAAATCTGCAACTGCTGTACCAAATGACAGAAATAGATTTGTGGACCAATCAGATTGCACCAGTACAGTACTTCACCAGCTGTATCATAACGGCTACTTTCTTGGTGCTTGGGTATAAATACCCCTAATCTTCAACATTTGAAGATTGCTTGAGAAATTGAAATTATTGAGAGTTCATAAGAAGATTGAAGCTCTGCCCAGAAAATATTCAACCCTTTTAATCTTCATCTTCTTCCTTCAAGAAATATTTTCAGCCCATAAATCAAGCCTTTAACACTCAAGAACCATTGTGCTCTACACCATATAGATTCAAAGAGCCTTGATCTTGTTAAACACACACACACACCTCACTTGTTTAATCATATAGATTATTCATTTGAGATACACTGGTTATAGTCTAGGATTTGATCTTCATAGAATAGATTTTAGATCTGAGTTTGAATACTTGTATATTTGTAATCTCTCTCATACTCAACATAAAATCTAACTCTTAGAAAATCCAAGACTAACCATCTTGGTAGTAGATGTAGATCATTTACGATTAAATCACTCCAAATATTGTGTTCTTCATTTCTGCATTTTTACTTACTGTTCATTACTGATTATTTTTTCTTTATCTATTTGATCTCATTTACAGTTATCCATTATTGTGAATTGTGTTTGTAGTTGATCTTGTTAAAACCTCACTTTTCAGTTTTGTAAAACCGTACTGAAAACCGCACCTCTAAAACCGCATTATAAACTCTGATATTCCGATGTGCATTTTGCAACCCTACTTGCAGTTTCTAATACACTGCAAGCGGTTTTGTTAGCAAGAGGTTTATTTTTCAAAAGAGGGCAAAAATTTTGTAATAGCTATTCACCCCCCCTCTAGCTGTTTTTCACCCTTGTTGCCACCTTTGGGACCAACAAGGATCTCGAGAAGAAGGTGAAAGATTTGGAGAAGAAGGTGGATGATTATGAGAAGAAGGTGGAGATTTTGAATAACGAAGTTGAGAGCTTGATGAAGGGGATGTCATCCTTACAAGATACTCAGGTGCAGGAGATTGAAGACTTGAAGAACAACTTGATGGCATCCGCTGCTAAGAGTATGGTAGAGATAAAGATTCAGATGATGGAGGAGTTTTTGAATGGGAAGCACGTTGATTGGGATGTCGAACAACAGCGCGCTATCCTCAAGAATCTTTCCAGATAAGTGGCAGAGGTAGGAGAGGTGTCATCAGGCTTGAAGGATGATAGTGTTCAGGGAGAAGAAGTAACACCAGCGGCAGTAGCCACCCAGTGAAGGAATTTTATGTTGGTTTTTGTGAACTTTGGTTTTTGAGGGCTACGTCCCTGGACAATTAGTAAACAATTTATGGTTTTTTGGGTTTGTAAGGGTTCATAAGGGCCGAAAACAATTTGCTTTTTAAGTGTTGGGTTGGTTCAAAACTTAGGTATTCTCTAGGGTAGGAAAGTATTTTAGCTAAGGTACTTTGGTAAGATAGGTAAAACAAGGTTTGGCTAAGTTTTTTAGAAAAACTGTTTACGTAGGGTTAGTTTTGATGGTATCAAAAGATGTTTGGAGATATTCGTTGCCTTGCGTTTGGATGTAGAACTTTGTTGACATGTTAATGTCAAAAACCTTTTGCCTTTATATGACATGTATATGTCATAACCAATTTGTAAAAAAACTTTTGGTCAAACACTTTAATTAAGTGGAAATGGGTAATTCGTATATATAAAACATACGGGCCCATCCCACACCTCAATCAATGATGACATCGTGCGCTCCAGGCGAGGTGTTTAAACCTTAATGAAACGAAAGAAAGTAATTTCTTTAAACCTTTGAAGGGATCAAGTACCTTAAACTTAGGATGAGATGGCCAGTCTCAGACGGTTGTCTTCATAAGATATTAGTAATCCCAAGATAACGATATCTTGCAAAATGACAACATGGTAAGAGCATTCGACATCTTGACTGAAGTCACTTTTATTGATGATAATGAATAAAAACTAGAAAAGTAATAAACTTTGTGGAAATATTTATTTATTTAAGGGAAAGAAAGAAAATAAAGAAATATTATTTTAGAAACAAAGGTTGATTCATACCTGACCTATCAGCTTAAGATGTTGCATACCATGTATGATGTTGACATCTTGAAGCATTGTGATTTATTTGAATGTTTCGATTTTTCTTGCAAAACAGAAACATGTTAGGGTTGGGTGTTAGCTTAGCTAACACCCTTCTGATGCTTAAGTCAGTAAAAATTTCAAAAAATAAACCAAACTGGAATAACCAAATAGAAATAAAGCAAATAAATGCGTACCTTTATTTTTAAATTGAACTAACATATTGTGGCTTACATGAAGTGTGATTTGAGGTGGATTGCATTCCAACTTCTCTGAACTCTGGTACCATCAGGAGTTGATAACCAATATGTCCCCTTTCCTTCTTCAGCATCTATTAAATACGGACCTTCCCACTTAGGAGCCAATTTCCCAGCATTGAGTTCCCTTGTATTCTGAAATACTTTGCGTAGGACCAAATCACCAACTTGGAATTTCCTTAATCTGACATTCTTGTTATAGGACTTAGCAATTCTTTGTTGATATGCTGCTACTTTGACCTTGGCTAGATCCCTTAGTTCATCAATGGTATCCAAATCATAAGTAAGGTTGGTGTCATTCTGTTCAGATGTTAACAACCCGTATCTGGCAGTAGGGACGACGACTTCTACAAGGATGATGGCTTCTGCACCAAAGATCAAAGAATATGGAGTCTGGCATGTTGCATTTTTTGGCGTTGTTCTATCTGCCCAGAGGACAAGTGGTAACTCCTCTGCCTATCTCCCCTTCTTTTGATCTAGCCTCTTCTTTAAGTTGTTGATGATAATTTTGTTACTAGATTCTTCCTGTCCATTATCTTGAGGATGTACTGGTGAAGATGTCACCATCTTGACTCCCCATCTTGTGAGAAAATCTTGCGCCTTCTTGCTGATGAATTGAGAACTGTTATCACATATTATTTCAGATGGAATACCAAATCTACTGAAGATGTTCTTTTTGATGAAGGAGATAACTTCTTTATCGCAGACTTGGACGTAGGCTTTAGCTTCAACCCATTTTGAGAAATAATCAGTCATTGCAAGCAAGAAAACCCTTCCTCCAGGTGCCTTTGGTAGTTTGCCAACTATATCCATTCCCCAAGTCATGAATGGCCAGGGGAGAGGATAGGATGAAGTAACTCTGTAGGTTGATGCAAGATGTCGCCATGCTTTTGGCAGGAATCACATTTCTTGGCATAATCGATAGCATCTTGCTTCATTGTTGGCCAGAAGTACCCCATCCTTAGAGCTTTTGTGTACAGGCTTCTACCCCCGGAATGATTGCCACACAATGTAACTCCTTAAGAACTTCCATAGCTTTATCGGGTTCTAGACATCTTAAGTATTGACCTACAAAAGATTTCTTAAACGGCATGAAATCTATTAACAAATATCTTGAAATCCTTACCCTAAACGCTTTAGAATTTTTCTCTTCCGCAGGGATGGTTCCATATTGAAGATATTTGATTATTGGAGAGGTCCAAGATGTTTCTATCTGATTCTCTGGGATGTCGTCATCTATGCTGAAAAGTTCTAATCTTTCTGTAAGTGCAGCTTGATGGTGTTACCACAGGTGCTGCCTAACACTCTCAAGGGTTACCAGATGTAGGTGTTACCCAAAGTAGTGATAGCACTTTTTGAGTGTTACCCAACACGTCTGACTGTTTAAGTTATGAAATTTCTTTCATAGGTTATTTTATGTTTATGTATAATATATAGTTGCAAAATGTATATTTGTTGTTAGAATAATGTATAGATGACAGCCAAGAGAAGATTAAGCTAAAAAGGTGGAAGATCGTGATTTATGGAGAGTTATGCATAAATGGATATTTATGTGTAACTTGTAAATATCCAAGGGAGCACGTGGGCGACTTGTTCAACAACTGAGATTGAAGAGAAACAAGAGAGTACAACTCAAGAGAGCGCATGGGTACAAAGAGCTAATGCTAAGACTTGGGCTTTAAGCAAAGGCGGTTGCTACAAACAAGGAATTTGACCAAGTCTTTAGCTCAAACAAGCTCAACCACTTCTCTACTCCATTCGATCCAAATCCAAGGCTGTTAACAAGAGTAGCCTCCAAGTATTTGAGGGCTATAAATAGCAAGGGTGTAGACAAGAACAATATGTCGAGCATCACACACACACTTGCACAAGAAAGAGATCAATTACTCCTCGGCTCTTTGTGTTCTTCCGTTCACAAATTATTCCACCTTCAACGTCTTGGGACTTGATTGTGTCGTGGAGGATAGAACTTCGTGATTGATCTTAGTTCCTAGTTCGTACATCGATATATAGATAGGGAACAACTTCGGCTTTGTAATCATTTTATAATTTGAATATAAAGTCTTCGCCTAAGGGCATCCTCAAGTTATATATTTATATAACTTGAGAAAAATTATTTCTTGTGTTGTTTATACTTTTCTTCCGCTGTAAAATATTTTGTTTTACAAACTATTGCTTTGTTTTACAAACTGTTTTTATTCTCTGTTGTGTTTGTTACCGAAAGTGTTATCAGTTGTGCTATCAACCTTTTTGATAACACTTGCAAACTGGCCATAGACAATTTCAATTGGTATCAGAGCTAGTCACTTGTCGTACTAAGTGCTTGATCCAGTTGTCATGGCTTATGATCCGGCTAATCCTAACCAAAAGAGACTTCCTGTACTCGATGGTTTGAATTATGCATATTGGAAAATTCGCCTTCGCTCTCATATCAAATCCATTGATCTTAGGGCATGGCGATCTGTTGTTAATGGTTATTATCTTCCTATGTTGCCTCCGGATGAGGATGGTGACGTTCAAGTCAAGCCAGAATCCGAATGGACCAATGAGGAGAATAGCTTGGCTAGTTTCATTGAAAAGGCACTTAATGCCATTTTTGAATGGGTAGACATTCACATTTTCAAACTTGTTCAAAACTTTCCCACGACTAAAGAAGCATGGGATATTTTGCAAAGGTTTTGTGAAGGTGATGGTAGTGTACGTGAAACTAAGCTTAGAAGGCTTACTAGCAAGTTTGAAAGATTAAGGATGGGTAAAGATGAGAATATTTCATCTTATTTTGAAAAGTTGTTTGATCTTGCAAATGAATGTCAAGTTTTAGGTGAACCCTTCACAAATAAACAACTTGTTTCAAAAGCTATTAGAACTATTCCTGAGCGTTTCAATATGAAAATTTCATCAATTGAAGAGGCTCACAAACTCTCTACTATGGATTTCAATACTTTAATGAGTATTTTAAAAAAATTTGAGCTAAATCTTGCTGAACAAAGTGAAGCCACTAAGGGCAAGAATGTAGCTTTGAAAATTCATTCCTCAGATTTTCAAAAAAAAAATAAGGATGAAGAGGTTTTTGAAGAATTGGATGAAAATGCTAGTGTGGCTTTACTTGCTAAGAAATATAACTCTATGGTTAGAAAGTTTAACAAAGAGAATGTGCAGGTAAAAGCAAAGGAGCAACAAACCAAAGTGTATGATTCAATGCCAAAAAGGTCATTTCCATCTTCCCAAAAGTCCAATCCAATAAGAAGGGCATCTTCTGACCAGTCAAGGTCGATCCCAAGTACATTGATTCAATTCAATGTCATGCCTGTTCTGGATGGGGACACTATGCAAACGAGTGTGAAAACACGTTAAGAAAGATGGGAAAGAACTTGTGGGTGTCCCTGAATGATAATGAAGATGAGGGAACAACCCAAGATGAAGAACCAGATGTATCAGCAATGTTGGTCACTGTATGTGACACAGATACTGGAAGTGCTACCACAAATGTTACCGAATCTCTGGTAACACCTGAGATCACACTCATCAGGTATAACCACTTCAGTTTTTCTAATGCTATTTGCTTCATGGTTCAACTGACCTTGATACAGGAAACTTTCAAGAGGATGAGCTAAACAAGGATGAGCTCATAGATGGGTTGAAGAATCTCTACGAAGAACTTCTTGTCGAATGGAGAAAGGAGAACAAGAAGGTGACATTCTTGACCAAGGAAAATCATGAGCTGAAGGAAAGCTTGACTAAGCTGGAGGTCCAACTCACCAAGAAGGATGCCATGTTGGATAAATTCAAGGCCAAATTGTCTCTTACCGAGACCACATTCAAGAAACTCAACACAGGATCGTCCAAGCTGGATGAGATCCTCAATTCGAGTAACCCTCTCAAGGCAGATATTGGTTTTCAAGAATCTTTAAATAGTATTGCTTCTAATTTGAATATTGATAAATGTGAAACGTGTTTTATTAAAGAACGTGGTTCTGACAAAAAGGTCTGCATTTCTGACTCTTCTGACACTGCTAAAGTGTGCAAATTTTGTCACACTACTGGACATTTTAAAAATAAGTGTCAAGTCTTTTAAAGAAAAAATCCAATTCTACAGTGTTACCAGAAGTGTTGACCGCTACTTCAGACAACACTTCAGATAACACTGTCTGTCAGAAAGTCAAAAGTTCAAAGAAGAAAACATGGAAACCCAAAGCTAATCTAAGATGTGATGTAGTTTATACTGCTTTGAAAACAAATGTAGTAGGTTCATGATATTTTGACAGTGGTTGTTCACATCATATGATGGGAACAAAGTCGTTTTTAAATGACTATGAATCTATACATAGAGGGAGTGTTACTTATGGTGGTGGTAGCAAGAGTACAATCATTAGGAAAGGAACAATTAGTGTGCCTGGTTTCCCCACCTTAAAAAATGTCTTGCATGTTGATGGTCTAGTTTCTAACTTGATTAGCATTAGTCAACTTTGTGATGACAATTTAGAGGTGAAGTTCAACAAAAACAATTGTGAGGTCTTTGATGGTTCTAATGAATGTGTTATGTCTGGAACTAGATCTAGTGACAATTGTTATCTTGTTGAAAATAAAATAATGTGCCATTCGGCTAAGGTTGATGTTACATCTTTATGGCATCAAAAATTAGGGCATGTTCATTTTCGTCATATAGAGAAGATAATTAAGCTAGATGCTGTGAGAGGAGTTACAAAATTGGAATTCAAAGAGAAAGTGGTTTGTGAGGATTGTCTTAAAGGCAAACAAATATGTGCTGCCCACAGTGTTGTCCAACACAATGAGCAACACTTTGGGACAACACATTGTTTTCAACTATTGCACATGGATTTAATGGGTCCAGTTATGGTAGAAAGTCTTAGAGGTAAGAGATATGTTTATGTCATTGTTGATGACTTTTCTAGGTTTACTTGGATTTATTTTTTGAGAGATAAATCAGAAACCTTTGAAAATTTCAAAATCTTACACTCTAAAATCAAAAACTTGTTTTGTGCTTCTATCTTTCGTATTAGGTCTGATCATGGAAAGGAATTTGAAAATGTTTCTTTTTCATCTTTTTGTGAAAATAAAGGGATTCATCATGAATTTTCAGCACCTAAAACACCCCAACAAAATGGGATTGCTGAGAGAAAAAATAGAACATTACTTGAAATGACTAGAGTAATGTTGTTTTCAAAAAGAATCTCAAAACGTTTTTGGGCGGAGGCTCTAAGTACTGCTTGTCACACAATCAATAGAGTCTATCTTAGAACCGGAACCACAATGACTCCCTATGAAATTTTGAATGGTAGAAAACCAAAGGTTCATTATTTTCATGTATTTGGGAGTGTGTGCTTTATATTGAATGACTGAGATTACTTAGGTAAACCTGACTCTAAGAGTGATAGGACCATTTTTCTTGGGTATGCTCAAAATAGTCAAGCATATAGGGTTTATAATCTAAGAACTGAAACCATCCAAGAATCAATAAACATTGTTTTTGATGATATCTTAAGCATTACAGGTGAAAGTGTTCAAGAGACGCCTCTAGAGTTACTGGAAGAGGCTCAAGTGGAAGGCCAAGAAAGTGTTAACACAGAAGTTAACTCTGGTGTTGACCAAAGTGCTGTCAGTAATGAGATAGCACCTCTGGTAACACCTAATTCCATAACAGCGGATGAGGGAGTAAATACTGATGCTGCTCATGAGGAAATGAGAAGAGAACCACCTGCTAGTGTTAGATGAGATCACCCTACCTCACAGGTTATATGAGAAGTGAATGAAGGCATAAGGACGAGGCAAAAGGAACCTATTGACTATCGTAGTATGGTAACATATGTGTGCATGTCTACCACATATGCCAAGGTAAAGTACTCGTGTTATGTTTCTTCCCTAGAACCTAAGAATATAGTTGAGGCCTTAAAAGATAATTATTGGATTCAAGCCATGCAAGAGGAGCTTGAGCAGTTTGCCTGGAATAATGTTTGGTTTTTAGTACCACGTCCCCCTAATACTAACATTATTGGGGCAAAATGGATTTTTAAAAATAAAACAAATGAGAAGGGTAATATTGTTAGGAATAAAGCTCTGCCCAAGGATATACACAGGTAGAAGGTGTTGATTATGATGAAACCTTTGCTCCTGTAGCTAGAATTGAGTTCATAAGACTTCTCTTGGCCATTGCTTGTTATCTTAAGATCACTTTGTATCAAATGGATGTGAAAGCAACTTTTTTAAATTGTTATTTGGATGAAGAGATCTTTGTTGAACAACCAAAAGGTTTCGAAGATCCTTCACAACCACACCATGTTTATAGACTTGATAAAGGTCTTTATGGGTTAAAACAAGCTCCACGAGCATGGTATGGTCGTTTAACCAGCTTTCTTCTTGAATATGGATTTATTAGAGGTGAGGCGGATAGAACATTATTTATACTTAGACATGGTAAAGAACTTGTTATTGCTCAGATATATGTTGATGACATAGTCTATGGGTCTACAAATCAAACAAGTTTGAAAGATTTTGTAGATGCTATGACTTCAACATTTGAAATGAGCATGATAGGTGAGCTAAATTTCTTCTTAGCCTTGCAGGTGAAACAAACAAGTGATGGAATATTCATATCTCAAAGCAAGTATGCAAGGAATTTAGTGAAGAAGTTTGGATTGGAGGGGTCGAAGAGTTCGAAAGTTCCTATGAGTTATGCACTCAAACTTGGTAAGGACCAAGTATGAGAAGATGTTGATCCCACACTCTAACGTTCCATGATAGGTAGCCTTCTATATCTTACCTATAGCCGCCCTGATTTAATGTTTAGCGTCTGTGTTTGTGCTCGTTACCAAGTCAATCCTAAAGTCTCTCACCTTAATTCTGTTAAAAAGATAATCAAATATGTGTCTAGAACATGTGATTTAGGTGTGTGGTATAGTAAAGATACTAATACCAATCTAGTAAGCTTTAGTGACTCCGATTGGGCGGGGGATATGGATGACAGAAAAAGTACTAGTGGGGGATGTTTTTACTTAGGAAATAATCTAGTGTCATGGTATAGTCGTAAACAAAACTGTGTCTCACTCTCAACTGCTGAATCAGAATATGTAGCAGCTGGGAGTTGTTGTTCACAACTCATTTGGTTAAAGCATATGTTAGATGACTATGGTATAGAAAGTAATATAGTAACCATATATTGTGACAACCTTAGTGCCATTAATATTTCCAAAAACCCTGTTCAACATTCTCGCACAAAACATATTGATATTCGTCACCATTTACTTAGGGACTTAGTTGATAAAGGTTTGATAAATATAGAGCATATTGATACAAAGCATCAACTTGCTGGCATATTCACTAAGGCCCTTGACCATGATAGATTTTCAGACTTGGAAAGCTCTCTTGGTCTTTGTATTTATTAGAAAAAATTCTGATTCACAGGTGCTACCCCAATTGTGGTTAACATTTTCGGTAACACACTGTGATACTGAAAAAATTATATATATATATATATATATATATATATATATATATATATATATATAGTTATACTTTTCTTTTTAACCCTGATGGGAGCACATGCTGACCTTTTTGTTCTAGTAGGTTAATCCTTAAGTTAACATGTTTTGTCAAAATACCCTTCAATATCAAAGTGACAATGTCACTCATTTTTGTTAAAAGGCAAATAGCACATTTATTATTCCTTTAGTAGCTTGGGGCACGGTGTTCGCTACAACGATGTACTCATGACAAACGGGAATAATCTCTAGTGTGTTTGAACTAAGTATTAGGAACATGGGGTTCGTTGCCACAGTATATCCTACTTGAAAGGTTCAAAACACTCAAGTTTTTACTTCAAAATAACTCGGGGCACGGAGCTCGTTACTACGATGCTTCCTTGTTTATGAAGTAATAAAAACTTAAACACGAGTATGTCTAAAGTGCTTAAAAATGAGGCTTGTTATGCCTCAAGTGCTTGAAAATGAGCATTGTTATGTCTAAAAGTGCTTGAAAATGAAGAAAATTTTTAAAGGGTTATTTTGATGCATATGTTAATTTTTGTATTACCATTATTGCTAGTAACACATTTGTATGTGCCATATTAATTTTTTATTCTTTATTTTCGAATTTAGTTATTTAATTTTTGAAAATCCAAAATTTATAAAGTTTTTGAATTTCAAAAAGTTTTTAACTAAGTCTTTTTATCTTGATAAATCAAAGTGGGTAGCTAATATTTAAAAAAAAAAAAAAATTGGATGACCTAGTCAAATTCGAATTTTGAGAAGATATTTTTCCTAACTTCAATTTATCCTTTTATTTACATAAAAAATAAATTAGGAGTTACAGCCGTGTGATTGGGTTTAATGGTGGTAGTTGTGTATTTTATTTGGGTATTATTTGCTAGAAAATAGGGAGTTTTGTTCAAATTAGAAAAAAATTTATTGTTGATAAACCCCCTAATTTGGATAATCATCCCATTTATATTTTCTTTATCCCTTTATTAATCTCCATCTCTCTCTAGTTGTTACTCTCTCTCTCTCTCTCTTCTCCCAAATCAGTTTAAAACCCTCACTATTCACCGTCTTCTTCTTCTCCAAAATCCTTGCAATGTCGTCACCTACCAAGAGTTCAACACCCATGAAAATCTCTCCGGGTGCTATCTCTCGTGTTGCCTCAAGGGTTACCTCACCTATGGAGGTTTCACCTAGGGTTTCCCCCATTACATCTCCAAACCTAGCCCTAGCTAGACATGGGCAACCGGTTCCCGATTTCGGTTCCGGTTTTGAACCGCCGGTTCCGATTCCGGGAAACCATGGAACCGAGATGGAACCGATAAATACCGATTCCCGGTTTCGATTCCGGCTGACAGTTCCGGTTCCGGTTCCACGGTTTATCCGGTTCTATTTCGTTAATTTTTTTTTTCAAACAAACACACTGAGAGTACATAAAGTGATAAAGACTTTGCTAAAAAAAAAAAGTTGATAAATACATACACAGAGTGACAGACACGACAGAGAGATAGAAAAGTGATAAAGACTTTGCTAAAAAAAATAAAGTTTGGTCAAACAAACACACTTTTTTTTAACTTTTTTGTAATTTTTTTTGAAATCAAAGTGAAGTACTTTGGTGTTCGGTCATTTTATTTTCTTTTTTTCTTTTTTAGAAAATGTTTCTTGCTTGGTCCCTCTCTTTACATAAATTATTTTTTGGTCACCCTTTTTGTATAGAAAATGTTAAGATCTAACGATTTTGGATGAAAATGAATAATAAACTAATTATTTTAACAGATTTTATAAAAGAAAAAGGGACTGTACCCTTAAATTTTATTAATAATTGATAAAATGTTACAATGAGGGGGACAACCAACCTTGCCCTTTTATAAGTAAGGGAGGACATAAGGAGCCTTAACCTCGTTCTTAGTATCTTACAATATTTATTTAAATTATAACAATCTAATCTAAATAAAAAAACCTAATATATAAAATAAAACAAAGTAATAAATTATATTATACAAATTAAACTATATAAATTACATCAACTTACATTGGGCCATTGTTGTCGTCACTTCCCGATGTTGTATCAAAGAAATCTTCATCGGATGAGGAGAACTTTGGCTTTTGATCTCTTTTCTCCGCTTTAACCCAATCATTAAACAAATTTTGATTTTCTAAATTTTCGACCGTTAAATTTGCACGTTGCAGATCGCAATAATTCCACCAATGCTAAAAGCATGCTCAATCGAAACCGTTGATGCAGGAGAAGCAAATATTTCTCTTGCTATCCTAGAAACTATAGGAAAAGAACTCGCCCTCTTAGCCCACCAATGTAAAATGTTAAATTCAACCTCATCATCATATTCAAATTTCGTGTTCAAATATTTTTCAAATTCCTCATTAGAACTGCTTCCTCTAGAGCGCTTTCTATTTCCATAAAAAGAAGTAAAAAAAGAGTTGTCTGTTTCGCTAGTTTGACGAGGAGGAGCCTCACTTGTACTAGCACCACCATAAATTGAGTTGTACTCTTTAAAAACATTTAAAAATTCATTTTTCACATCGGACAATATTTTTTCAATATTTGGAAAACGGGGATCATTTGCGTCAAACAAGTTGAGATAGTAATATGTAAGAAGTTGTTCCAAACCATCCATTCTAACCCTTGGATCTAAAATTTTTGCAATTAAAAAAATACTTTGAATTGTCTCAAAATATTTCAACCATTTTTCCTTCATGCTAACAATAGCTCGACCAATTATGGGATCATCTTTAAATTCACAAAATGTATCCGAAATAATGGTACTATGATCAACAACTAAGTTAGAAGTAGGATAATACATACCGGATAACATGACAGTGGCATCCTTGAAATTTTTCAACAATTTGATCATGCTTGCACAAGCACTCCATTGATGAGGAAATAGGGTGTATTTGTAACCAACGGAAGATAAAAACAAGCAAATTTGTTCTTTATAAACAAAAGAATCCGCTAAAAGTTTATAGGTAAAATTCCACCTAGTTGTAACATCATTTGAAATTTTTTTGGGACGGATATCATTTTCCTTGCAATAGTCTCTCCATTTCCTTTGATTGGAACTTTTTCTCATAATAAACTGTACACCTCGTTTAATAGGAATAATTGAATCTTGTAAAGCAGATAGATCATCTTGCACACATAAATTTAAATTATGACAAAAATATCTAATATGAAAAAATTTATCACCTAATACCGGTTTACAAATATCAATTAGCTCCGATAAACTTGCAGTATTAGAGCTAGCATTATCAAAAGACATTGGAAAAATTTTAGTAACTAAATTATATTCTTGTAAAATACTTTGTAGTTTAAGTGCAATATTGTGTGTGGTATGCTCATCATCAAAATCTCTATATGCAATCAATCTCTTTTGAATGGTCCAAGAATTGTCAATCCAATGACAAGTTACTCCCATATAAAAATGTTCACAACGATTATCACTCCATATATCCGAACAAATAGAAACTTGTTGAGATAAATTAGCAAATGTTTGTATTAAACCAAATTTATATTTCCCGACTATTTTTGCAATATCACGTGTGAGAGTTCTACGTGGTATTCTTTTTGCAGCGGGATTAAGAGAGAGTTTAGCAAAATCTTCATAGAATTCATCATCGGCAAAACTAAAGGAAAGACATTTAACACAAACAAATTTTGCCATACCTCTTCTATGGTTTAGTTCACTATAATGAAATGTAGTAGGACAAGAAGAAGAAGACGTACCTAGCGCCCATCGAAGAAGTCGAAACTCCTTGGAGTTGTGTTTGAGTTGGATCTATGCCATATTCGGTAGGATGATGAACTCGAACATGCTTGGTATAAGTTTCGTATCCATTGCCATCCCTCCAAGTATAAATATTATCACAATAGTTACATATCACTTTCCAAACCTCCTCACCATGTTTGTCCACTCCGAACTCCTTCCTAAAGTGACGAATAAAAATTGGGGACTTCAGTTCACGAATTTTAGGTTCACGCGGTTGACCTTGTCGACCGCCTCCACGAAGACCGCAACCCCTTCCTCTTGGTGCAGGTGGTGGTGGTGGTAGGTTATGTGCATCACTTTCTTCGGTACTTGGAGTTCCTACAAATTGTGGTTGTGGCATGAAAGGCGATAGTGGAAATTGTTGGTCTCCAACTTGAACCTCCTCATCTTCATCATTTTCCCATTGATTTCTCCCCGACATTACCCCATCATAAAAGGGAATATCCTCTTCTAAATTATTTGTTGGTAGTGGTGGTGGTAGTCGAGAAGATGAAGAAAGATGGTTGTTTTTACTCTTGCTACCCGTTTTTTTTGTTAAATTTCTAAGGAAAGAAGACATGATGGTGTGTATGAAAAGGGATGAAAATATGGAAAATGAGGACGGATTATGGAATAATGGCTTAAAATATGAATGTTGATGAGTGATTTGAGCTTGAGAATTAACAAAGTAAGCAAATTTGTTAGTGAAAGTTAAGAGAGAGTTAAGAGAGTTTTGTGAAAAAAAATGTAAGGAGGTGAATTCCTATTTATAGGTCAATCATTTAACAAGGATCTGATTTTTTTTTTAAATGACTGAAAAAGGTCTAAAATTGGGGTAAAAAATTGAAAATCTTGTCAACTAATCAACTTCCCGTTAGTAACGGACAAAATAACGGGCAAAAAATGGTGACTTGAGAGTAATGATATTGACAGAACTTTTGCAGAACTTTTTCAGGTATCCCACAGTCCCAGTCCTTGTCTCCAATGCTGTGAAAAGCTGAAAAGGATTGATTGTTTTTTGAAATATCCGTTAGAACCGCCGGTTCAAGCCGATTTGGAACCGCCGGTTCTCCGGTTCCGGTTCCACGGTTAAAACCGTCGATTCACGATTTTCAGGAATTTGGAACCGAGATCAAACCGCGAACCCGACGGTTTTGGTTCACCTCGGTTTCAGTTCTTGTCGATTCCGGTTCGGTTCTCCGGTTCTTCCCGATTCCGGTTTGCCCATGTCTAGCCCTAGCCATTGTCCGGCCATTTCCATTCCCCTTGGCTTCGCCATCTCCGGCCGTGTGTCCTCCACAACCCTCCATACCAGTTGCACCTGAAAAGAAGAAGAAAAGGAAACCTAAAATGCCTCCTCAACGACCACCAAAAAGAAGCTCCAACCGTCTTAGGGCTATTTTCAGCAAAAGCAAGTCGAATACCTCCTCTGATCCCGTCGAAGTTTCAGAAGACTCCCTTAGTCTTTCTTCTGCTCACGTCTCTGATGAAGACTATAGAGAAGAAAAGGAGCCCTCTGATGACAGCCTTGAAAAATGGCTTGAGGATGAAGGTCCACCTCTTGCTGCTTTTCGTATGAAGCTGCTGAGTAAGAAAGGAAAATAGGGTTATAGTAAAAGTGCTACCCAATCTCAGGTAACACCTCAGGTAACACCTTCCTCTGTTCAGCCCAAAATACCAACTCATGAGGTACATTCTCACTCTCCTCAACTTTTTGATTCCCCTAGTGTTGAGTTTACTGTGAATGTTGATATTGATGATGATGAGGCCTTTCCTAAGCCCCATTTAACCCTAGAATTTCATAGGGAAGAAAATATGGCATTTTAGTTAACTCATAGCAAGAAGCCACTTTTGGTGAAAAAGAATATAGATATTGAGGATTTGAAGCTGAATGGTGTGTTTGATTTCCTTTCTGATCGAAAAAATTTGGTACCCAATACACATCTGTGTCTATTTGTTGAGAGTATTGTTAGAAATTTTTATGCCAATCTCAATCCCAACCTTGATAATGAGGGTTCCCCTCATTTTGGCAAAGTCTTTGTTAGGGGCAGAATGTATAGCTTTACTCTTGCCATGATCAACAAGGCTTTGGGCTTGCCTAATATTGATGATGAAAGTCTTTGTGCCAATAGGGATGTTATGGCAAAGTTTTTGACAAACAACAAAGTTTCTAAGTGGCCAATTTACCCCAAGATTAAATTCCCAGCCTCTAGACTTACCACACTCTATTCCGTTCTACACAAGTTATGCATCTTTAACTGGCTCCCAACCAAGAATGAACAATATTTGACGATGGAGCAAGCTAGAGTGTTGTATAAACTAGGAAAGAGTCAGAGAATTAAATTTTGGAGACTAGTGTTTAAACATCTTGCTTCCTGGCCTAAGAAAAAGGACCCTTCTTACTTCCCATATCCTTCCCTCATTTTTAATGTGCTTAAATTCCAATCCCTTCCCGTTGAAGCCTAGGGTGTATTTACTTCTGGGCCTAAATACTATACAGTTGATCATCAATTGAAGAAGGGAAATAGAGTTTGTGATTTACCTTGGATAAAGCCTCAGATGGCTAGTGGATCAGGTTCTACACCAGCAACTGAAAGTGTGCCTAGAAGTGTTGTTAATACTTCTGGCAACACTTCTAATATGATTAGCAAAATAGTGGTTCTTCAGTTCCTTCAGAAGCTTATGCCTATTGTTGAAAACAATGTTAATGGCTGGTTTGAAGCCCAAACTGGTATTGTGAATTTCATTTCTCATATTTCTTCACAAACAGGGGGGAGCTGATTGTGCTACTACAAGTGCTGCCAAAGGTGCTGGGGCTGATCATTCTCAGGAATCCAAGCTGAGGAAGAGAGGGAGCAAACTGAGGAAGAGGAAAATGATGAAGACTGATCTGACATTGGATTTACCACCGTTTGTTGATGGTTGGTGTGTCCTTGAAACAATTATTTTTTATGGTGGCATTAAAAACAATTTAAATTTGTGTTTTTAAATTTGGTATGTGGTTGTTTAAACTTTGACAATGATTTGGATCGTTTGCTTTGGTTTTGGTTATGTTAGTTTAAAACTTGGGATATTATTTTTTGGTAGTTTAGTTTGAATTTTTAAACTAGTTGTTAAAATTTGACTTTGGTCAAAATTTTTGGTTTGAAATGCTTAAGGTTTAAAAGTTTGAATTCTTGTAGTTAGCTTCCTTATTATGGGGGAGTTAATTATTAACATGTGTTTGGAATGGATATTGTGCTAACAAATTGTTGCAGGTATAAGCACCTTGGTGTTTCTAAAGAAATGCAAGAAATGTACAACTATGGGGGAATTTGTAAGTGCAGCTTGATGGTGTTACCACAGGTGCTGCCTAACACTCTCAAGTGTTACCAGACGTAGGTGTTACCCAAAGTAGTGATAGCACTTTTTGAGTGTTACCCAACACGTCTGACTGTTTTAGTTAAGACATTTCTTTCATAGGTTATTTTATGTTTATGTATAATCTATAGTTGCAAAATGTATATTTGTTGTTAGAATAATGTACAGATAACAGTCAAGAGTAGATTAAGCTACAAAGGTGGAAGATCGTGATTTATGGAGAGTTATGCATAAATGAATATTTATGTGTAACTTGTAAATATCCAAGGAAGCACGTGGGATACTTGTTCAAAAACTGAGATTGAAGACAGACAAGAGAGTACAACTCAAGAGAGCTCATGGGTACAAAGAGCTAATGCTAGGACTTGGTCTCTAAGCAAAGGCGGTTGCTACAAATAAGGAATTTGATCAAGTCTTTAGCTCAAACAAGCTCAACCACTTCTCCACTCCATCCGATCCAAATCCAAGGCTGTTAACAAGAGTAGCCTCCAAGTATTTGAGGGCTATAAATAGCAAGGGTGTAGACAAGAGCAATATCTCGAGCATCACACACACACTTGCACAAGAAAGAGATCAATTAATCCTCGACTCTTTGTGTTCTCCCGTTCACAAATTATTCCACCTTCAACGTCTTGGGACTTGATTGTGTCGTGGAGGATAGAACTTCGTGATTGATCTTAGTTCCTAGTTCGTACATTGATATATAGATAGGGAACAACTTCGGTTTTGTAATCATTTTATAATTTGAATATAAAGTCTTCACCTAAGGGCATCCTCAAGTTATATATTTATATAACTTAAGAAAATTTATTTCTTGTGTTGTTTATACTTTTCTTTCGCTGCAAAATATTTTGTTTTACAAACTATTGCTTTGTTTTACAAACTGTTTTTATTCTCTGTTGTGTGTGTGTTACCGGAAGTGTTATCAGTTGTGCTATCAACCTTTTTTATAACACTTGCAAACTGGCCATAGACAATTTCACTTTCCATAGCCGGAATGTTGACATGAATGATTGGTATGTTGGTTTGAGAGAAGCTCTTGAAGGCTGATCCAAGATTAGCCAAGGCATCTGCTTGAGAGTTCTCCTCTCGGGGTATTTGTTCTAAGGAAAAGATTTGGAATTTGCTTGCCAAAATTTTCACGATTCCCAGATATGATGTCATCTTGGCATTTTTTTGCTACATAGGAACCGTTGAAATGGTTAACTAACAACAGTGAGTCACTATATACCTGGATTGCCTTGATGTTAATATCTAGAGCTACAATTAAGCCCACGATCAAAGCTTCATATTCTGCTTCATTGTTTGTAGCTTTAAAATCACAACTGATGGCCTGGGGTATGATGTCCCCTTGTGGTGACTTTATGACAATTCCTAGACATGTCCCCCTCATGTTTGATGCACCATCTGTATATAGCGTCCACTTGGGTAGGATGTCACCATCTTAAAGCTGTTGGACTTCTAATTCTACTTTTGGTTGCATACTTGGACTAAAGTATGTCACAAAATCTGCAAGTGATTGTGATTTTATTGCTGTCCTAGGCTCATACCTGATGTCATAAGTGCTAGGCTGAACGGACCATTTAGCCATCCTTCCTGACATTTCTGGCTTTCTCATAACATTCTTGATTGGATAGTTAGTACGAATATAGATAATATGAGTTTCAAAATAATGTCTTAATTTAATTGAAGCAGTAATTAAAGCTAAAATTAATTTCTCAAGGTGTGAATACCTGGTCTCTGCGTCAAGTAGTGTTTTACTTACATAATAAATTGGTTGTTGGACGCCATCTTGTTCTCGAACCAAGACGGCACTAACCGCAGCTTCTGACACAACTAAGTAAGTATATAATGGTTTTCCTTCTTATGGCTTTGTGAGTAGAAGAGGTGTTAACAGGTACCGCTTCAAGTCTTGAAAGGCTTGCTCGTGTTGTTCCGTCCATTCGAATCTGCTATTTTTCTTCAGAGTGTCATAGAACGGCTTACATCTGTCTGAGGATTTTGAAATGAACCGGTTCAGTGCTGCTACTTTACCTGTCAACCTTTGAACATCTTTAACAGACTTGGGCGACGTTAGGTTGATGATGGCTGTTAGCTGCTCCGGGCTTGCTTCTATTCCTCTTTGTGTCACCATGTACCCTAATAACTTGTCGGATTTCATGCCAAAGTTGCACTTTGTTGGATTCAATTTCATGTTGAAGGTGTCCAAGATGTCGAAGGCATGAGTAAGATCTCGTACATGGTCTTCAACTTTCTTTGATTTTATCACCATATCGTCGATGTACACTTCCTGGGTGTCCCCAATATGCTCTTTGAACATCATGTTGACTAGTCTCTGGTACGTAGCACCTGCATTTCTTAGTCCAAAAGGCATTGCATATAACAATATATACCTGTAGGGGTTATGAAGGCGGTACCTTCCTGGTCAGATGGTTCCATCTGGATCTGCTAAAATCCTGAAGATGCGTCCATGAACGTCAAGATCTCGTGTCCGGAAGTGGCATCAACTAGGGTTTCGATGTGCATCAAAGGGAAAGGATCTTTGGGACAAGCTTTGTTCATGTCCGTGAAGTCAACACAAACTCTCCACTTGCCGTTCTTCTTCTCAACTATTAATACGTTCGCCAACCATCTTGAATATTCAATTTCCCTGATCATCTTCGCTTTGAGCAATCTGTCCACTTCTTCTTGAATGATCAAGTTTCTTTCCTGTTCAAATTTTCTTCTTTTCTGGTGTACTGGCTTGAAAGATGGATCAATGTTGAGCTTGTGGGTGATGACATCCTTACTGATACATGTCATATCTTCATGTTTCCATGCAAAGATTTTAATTCTGCTCTTCAAAAGATTGACAAGGTCTTCTTCGATTTCTGCTGGTACATCTTAGCTGATCAGCACCTTGAGATCTGGTTTAGAGGGATCTAAAGATACTTCTTTCACATCATGCTCCTTTGCTTCCAGGACCTCACGTGCCTTTCTCTTTAATTGCTATGCCTGCTTCGGAGATGTCGACGCCTTCATATATGTCATGTAGCATTCCTTAGGTGATTCCTGATCGCTGTAGATTTTGACAACTCCCCAGGGTGTCGGCATCTTCACGCACTGATGATAAGTGGGCGGTACTGCTTTCATCCCATGGATCCAGGGTCTGCCCAAGATTACATTATAACATGTTGCACTATCTATCACACAAAATCTTTCCATAGAGTTGATGCCTTCAACATATACTGGAAGCGTGATTTCTCCCACTGTATCTTTGGTCTCCCCACTGAAACCCACAAGAACCGAACTCCTTTTAACAATACTTTCTTCTGGAATCTTCATTTCCTTCAAGGCACCCAGCATAATAAGGTTGAGTGAACTGCCCCCATCTACTAGGATACGCCTCACTCTGCAGTTGGCGATCTGAAGTGCAATTACCAAAGCACCCAGCATAATAAGGTTGACTGAACTGCCCTCCGAGGGCGCCGACCTCTTGCCAGGACATCGAGCCATCACATCCAACATATGAGTACTGACTAACAATACTTTCAACCAAGTGTGTAAATGTTTTCCTTGTATCATATACTATGCTACCTGTCTACATATGTTAGTTGTCACATGTTCATAGATCTATTGTTATCAGATGATTGAAAAAATAAGATGATTGAAATGACACTTGAATATCATTTTATGATAAAACTTTAAATGAATTTTTGAGTAATTATTTTATATTTATGATATCAATTACATATTTTATATTTATTGATAGTATTGTTGATGATATCAATTACATATTTTATATTTATGTTAATATAATTAAATCAATTTACCTTTTATTATTCAAAGTTTATGCCAAAATCTCAAGAAAAACGCGTTTTTTCTGACACTTAGGAAAAACGTGTTTTGTTTTCCCCGTTAGTGTCAGTGTCAGTTTAACAAAGTGTCAGTGTAACAAAGTGTCAGTGCATGTGTAACAAAGTGCCAGTGTAAAAAAGTGTCAGTGCCAGTTTAACAAAGTGTCAGTGTTAGTGAAACAAAGTGTCAGTGTAAAAAAGTGTCAGTGCATGTATATTAAGTGCCAGTGTATAAAAATGCCAGTGTTAAGTGTTAGTGTAACAAAATGCCAGTGTAAAAAAGTGTCAGTGCTAGTGTTATTAAGTGCCAGTGTAAAACACGTTTTTCCTAAGCTTTAAAAAAAACGCATTTTTTGCAAGACCAACTCAAAGTTTATTAGTAGAAATGACAAAAAAAAAAAAAAAGTATGAAGATCATTTATTTTATGATAAAGAGATGAGATTAGTATGTAAATCCTACTGAACAAAGGGAGCCCATACCTACAACACTATGACAAATGAAGGAATCGGATGGTAAGCCGTAGCTGATCCTAGGTCTTTTTTTGTTGTGTGAAACAACTTTCGTGTTTAATCAATTCTTTCTTAGTATCAGCTAGTTGATTTTTAAGGTACGACTCTCTTTTTAAGGCAGCGTGAACTGAATTTATTCATCAATTTGATCTCTAAGCTAAACATGCTTCCTTCGTTTTTTTTTTCTTTTTTACCATTAAAGTGAAATTACTTTTAGCAATGATTTTAAGTTGATTTAATTATTCGAATGAATATCAAAAAATGTTATTGATATTATTTATAATGGTGTATCGATAACGAATTTTAAATTTTCATTAGAATAATTAAATCAATTTAAAATTATTGCTTAAAGTACCTTCTTCATGTTAATGATAAAAAAGTGGGTTATCATTTCGAAACTGAGTAATAAAGTTTGATGGTACAGAAAACAATCTATATTATAAATCACACCATTGTTTTGAACAGTGGTGTGAATAGTTTCATCTGCAGAAATGACCATTTTGCCCTCACTATTCACACCCTTTCCCATTTCGCCCTTAAAAAAAAAAATTAAATTAAAAAAAAAATTTAATTATTTTTTTAAAAAAAAAAAAAATTGTTTTAAAAAAATGTGGCCTTGGACACGGGCATATTTAAAAAAATTAAATTAAAAAAAAATTTAAAAAAAAAAAAAAAACAAAAAACGTGGCCTTGGACACGAGCTTAGGCTAGTTTAATTATAACATACGAGGAGAGTATGTAAGGGAAATTGTTGTCTTTAAAGAATTTAATGTGTTGCTTTACTCCGAGAAATTGAGTTTCATTTATAATATAATTTTGAAATCACATAACCGTGAAATCAATTTATCAATATTATTTTAAGCTTATATGACGACAAATTCATGTTACCTTTAAACAACCAAAAAATTGATGTCTTATTTATTTAAAGGATACGTGACAACACGCTTATCTTTAAATTAAATACATGAGAAATTGATTTCTCATTTGTTTAAAGAGTATTTGACAACATATTCATCTTTAAATAAATATCTGAAAAATTGGGTAACAATTGTGAAAAATAGAGAGATGAATTTATCTGTTTCTATACTCATTTTTTAACAAGTGAGAAATGAATTTCTTAATTTTTAACTTTAAACATCTGAGAAATTGAGTATCAATTGTGTAAAATAAAAAGATGAATTTATCTAGCAAATGATAAATGAATGTCTTTAAATTTAAAGAGCATATGATATCACACAATTGTGAAAACACACAACTTAGAAATCAATTGAGAAATGACTTATTTATTTTTGCGTGACTATGAATAACTGAGATATAATTTATTAGTTTTACAAGTGAACAATAAAAAAAGGAAATTGAGACATGAATTCATCAATTTTAAAAGTAAAAAATGTTAAAAAAAAATCGCAATTGAGACATGAATTTACTTATTTCATACAACTGTGAAAAAAGGAGTAACAGAGGCAAAATGATCCAGATATTTTTTGGCGAGATTTAAACATCGGTCCTTAAAAGTTAGAGAGTTACTATTTAAACCCCAAAAAATTATGAGTAAACCCCATTACTAATATCACCCCAAATAAATTGCACACACCCCTTTACTTTCCCTTTATACCCTTAATGTCATTTATTTAGGTTTTAAATTTATCATCTTCCAATCTTCACCCACCCCCATTTGACCGGCCTATAGAGAGAGAGAAGAAGAAGAAAGATTTTGATGAGAGAGAAGAAGAATTCTGATTTATAGAGAGAGAGAGAGAGTGAAAGAGAAGAAGAAGAACAAGAAGAACATTCAACAACAACAAAAACAACAATGTCAAGCTTTGGTAGAAAAGGTAAGCACAAATTTCTTTTTAGGTTTTCGTTTTTTGTAATATCGTTACAAATTTAGTCAAATTGTTTAGTTGTCATGCTTGATTTCATGGAAATATTGTTGGTATAAGCTCAATTTGTAAATCCTTGGTCGAAATCTGAATCTTACATGGGTCGGCCAGTGCCAGCCGACTCTGGGTAGATAGTCGGCCAGATACGGCCGACTCTGGGCAAAAATTCCTCAAACCCTGGCCGACTTTTGCCTCATTTTTCAGTCACACCCGGCCGACTTTTCTGTATAAAATCAACTGGTTCCTGCCGACCCTCTCATTTTTTTTTGTGTTTAGAAAGACTGTATATGATTTTTGTCTCTCATTTTTTTTTTTTTTTTTTATTTTTTTATTTTTTTGTGTTTGGAAAGACTATGTATATGATTTTTGTTAATGTAGTTCTTCATTTTTGATTTTAGAAATTTTGATAATTGGCTTAGAATTGATTATTCATTTGATGTTTATTGCAGTTAAACAATTGATTAGAGGGAAAAAGACCACTGCCTCTGCCAGAAGGGAACGGGTAGAGAGGGAACGGGAAGAGAGGTTGCGTAAGGAGATGTTGCATCGAGGAGATAGTTCAAGTGCTAGACAATTTGAGCAGGATGGTGATTCTGAAACTGAGGATGAAGGTGAGAATCAGGATAGAATGGAAACATCTCCACCAAATACTAATGAAAATCAAATGACATATGTACCGGAATGAGAAGAAGAAAATGAGGATGAAGAAGAAGCAGATGCGGGTTTTCCTGGTGGCCCGGTGTGTAAAGATTTATTATTATCATATGAAAATCATGTGGCGGGGATGATATGGCAAGGACGTGATGTGCGCAACTTCAAATGTATTAACCATGTGGCGAAGTTGAAGCAATGGGAGTTGGATTTTGAGAATATGACTGTACCGGTTACAGAAATTCTAGGTAATTCAAATCTTCTTTTAGTAGTAAATGGAGTCCATGATCATTTGGACAAGACGTTGATTCGTGCATTCTCGGATCGATGGCACTTGGAAACTAATAGTTTCCATTTGCCATTTGGGGAAATGACGATCACCCTTGAAGATGTCTTTTGCTTGACGGGGCTCCCGATTACTGGGCAACCACTATTGGAGAATCCTTCTTACTCTAAGGTGGGACCAGTTGATATAATTCATCAGGTTTTAGGGATGAATAAAAAACAGGCTAGCGAAGGCTTACTCAAGAGAGGTAGTGGAAAGGTAAGTCTTTATTGGCTGAAAGTTAAGTTCTCTCCGGAATTGTCTTCGCCTGACCCACGAAAAGCTGCCTCGGCTGCAAAAGCCTATCTTTTACGTGTTGGGGTGCACAATCTTTGCCTGATAAGACCGGGACTTGTGTGAATGTGAGATATTTGAATTTTTTTAGAGACGAGGAAATGATAGGAAAATATGCTTGGGGTCTGAGCTTTAGCATACCTTTACCAAGAACTTGGAAAAGCTTCGAGGTATAATTGCAATCGAGATATCTGGATACTTGACTTTACTATGATCATGGGTGTATGAGAGATTTCCGGATTTTAGATGTGATTTGAGCAGCACCTATCTTCGTACTTCACCACTCACAGCAAGGTGGGACCCGCGGGGTCAATCTGGAGCGTATGCATCCGTGGAGATGAAAAGGCAACATATGGACGTACTAACGAGTACGGATGTAAGTATATATATATATATATATATATATATATATATATATATATATATATATATATATATATATATATATATATATATATATATATTGAAATATCTAACATGTTTACTTAAACTCTCGTGAAAAGCACATTAATGATTTATATTATGTTTGTAATTGTAGGTGGTTTGGAGGCCGTATGAGGGTAATCGAGAACGATACCCTTTTCCCAAAGTTTCTCTTTATATAGGATCGATTGTTGCTGCAAATGTAATTGAACCACATCTCCCAGATCGGGTCTTGAGACAGTTTGGATACGTCCAAATAATACCATCCATGCCACTATTCCATGGATTGCCTCGAGGAGATACCAAAACTTACGCGGGATGGTTCGCGAATGCACAATTATTCATTCGTTGGAAGAATGCCTTGCTTGATCTAGATGATATTGAGGAGATACGAGTACCACAAGACACTGTCAACAATTACTTACCGTGGTACTATAATGTTTCTCATCCGATTCTTATCCCCGAATCTCAAAGATCTCAAGCAGTTAAGAGGACCAATGTGGTTGGTCAGGCAAATCCTTAGAATATGTTAAAGAATGTTCGTGAGTGCATGCTGTCAATTGCGAGGAGATGGAGAAGTGGAGATGAGTCTGTGACTGCACAAGAGTTCGCGAATGTCATATTTAGAGCACTTGAAGCAACAGAATTACCATCGGCTTCTCGTGGTGGTGGAAGGGATTAAATGGGATAATGGGTTGAAATTAATTTGCTTTTGTGATATATTTGGTTACGAATGTTTGTTTAATGTTATTTAAACTTAATTTTAATTTTTTTTTACTATTAATGTAAGTCGTTATGTAAACTTCTCTTTTATTGTATTAAGTTTGGGTCGATAATGCTACAACAAAGAGTCAATGTTCATCTCTCACTTATGTATTAACTTCCCTAACTTCAACAACACTAATATACAAACCTTTAAAAAAAAAGCATAAAATAAAAATGCTACATTACTTTTCAACTACGAATATACGCAAAAAAAAAAAGGAAAATTAAAGGGGTCGGCAACTAATGGCCGATTCTGGGAAAACAGTCGGCCAGTTACGGCCGTTTAAGGAAAAGAGTCGGCCGATTCTTGGCCAGACCTTGCAAAAAAAATGGTAGTTTTTTTTTTTTTTTGGTTTCAAGATATTGTTCCATTGTAAACTGTATTCCAGAAAATTTCAAAAAAAATGTAAAGGGAACACTTTGTGCAGGGGTCGGCCACCACTGCTTGCCACAGTGTGTGTAAAGTCGGCCCCTGTTGGCCGACGTGTTTCCAATTAATTCGGCCACATATGGACGACTATTTTCCCAGAATCGGCAACTAGTGGCCGACCCTTGTAATTTTGATTTTTTTTTTATGTAGTCATAGATGAAAAATAACGTATATCATTTTTATTTTATGTTTTTATTAAAGATTTGTATAATTATTTAATTATTCCATGAAATTAAAGATATTTATGAAATACGGAAATTTAAATAAAAGTCTATAGAATTGATATAAACTATTTAACAGAAATGCATCATCCAACTTGATTACATCATTTAATATGAATAACATCATTTGAGTTATCGGGTACTTGTACTAGTCGATGTTGATAATAGTCAAGCCATCCAGTTGCATAATGTTGACGAAGATCATACCAATTGAATGGAAGTGGCGGTAATGGACATCCTTCCTTCAAAATCACTTGAATGTAATGATTTCCATTGACATGTGCAATACAATACAATTTTGGCGTTGGGGGTAATGGTTTTCGTGTAGGAAGAAATGTCAAAGAGATTGAGTTGCTTAAACTCACTAATGCAACGTTCAGTGCATTTGCAACCGCGTATCCCATTTCTACAACATTAAACCAATATGGTGATAGGCATGGACCGTCGTACCGGATTGAGGCGCATTGGGACTGCCGCCACCCTACTCTGGTCCATGAATAACTTAGCATATAGTTCTTGGTATCCAGTTATCTCCATGAATAACTTTCCCCGAACCCAGCGCCATTCATCTGTCTTACATCCAATCAACTCCGCGATACAACGGAACCCACAATTTCCATCCGCACGAACATCAATTGTTTTCTCAATATAATCGTGCATGTAAAGTGGTAGTTGATCAAGATATGGAATATCATGTTGGCCTTTTCGACGCATGGGCTATAAGAGAAATTCAAGAATGGTAAAATCAGTATAAATGACTATAATTTTTAACTATGTACATATAAGTGAGCACGATAAATAGTTTAGAAAGATTTTTACCTGTAAAATTTGAGAACATTGGTTTGGAAGGGATTTGAATATAACACTGTCGGGTATGGCCTCCACATACTCAAATGCGCTAGGATCACGCTTTGTGGAATTCTCAAGCTTGGCATTCTTTCCTCTAGGACGACCCTTATTATTGATTTTTACTTCAGGTTCATGGGCCACTATTGTTTCAGGATAGCAGATCTCAGTCAATTTCCGTACAATCAAATTCTTTCCAATTCTTGGTGCCGCCTTAAATCTACTATCAAGAGTATAACAACAATCTTTGTATCGGTTACGAATCTCTTCATCAATGTTATCCTCATAGCTTACTATCGGTAGGGTGTCTAGCTTACGCCAAAATGCATGAATTTTATTTAGGGGAATGGGTGACATGAATTTCACATACTCGGTAAGCTCGTGTGGGCAAGGAAGTCCGCATGTCGATCTCACAGTACAATCACACACTGATGGGTCTCGGTCACGATCAAATAGATCATTCAACGAGTTGAAAATCAAATTCAATGCACTTATAGACACACGACCCCTAATCTCGCTCCATAACGGTTGTTTGAATCTATGTTGTACCACCGTCTTGCTTTTTTCGAATGAGGCAATAATTGCAACATGAGATGACTCAATAAGTGTATGAATTTGTTTCCAACAAGTCTCAAACGCTCCCTGACTCGATTGAAGTTGTTTCTTCAACAAGGCATGTTGACTCTCCACCCTATTAGCATGAATATATACAAAACATAAGACTCTTATATATAACAAAAATAAAGTTTGATTCTCCACCCTATTAGCATGAATATATACAAAACATAAGACTCTTATATATAACAAAAATAAAGTTTGATTCACGTACCTATTTGTTGTCAAGTTTTCAAAGTGTAAAACTTTATTTGTCCAGCATGAGACAAATCTTTCTCTATATGGCACAATCCATTGTTTCATGACATACTCAACCTCGTCAGGGTAATGCTTGAAATCTTTTGGTAATCGCCGCAAACAGTCGTTGAACTCTGTCTCTGTATCAGCTTTAACTAATGCATGCCAACTCTAAATGAACGACTCCCACTTCTCTTGCATATCAAACATTTTCTTACATTTTGTCACAATATTTTTGCTAATATGCCATCGACAAAGCAAATGAGTTGTAGTTGGAAACGTCCGACGAATTGAATTCATCAAAGCCTTCTCACAATCGGTCACAATAACATTAGGAATACATGATTCGTCCATCATAGACTTCAATACTTCGCATGCCCACGTGTAGTTTGCTTCTTTCTCAGCCTCTAAATACACGGCAGCAACTAAGAAAGTCATATTCGTTGATGTCACCCCCACAATCTCAAGCAAAGGTAACTTATACCTATTTGTCTTATAAGTGCAATCCATAAATAAAATGTTTGGAAAGGCTCTAAGCAATTTAATGCTATCTGGATGAGCGAAGAATAAGCCGATTAACTTGGCGCCCGCTTCGCATTGCCGATATTCGAAGTGGTAACGATGACCATTCAATCTAAACATGAGTTGTTGCATTTGCGTACGACGTGCCTGCTCAATTGACTTGTTCTTCAAGCGCGCATTATAGATATTTCGTACTGTGGATTTGTTTTTCGGAAATTGCACTCTTAAGCCACATAATATATCCTTCGGTCGGCTATTTGCATTAGACATTGCTATCACATAATCCTCATCATCCTTTTGTAATCTTCCCGCATACGAATGACCAAGCATAGAGTCATAAATTGGATGATTGTGAACGCCGCATATCACTTTCAATTTCCATTGACCATCTTCATTCACTTGTCTAGCATTCAACTGAAACTTACAATCACATTTCTTTGTTCCACTTTTTCGTTTTTCTTTCTTTTTGCCTTTAAATTCATTTTCAATCGATTCTTGAGACGATAGCGAGATTGGCTTGTCTTTGTATGTCCCCCAACGTTCGCATACGAGCGTCATTCGAGGGTACGATCTACGGCTTCCAGGATTATCTGACCGGCCTATAATCATAACAAATCCATACTCTTCTCCCTTTTTACGTACCCAATCGAAACACGTTTCCCGATTGGAAAAATATGTAGGTACCGAGGTGTAATCTCTTAAAATAGCCTCAAAATCAATAGATTCATAGTTGTCATCATCTAATGAACACTGAAATTAAATAAATGAAACAATTAGGGAGGTTTTGTGGAAAAAATTTGGGGTCGGCCAAAGGTGACTTATTTTTTGCTACAAAGTCGGCCAGGTGTGGCGGAAAAATTTAAAAAAGTCGGCCAACAGTGGTGGAAATTTGATCTTAAAGTCGGCCGGGTATGGCGATAAATGTTGAATATAGTCGGCCGGGTGTGGATGTATTCTTACCCAGAGTCGGCCAGAGGTGACCGAATTTAAGCCTAGAATCGGCCACTCAGAGCCGACCCCGTCAAAAATCATTTTTTTAAAAAAAAAAAAACTAAATGCATTAAAATGTAAATAAAGAGATAGTGTAAAGAAGATTACATTATTATTTGCTTGGATTGCCATTTCATTCATGAACTTTTGATTGGAAGAGGAGGATGGTAGTTGGGTGAAGAGGAGGATGGTAGTTGGTATAGAGGGGAAATGAAGTTGTAAAAATGTGGAAGTGTGTGTGTGGGGGTGGTAAATGGTGGAGTGGTGAAAGAGTTAATGGAAGAGAGGAGGATAGAAGTTGGATGAAAGTTAATGGAGGAATAGGAGAAGATGAAGATAGGGGTAAAGAAGTAATTAACCTCAATGACATTTTTGCAATTATTTTCATTTGGGATTTACTCATAGTTTTTTGGGGTTTAAATAGTAACTCTCTAAAAGTTATTCATTTGGCTAAAGAACTTATTGGTCAAAGCCTCATTTTTCAAATGGCGCAAACTTGGAGAAAAAAAAAAAACAAGAACAAATGAAAAGTATAATACTTCCTCCGTCCCAAAATGGTAAATTTCAAATTTGCTCAAGAATGTAGAGCATACTTGGGCCATTCATTTTGGGCCTGAGGTAGTATACAACCAAACTTTTAGTCTCTCAAAAACAACAAAAAATAAACTCCTTAATCTTACACATAAATAAACATCTACATCCATTACACATGAATACTGAAACTGAAAATGCATTAGTAAAACCAGCTTAAACTTTCACCAAACAAGCACCTTATAGAAAAGAGCACCAAAAGGCAGGCATGATAATGATCAAGAAGACCCATCACACATAGCTGTCGATCAATGACTTCCTCATCTCTTCAACAATGGCACTCGGTTGAGCTTCTCTCAACTTAAATACACTCTCGATAACAGAAAGCTCGGTTGCAGTAGTGTCCGAGCCACAAAATGCTGTCCAGTCATTGACTGTCAAACCAGCTGCAATCACCTCACTACCACGGTTCACGGTCCCTGCAACCAAAGGGACTTGGAGGAGTGTTGAGAGCTCGTCCAAGTCTTCTACTGATGTATGGGGATGGACCTGCGTTGGCAAAATAATTTTTCACTTCGTTGATCTAAGACGATACTTTAGTTACAGGTTAATTCCACGGCCCAGTCTCGAGGTTTGGACAAGTATCACTGCCTCAATGAGGCTTGATTTCATCTCACTTGCCCTCTCATATAAACTTCATTTATGTCAATTAACTATTTTATCCCCAAATCTTGTCAATGTATAGCCAAATACTCTCTCCATCCCGGAATGATGTTCCCACTTTTTCTTGTTACTTTGAATGAGTTTTGAGCAATAAGTTTAGGTTAATTTAATTATCCTAATAAAATTTAGAACTTGTTATTAATACATGATTATAAATAATATCAATAACAATTTTTAGATTTTCATTAGGATAATTAAATTAACCTAAAATTACTGCTCAAATTTCATTCAAATTGACAACAAAAAGAGTGGGAAGATCATTCCGGGATGGAGGGACTACAAAAATTAGACACTTCATAGATTTAGGGGTAAAGTGGTCATTTGACATAATAAAGTTCCCGAAAGGGGGAAAGTCAAGTAAAACCAAGCCTCAGTGGGGCAGTGATGCTTGTACAAACCTCAGGGATGGGCAGTGGAATTAACCCCTTTAGTTTCAATTAAGGATGTCAATTTTCTTACCAAACCGCCTCTGTTTGATATAGAACAGTAGCTGCCCACGAGAATATTACCAGCAATTGTCTGCCTAAATACTTCCACGCCGAGAGTGTCTGCTATCATTTCCTCAGTTTCCTGATAAAACAATACCAGCTTGTTTACAATTCAAGAGCATATATACATAAAGAATCAACACACACACACACACACACACACACACACACACACACACACTCTATCCCATGGTAAGTAGACAAGCGTACTCTGTCAAGATCAGTATGGGTAAGAGCAACATGGTCATTGCAAGCTATGCAATTCCCAAGGGCAGATAACCTTTCGTCAATACGCTTGACAACAACTTGATCGGGTAGACTGTTCCTCAAATGTTGAAGTTCTTGAAGAGATTCAGATAAAATAAAAAAATAAAAATAAATCAATTTAAATGTCATCAATGTAGCAATAAAATTGAGCAGGCTGATAACTTGAAAAAATTAAAAATTCTATACATTCTGAAGTACACAAATATTAGCTGAACAAAATAACAAAGCATGCAGAGGCTAAGATATGTAGAAAGTCGCTCCCTGAAAGTTGGACCCACTATTAACAGTTCACCACAAAAAATATATTATACCGCATGCTCCCGCTACAAAAAGAAGATGAGACGCCAGAGAATTTGGTTCGAAGTAGGAATATCTGGCTTTAGTGATCCGAACATGTTGAACACAACACAGCAAAGAGCACCATTAAGACCAGCCGGTTTGATCCCGGCTCAGGCCCTCGGATGTGAGAATAAGATCTCTGAGGAATAAGATAAACTGAGAATAAGGCGTATACGCATGCCTTATAGCGTGTGTGTGTGTGTGTGTTTAGGCTAAGTCACATACCTTGCCCAAGGGGGTTGTGAGAGGTATTTATAGTGGAGACATTCTGTGAGGGGGATATCTGCATTTCTTGTGATGGAAGTTTGTCAGGACATGTGGCACACCCTGCTTGGTGGGTGCAGAGAAAGGACACTGTAAAGATAATGGGATGTCGTTGATGGACATAAAGCACAGAGTACAGACGATTGCAGGTTCGGCGCCTGATATGCGTCTGGTCCTCCATTAGATGTGATGCGACAGGACTGATAGTGGTGTCAGGGAAGGTACGGAGCATGAGAGAAGCTGGTGACATCGAGGAAAGGCTGACTCGGGGTCAGGTGCTCACGGTCTCGCGATCTGACTCAGCTCGCAGTTCGATTCATAGAATAACTTTTGCCCGGTTTAGCCGGTTAGTCTGTATGCAGCAACCTTGGGCCCGGTCTCCGGGGTCCGGGCTCATCAGAAGAATATAATATTGTCTAAAAATGTGTTTGTCAACCTCTCCCTGAAAGTTGGACCCCTTAATACCAGTTCACTAGCTAGTTTACTAGCTTCTGGGAGCTCTAAACAAATCGATCTCACATGAAACCTGACCAATATGCATGATAATGTTGAAACAAAAAACTCATTTCTTACCATAAAATATAATTCTCCTTTGACCTCAGAACCCTCATTCAAAAGTATATCATGTGTTGGAAATGGGTCAGGTTTGACCTAATTTTGACCCAATTTTCAAGAGAGATTCATTTAATAAAAAATGAAACAAGTTACAAAATTATAATCTACATTGTGAGTAGATTAGGAAAATGCTTTTCTTTTCTCAAAACCATTTCCTGGTGAACGAGGAATTAATGGCTCGAGTATGTAACTTAATAAGGTTACTTCGAAGAGTTTCGGGGAAATAGAGAATGCCATCCCACATTGCTTTAAGAAGGAATATAATGAATATTTTTAAATGGATCCACCCAAGAAGGAGTCAACAAGTTGTTCCCTCCTTTTACCAACCTAGTGGCCCATTGGCTAGCGTTTGGCTAGTTCAACCTTGGCTAGCCTTTGGCTAGATCAACCATCTTACTCGGATGGTCAGCAACACAATTCGCGCCGCACCTGCACGTAGGGCGCATTGTGGGCAATTTAGAGGCGCACTAAGCACGTGCGCATCCGTCGCTGGGAATTGTGAAGCCTTAAACTTTTGACAAATTCAGTCAAAGGTTAGTGGTTCAGCCAACATGGCTCGTGTGGGGGTGGTTCGGACAGATCAGGGTGGACAGGGTTGGAGCAGCTCGCAGATTAGACCGAGCGGGTACAATCCATTCGTGGCCGATGGGTCGCGTCCGTTGGGTTGGATCGGTTGTATCTGCGTGTCTGATCCATGGGCACGTGTGATCCAAGAGCCACGATCGAACGGTCCAGATTCGTCTACAAATATGCATGTTCGTCTAAAGGCACCCCTGCCTCTTTAAAAACTATAAATAGACCCTCTCCTAGTCAATTCACTACACTTGCATCCTGAAATTACTCGATCTGATGCTCAAACGCATAGAAAGTTTCAGAAGCTTTAAAAATTTGGACAGATTGATTTCTTTAAAAGAGAGTCGCCACGCCGTTTTGTGAGCCCAAAACATTGAAAAAAAGGCTTATTTAATGTAAGATTTTGAGTTCGGAGGTCACGCTATGCCTCGGTAAAAGAATATTAGTGCTCACCCGAAACGCCTTATATCTATGATCCTTTCTATTCTTTTGAAAATTGTGCGAGTGTGTATGTGTTTAATATCAAATGGTTTTTTAACTTAAAAAAATGTGTAGTTTAGAAAACAGTTTATTTTGACAGAAAAGGTTTAAAATAAATTTGAAACTGGAAAAAATGAATAAATATCACAGCTCGCAAGTGGATCCGTACGGATTTGTCCTCCTTTATAAGGAGGTCCGTACGGATTTGAATGTATAGTAAGTTGTTTTTGT
Organism: Adenophora triphylla var. japonica; assembly: GCA_022495995.1. NCBI lineage: Eukaryota > Viridiplantae > Streptophyta > Magnoliopsida > Asterales > Campanulaceae > Adenophora > Adenophora triphylla. The sequence continues at coordinate 216,473 of JAFEMH010002425.1, forward strand.
GTTTTATCTGTCTGTTTCTTCTGTTTTTAAAGTTGGAGCTGAAAACAGTAAAAGTAGACAACTTCTGAAAAATATCCAGAATTTTAGACATGAATGGAGAAGTCAAACATTCAATCCCAATGTTGTCATTCCCAAGCCCTAGAATAGTACAACAATGGTGTTTTTTGAGCTTTTTCTTGAAGGACAACAATGGAGCTTGAATGTTTAAAATGGAGAAATGAGAGATTTTGAAGATGAACTTGAACATTGTTAAATTTAGGGAGATAAAAGGAAAATGTGAGGTTACATCAACATTGTAACTTTAATCCCTAGAACCACATCTTTAACATAAGTGATAAGTTCATACTTGAAGATTAGGGTTACTTGTATCATAGTAAATTCAAAAGTGTTATAGATTAAAAGATGATTTAAAAGATAAAGATATTTGAAAGTAAATAAGAAAAACTATACTTGAAATAAATATTTAAATAATAACAAACTACCACCTCCATTAAACTTCCGTTCTTAAGCACATTGGTGTGCATGGAAAGCCTTTTAGGATCATTTAGCTAGTTTGGATCTATAATGGATAATAACAAGTAAAGAACTACATTTTATATGATAGATTTAAAACAAGAACTCTTAAATGGATTAAAGATTTTGAAATAAAGGACTAGAGTGTTATTAGGGTTTGGAATGAGAGCTCACCAATGTTGGTTCTTTCTATATTCCTAGGGTTTGATTGATTTGTTGAAGAAAGTGTTTAGTTTATTTTTTAAAGTGAAAGGAAATAAATTTTGCCCTCACTCTATTATCAGAATCTCCCCTAATGCTCTCAAATGTTGATCTAAACTTGTCTCAAATGCAGGAACAATGGGCTGTATATATAGCCTTTGGAAATGCAAGGTGGTCCGTACGGATTATCCTTGCATTTTGCAAGGAGATTCGTACGAATCACAGCGCGGACTGCTCAGATTCTGGATCCTTCTTGAAGTCAACATGTCTTTGACTTTTGTAATTCCCGCGAGTTCCTTCTAAGATTTTTAATATATAAAAGATCCTTTCTTGCCTCGCTTGGTCAAAAGAGAGCCATGGTAGCATGGTTTGGAAAAAGGGTCAAAGAAAAGGCGAACCACAAAAATGAACGGGCCAACTGCTCTGAAGACACTCCCGTGGGATCCCGTTGGTACCTCCCAATGTTTGTCATGATATTCGCCTCAACGTCAGAATACAGCATGCCTAAGCCCTTGCGAGGCGTAGGCGTAAACCCCAACAACTCGGTCAAACGCTCATCGTACATGCGATCTCTCCACTTTACCGACTCCCCCTTAAAAGACAGATCGGTGATATAGCGTAATCCGTGAGAGTCACCGTAGTCTCTCCCCGACTGAGATGGAACGAATGTGTGGTATCCCACCAGAACTCGGACAAAGCTATGAAGATGCCCTTGTTCTTCTTGGTTGAGGCTATCCCAGCTATATTTTCCACAAACACATTCAGCCCCCGTATCGATAACTAGTATCCTAGAACTCGGTTTTCCCTCCCAGGAATTATCTGGCATACTCCTCCAAACCTTTACCACAGTCTTAATAGACCCCTGCGTCTTCATCTTTTTTGCCTTCCCCGACAAGGGCGCGTCATCCTGCAGGTAAACACAACAAAGGTATGTCAATAAACTACGTGCCATCGTGCGATGCAAGAATAGCAATAATAAATGCTACATAAAAAAAGATGCGCACATTTTGTTCAAATTTTATTTCAAAAGCCCGTCCAAAAAACGGCACGTTTTACTCCATTTCTTCAGTCCTGAAAACGGCACATTTCATTCAAATTTTATTTCAAAAGCCCGTCCCAAAAAGGGCACGTTATACTACATTCTGTTTCAAAAAGCCCTTCCCAAAAACGGCATGTTCCATTTCAAAAGGCCGTCCTAAAAATGGCACATTTCATTCCATTTTATTTCGAAAGCCCGTCCCAATAACGGCACGTTATATTTCAAAATTCCGCCCTATTTTTGACGACTTTTAACACACTTTAATTTCCAAAAAATGACCACATTCAATCTTTTTCAAGCAAAATTCTATGCACTCATGCTTCATATTGCATAAAAAAACATATCATATTAATCAATTCATCCTAAGATACAAGTAATTCAAGCATGCAATATCGCATTCTAAAAGGTTCGGCCGTAATCGTAAGCCCGAACCTTTTCTTCGGCCGTTATCGTAATCCCGAATCTCTCCTCATTTGAGCGGCGAAGTATTCCAAACCAAGGAATCATGAATGCCCCCGAGGTCATCGAATCTCGTTAGGTTTTTGACGCCTATACCAACGAGGTCAATCAACTTAGGCCGACACCCCTACAAATCGTTCTCAACTTAGGTTCAGACGCCTCCAAACAGTCTCACCTAGGACAATACCTCTGAATCATTCCCAACAGGTTGAGGCCCCTCCGAATTGTCCTCGTACCCGAACTATGATTGGCTTGATTCCCACTCGGGATACGTAGGAATCCTATCAAAGGGTCCAGTCGTCCGACCAACTCGGTCATTTATCTCTTCCTCCAGGCAAGCGATCCAGATCGGGATTCTTATTTTTATCGACAACTCACTTCCTCCGTAAGTAACGTAGCTGAGGGGCTTCTATAAGTACCCCAATCCGGACCGCTCTCCATCCAAGCACGCGGGAAGGAAACCGAGGGTGCACTTATCCAAAATCACGAAGTCCCAAGACTTGTCGAGCATTAAATTGACCAAACAAGACAAGAAAGGATCTTTTATACATTAAAACCTCAGAAGGAGCTCGCGGGAATAACAAAAGTCAAAGACATTCTGACTTAAAGAAGGATCCAGAATCTGAGTAGTCTGCGTTGTGATCCGTACGGATCTCATTGCAAAAGGCAAGGGTAATCTGTACAGACCACCTTGCATTTCCAGAGGCTATACATAAAGCTCCTTGTTCCTGCATTTGGGACAAGTTTAGATCAGCATTTGAGAGCATTAGGGGAGATTCCTCTTGAGTGAGGGCAAAATTTCTCTCCTTTTTATCACTTTAAAAAAAAACTAAACACTTTCTTCAACAAATCAAACAACCCCTTAGGAAGATAGAAAGAACCAACATTGGTGAGTTTTCCTTCCAAACCCTAATAATACTTTACTCCTTATTTCAAAATCTTTAATCCATTTAAGAGTTCTTGTTTTAAATCTATTATCTAAAATGTAGTTCTTTACTTGTTCTTGTCCATTGTAGAAGCTGTCTCCCTTTTTTGTTTTCAGCTCCAACTTTAAAAACAACAGAAAAAAACACAAAAACAGCTTACTATACATTCAAATCCGTACGGACCTCCTTGTAAAGAAAGACTAATCCGTACCCCCTTGCGAGCTGTGACATTTGTTCAGTTTTTCCCCTTTTTCCAGTTTCAAATTTATTTTAAACCTTTTCTGTCAAAATAAACTGTTTACTAAACTGCATAGTTTTCTTTTTCTTTTTTTAAGTTACAAAACCATTTGATCACGCACAATTTTCAAAAGGATAGAAAGACTAATAGATATGAGGCGTTTCGGGTTAGCACTAATATTCTCTTCCCGAGACGTAACGTTACCTCCAAACTCAAAATCTTACATTAAATAAGCCTTTTTCAATATTTTATGCTCACAAAACGGCGTGGCGACTCTCTTTTAAAGAAATCCATTCGTCCAAATTTTCAAAGCGTTTGAAATTTCCATGCGTTTGAGCATCTGATCGGGTCATTTCAGTTGGCGACTCTATTGGGGACTATCATGTTTTAAATCTTCCTTTGAAGTCTTTAAAATATTGTGCGGGTCAAACTTTCGTTTACCCTTTTCGATCATTATGTTTGTGTGTTAATTTTCTTTGCTTCCTTGCTTCTTCGAAAAAAATGCTTTTGTATATACTTGTTCCTTAAAATGTTTTTTTTGTGCATATTTTGTTCATAAAAATGCTTTCGTTCTTATCTTGTTCATAAAAATGTTTTGTACATCCTTTTTATTCATAAAAATGTTCGTGCACATATTCATGTCTTTAATACACATTTCGCAAATCTCTATTTAAGTCAAAAGGGAATTTAGTTACCGCACAATACGCGCACCCTTGCCATGTAAACTTGGCACACTACAACCTTGAACCCGGGATGGTCTCACTTGCAGCTCGAAGGTGTTACTATGCCTCTCTTGCGCGCACGGGATTATTCTAAATAGCTTATACTCGCCAGTGTCAGCCATTCACTATTTACGTCACACTTTGTCCGAGACTTGATTGGTTTTTGGCCTAGTACGTGTCATAAAGCCTAATTGTATATCACATATCGGTCATCTTGAGTCAAAACCTAAAAGTCAAGGTCCCTTGCGAAAGCAAGCTTGGTAGGGTCATAAATTGACAAAATCTTGATTTCTAGTGTTGGCTTTGACATTGACCTATATTAGATATACATCAATGCTCAATGTGACACCATGTAATCAAGTCTTTAATGTATAATCCATGACAATTATGACTTTGGTCAACTCTAAAAGTCAAAGATCCTTTGCGAAAGCAAGACAAAGAAAGGTCATGCCAAGTTTGACTCGATCTTGACTTAAAGATATTGATTTTGACCGCAATCCGCATGGCGTATGCATTAAAAATCATATGACAGGCTAGTCCTTAAGATCGTTTATCTTTTTGTCGGTGGAATCCGCTTGCCCTATAGTACCTCCGCTCGGGGTTGTCCGCCCTGAGAAGACAAAGTACATGAGAAAAACGAGGGGCCTATAAACGTATAGATCGATTCCACTGACACAGGATCTAAAGTAATTGCGAAAAAGAAGAGCAGTCTTTTTCAACCATTTAGGATTCTGAGAAGACGTGTTTTAAGCAAACTTGAACGGTTAATAAAATAACAATTGCATGTCGCACGAGCCCTAGCCTTTAGCGAAACACCCTCCCGAGTCTAAACAGTACCTTTCATTTACTGCAGCGAACCGAGAGTGGTTAAGGATCCCGGGTTTAGAGCCGTCAAGTTGGGACGGTCCCGTCGGGACGTCCCATCCCGCAATAGATTTGGGACGGGATGGGACGGAGTATTTTAGTCCCGTCCCGTTTCGTCCCGTCCCGTCTCATCCCGTTCCCGTCACGGGACAAAATGGTGCGGTTCCGTCCGTCCCGTTCCCGTCCCGCATATCTCGGCCCTGTATATTTCTCTGATTTCAGTGTTATCAATATGGATTCCACTAAGCCCTGTTACTTCATTTGATTTTATTTTTCTTAAAATATGTCTGCTAAAACTTCTAGTCTTGGAATTTTGCATTTGTATGAGAACAAAATTCGTTGTTTGTCTTATCAGTGATTAACTAATTATCCCTAACATTTTGTGGATCAGGTTGAATTGTCTCACCCAAATGCAGAAGTTAGACTGCTAGAGGTTTTCTATCACAAAATCTACACGGTATGGAGTGTGTTCCAACTCTATTATTTTAGTCTTTCTTAGGTGTAAATTTGGTGAAAAATTTATTGAAATCAATGTTGCTTGAAGTAAATTTTTCGCAAAGGATGTTTAATGATATGCAAGAGTAACAGGCGATTTTACTCTTCTCACCTAGTTTTGAATGCTGTTTATACATGTGCAGATATTCCCTCTTGGTGAAAAGATTGAGTACATTAATGGTCAATGCTTACGTGCAGAGGAGATATGCGTTGAAATTTCTATGCACCATATGTTATATGTTGATGGTTATTAATTCTTTAAGTTTTGCATGTTACTTGTCCTACTTCCGTCTACTTGAGCTTCTCAAATTGATCATGGTTAATAGATTGTTTTCATTCGAGGGCTATCAATCAGAACACAGATTGGTGGCACTTGAAAAATATTCATCCCGTATGGGTCCCGCGGGATCCCGCATCCCGCAAATGGAACGGGATGGGACGGAGTATTTTAGTCCCGTCCCGTTTTGTCCCGTCCCGTCTCGTCCCGTTCCCGTCGTGGGACAACATAATTTCGTCCCGTCCCGTCCCGTATTTCCGAATTGACAGCTCTACCCGGGTTGTCGTCTCTTCAGCATCGACGTTACAGAATCAGACAGTTCTTCGGTTCAGACAGTTCACTACACTCAGATGACAGGGTCAACCGATAACAATGATGGGAATGGAACCCCGCCCCCAGGGAATCTCCAAACAGTGGAGGAAGTCTTGCAAGCCTTTGAGACTCTTAAAAAGCGCTGGGAAGAGCAACAGGCCTGGATTGTGGATACGATGCGCCGCCGTGGAACAGTAGCAGTCCCCTAACTAGATGGGACCTTTGTTTTGATCGAAGACGAGGATGTGCCAGCTCACTCTGTCCCTCAAAATTACCGATAAGTCCCTCCTCCATCAAGCTACGGAAATCCAGTGATGCAAGGCAACTCTCGCCCACCCAGGGCTTCACATAACCACCAATCAAACTGCTTCAACCTCCCAGCCTCAGTTCAATCAGTTTCCTGGTTCCGCTTCTCAACGTACTGTCGGACCTACTCCCCCGGATCCTAATGCTCTTCGGTACCCACCAGAAACGAACAATCTGAATGGATATCCGGATATTTCAAATATGCCGCCTCCCAGCATACCCCTCGAAACCAACGAAGTACTTCCTCAGTTCCCAACATGGCTCTCCAACATAGTCACAGTTACCAATCAGAATATGCCCGGGTTGGATCCCGCCATAGTAGAGCATCGAATTCCTTTGAATCCGGAGGTTAAGCCCGTCAAGCAAAAGTTGCGCAGAATCAAGTCTGAGTGGTCTTTGCAGGTTAAGGAAGAAATCGAGAAAATGCTTCGCGTCGACTTCATAAGAAGGAATTGAATACCCAACATGGCTCTCCAACATAGTCACAGTTACCAAGGCTAATGGAAAGGTGCGTTGTTGTGTAGATTTCCGAGATCTCAATAAAGCAAGCCCGAAGGATGACTTCCTACTACCAAACATAGATATGTTGGTCGATACCATAGCCAACTTTGATGTAAAATCTTTTGTGGATGGTTTCGCCGGTTATAATCAGATTAAGATGGCCGAAGAGGATCAGGAGAATACCGCTTTCACCACTCCACGGGGAAATTACTGTAACACTGTAATGCCTTCTAGTTTGAAAAACGTCAGGGCTACCTATCAACGGGCTGCAACAGCACTGTTCCACGATATGATCCATAAGGAAATTAAGGTGTATGTCGATAATATGATCATCCACTTGAAGGGATCGGACGGACAACATCCGAATGACTTGAGGAAATTCTTTGATCGTCTTCGGAAGCACTAAATGAGGTTGAACCCCGCTAAATGCACGTTTTGAGTAATCCGAGGCAAAGTTCTGGGTTATATGGTCATAGAACGATCCTCAAAAAATCAAAACCACTGTCGAGATGAAGCCGCCACGAACCCAAACAGAGGTAAAAAGCTTCATGGGTCGCTTGTAATACAACAGTCGCTTTGTGAACCAGTTGACCTCCATAGCCAATTTTTCGATTAATGAAAAAGAATGCGGACATCGAATGGAATCCCGAATGTCAAAACGCTTTTGAAAGGATAAAGGCGTACCTTGTGAATCCTCCAATCCTTTGTCCGCCTCGTAAGGAGAAGCCACTTCTACTGTATTTAACTGTAACCAACACCGCAGTTGGGGCTATGCTGGCCCAAGAGAAGAAAGAATCAAAAATCGAAAACGCAATTTACTTTGTAAGCCGAAAGTTCCAAGGCAGCGAGCTCAACTATTCAGCCCTAGAAAAAACCAGTGTTCTAAAAGACCCCGCTTAAGGACGCCTAGGCCCCGCCTAGGCGCTAGGCCCCTCTCCAACGCCTGGTTCTAAGCACCGCCTAGGTCCCGACTAATTCCGACTAATCCCGACTAGTCCCCGCTTAGGCGCTAGGCCCGGCTCCGCCGCCTAGCATCCGCCTAGCGCTTTTTAGAACCTTGGAAAAAACATGTGCGGCTCTAGTATGGGTGGTCGGAAAATTAAAACATTACATGCAATCACACTCGATGTATCTAGTCTCAAAAATGGATCTTGTCAAATATCTTTTCGACAAACCCTCGTTGTCAATGAGGCTCACCAAATGGTCTTTCTTTTTTGCAAAATTTGACATCATGTGACTAGAAAGTCAATTAAGGGTCGAGTGATGGCTGAGCAGCAAGACTTCCCAAGCAACAAAACCGGAGGTCCCGAACCACAATTTCCAAATGAAGGAATTTTCGCGCTTGAAGGCGAGAATCGATGGCAGCTTTTCTTCGACGGGGCAGCCAACAGGAGAGGCAATGGCATTGGAATGATTTTGGTAGACCCTAAGGATGAACACACTCCCATCGCCATAAAAATAAATTTTGAGGTTACCAACAAAGCGGCCGAGTACGAAGCATGCGTCGCCGGGTTGGAAGCTGCCCTCGAGAGGAACATCAAAGAGTTGGAGGTCTATAGGGAATCGGCCTTGATCATTAACCAAGTCTCCAACAAGTGGAAAATAATGGACCCGGGTTTGCAAAAATATCATGCATGTATAGAAGAACTCATTGCACAATTCAAAGAAGTCGCTTTTCATTACTTGTCGAAAGATAGAAACCGATTCACTGATGCTCTAGCTACTCTAGCTTCACTTGTAGAGATCCCCGAAGGGAAATCGGTAAAGTCATTCAAAGTAGGAAAATCCGGCCTATTACTGCGAGATCGAGGTAGAACCCGAGCCAATCAATGAATCATGGTATAACCAAATTTATCAATATCTCAAAAACGGGGAAATCTCTTTCATAAATGAAGAAGGAAAGTACAAAGACGGGATCAAAGCCAAAAGCATTGTGACCCTGAAACGTCTGGCCTCTCATTTCGTCATCCTATGAGATATGTTGTATAAGAAGCGTTATCAAGGGCCACTCCAATGAATTAGCAACGAAAAGGCAGTTGAACTTATGAATGAAATCCACAATGGGGCTTGTGGTCCTCACATGAATGTCACAGCTCGAAAGGGGATCCGTACGGATTTGAATGTATAGTAAGTTGTTTTTGTATTTTATCAGTCTGTTTCTGCAGTTTTTAAAGTTTGAGTTGAAAACAGCAAAAGGCAGACAGCTTCTGGAAATCGTCCAGAATTTTAAACATGAAATGAGATTAGTCAAACATTCAATCCCAATATTGTCGTCCCCAAGCCCTAGAATAGCACAACAATGGTGGTTTTTGAGCTTTTTTCTTGTAGGACAACAATTGAGGTTGAATGTTTATAATGGAGAAATGAGAGACTTTTGAAGATGAACTTGAAAATTTATACATTTAGGAGATAAAGGAAAATGTGAGGTTACGTCAACATTGTAACCTTAATCCCTAGAACCACATCTTTAACATAAGTAATGAGTTCATCCTTGGAGATTAGGGTTAATTATAGTAACTTCAAAAGTGTTATAGATCAAAAGATAATTTAAAAGATAAAGATATTTGAAAGTAAATAAGAAAAACTATACTTGAAATGAATATGTAATAATAACAAACTACCATCTCCATTAGTCTTTTGTTCTTAAGCACATTGGTGTGCATGGAAAGCCTTTTAGTTTTAGGATCATTTAGGTAGTTTGGATCTACAATGGACAAGAACAATAAAAGAACTACATTTTAGATGATAGATTTAAAACAAGAACTCTTAAATGAATTAAAGACTTTGAAATAAAGGTAGTGTGTTATTAGGGTTTGGAAGAAGAGCTCACCAATGTTGGTTCTTCCTATCTTCCTAGGATTTGTTTGATTTGGTGAAGAAAGTGTTTAGTTTTTTTTTAGAGTGTTAAGAAGAAGAGAAATTTTGCCCTCACTCTAGCAAAATCTCGCCTAATGCTCTCAAATGCTGATTTAAACTTGTCCCAAATGCAGGAACAAGGGGCTGTATTTATAGCCTCTGAAAATGCAAGGTGGTCCGTACGAATTACCCTTGTCTTTTGCAAGGAGATCCGTATGGATCACAGCGCGGACTACTCCTCAGATTCTGGATCCTTCTTGAAGTCGTCTTTGACTTTTGTTATTCCCGCGAAGTCCTTCCAAAGTTTTTAATGTATAAAAGATCCTTTCTTGCCTCGCCCTCGCTTGGTCAATTTAATGCTAGGAAAGTCTCGGAACTTCGTGAACTTCGTGATTTTGGATAAGTGCACCCTCGGTGTCCTTCCCGCGTGCTTGGATGGAGAGCGGTCCGGATTTGGGTACTTACACATCCAAAAACATAAGCAAAGCATTCAAAGCATTCTGCTTCTTGCATTCTGAGTCAGGGAAAGTTCCAAAAAAATAAGTAGTTAGCTAAGACTTCCATTGTGGTGTTGCAATAAGAAGCCAGGTTAGTCATTAGTTTAGCCGTTGTATCTTGGGAACAAGTGTCGAAGACCGTTAACATAGTTACATGGGCAATTTTGTCTTACGGAGAAATAGTCCACCTCTTGCCTCGCCTATTTAATTTATTGAAAGTCCGTTTTAAAGCCAATTTTCAGGTACGCCTATTACTTTTTTTTTCCAACATCATGTGGATTGGGAACTGGCTTTAAGGTTGTCTAATCTTTTATGCGGGATAAAACCCTGGTTTTACAAATAACCAATGCACGCACATTTACAACAATGTAGCCTTTTTGTCACATGTCTTGTCAAAACCAGCTTCTGAGCAACTGAGACTTCAATTCTCCATTTCATGATTCTCAAATCGTATTTGGTCCAAATGAGTTTGGTAACGAAGATGCTAACTTAGTCGAGTTTAGTGATCCATCTATTAACGACTGAACAGAAACATCAATTTACTATTACTCCCTCCATCCCAAAATGAATGACCATTTTGAATTAAGGGTCATTTTGAAAAGATTGATTTTTAATAGGAAAAAAAACATAATTTTAGCTACTCACTTTTAGACTTTTAATTTTGCAAGAATATAATGAACTATGAAAAAAAAAAATGAAGGACAAATTTTTTTGAAGAAAAAGAATCAAAAGGGCATTCATTTTGTGACAAAAAAGGCCATCCAATTTGGGACGGATGGAGTAGTTCGTAAGAGACAACGACAAATAGAAGTTCCATCTCATTCCTAACCCGAATTGGAGAAACCGACAAAATCATTGAACTTATCTTCTCATACAACTATATACTTACGATGTCCTTAAGATGCGGAATTTGCTAATGAATGAAAGACCACACCAAATAGAAAGAGATATGAAGAACAGAAATACAGGTAATATAATTGCTTCACAAATAAATGTCAAAAGTACAAATCATTACCTTGGTCAGTCGTTGTGTGGGGCAAGAGAAGTCCATTTTTGTTTCCTACGACCAAAATATAGCTTTAGAACCACCAGCGGTCAAACGAGAAAAAAATAAGGAAGAAAATAACTTTTTTAACATGCATGCCCTTTTGAGGTAAAGGGGTAATGTGGAACAAAAGAACTTACCAGCACAAAGCCTGCCAATTATCCTAGTGCCACCAATAGAGGTTTTAATTACGGGAATAACATCCGCTAACTCAGACTCAAATGTGCTGCACCAAAAAATCAGATATTCTTATAACGTACCTTCACCAACAAATATACAAAGCAACATCTAAAGACTCCCATCATTCTAATTAAAGGGTCCGTTTTTTCGCTTCCGACTTTTCCTGGGTCAGATTGACTAAACTTTGATGAACATGTAACATTTTTTTTTCCTTTACAAGACCTGCAACCGTAATGTACTCCATTTTTAATGAGTTTGAGAATTTAGTTTCTATAATAAACTAAAAGAAGGTTGAATTTTGATCTAATGTGGTCTCAAGTTCACTTTCAAAACTGATATTTGGATTATTTGGTCGGAACAGAGAGATTAGCATACTTAATAACCCGACAGCAAGAACCAACCTGTAGAAATTTTCAGAACCTCCGATAGCTACCAAGCAGTATGCATTGGTCAGCTTAGAGAACACCCCAATTTCACATGAATTTTCAAACTGCAACCCTGCCAAAACCTTAACATTAACTTGAAACCTATATGATAATAAGAAATTTAAGCCAACCACGTTGTTTAATCAGCTTCACTGTTCTCTTGATTCTGATTTCCTTGTGTAAAACAGTCTCCATTTATGCCTTCTTCTTTTTTCAATGCTTTCAGAAATATAATAATAAAAAAAAAACGAGGTAGCTGGCTAGCTGCAACTTTTAAAGGGCTGATGCCTAAACAGAATGCTTATTTGCTACTGCAATGACAGAAGGCACCCATAACAATACATTTATTCTGGTTGCTTCCTTTTAACTTAAATAGAGATCATGAGCAGGAATGGTTTCATAGTAAAATGAACAACACCTTAGTAAATTTTATTAAACCCCAAAAAAATCCAATACCAATGGACATGTTAATCAACTAAAAAACTTATTGATAGCCATAATGAGAGTTAGAAAAAAAAGAGGGATATAGATAATAATACAAGTACAGTAAATTGAACATGGGAAAGACTTGTTTCGATGTAAAATTCCAACACGAATGAACATTTAATTCAACTTACTGGTAGCCATGTTGAGAGTAAACGAATCCAGATAGAGATAGAGATAGTGATGAAGCTCAAGAAGAGGGAAATCTGCAACAAAGTGAGCATTCAGAAAAATCATTATACTTCAAAACATGTTAACTACCCTCATAACGTACAGAACCATATACAACAAGAAAACAGAACAATCCTTAATCTGCCTTAGACTCCACTTATAGGTCTAGATTGGTCCACAATAGTGATTCTATGAACGTAGTTCAATAAGATGCCACTTCAAAACAAATTTATTACATGATAGCATGGAAGGAAATCACTACTACCTCCGTCCCAAAATGATCTTTTCACTTTTTTTGTCATTAATACGAAGGTACTTTGAGCAATAATTTAACGGTAATTTAATTATCTTAATGAAAAATTAAAACTTACCATTATAAATACTACCAATAACAAGTTTTAGATTTTTTTTAGAATAATTAGATGGAACTAAATTTAGTGATCAAATTACCTTCGTATTAACTACCTTCGTATTAACGACTAAAAAAGTAGGAAGATCACAAAGGGAGTATTATTACACATCCAATGAGCAGTAACTGCTAGAAGAGTCGAAATCAAAGAATGCTGTAAAGTTACCAACTCATCTAAAATCTTAAGCTGTTGGATAGCAACTGAATTATGCATATTAAGCCTCAACACTCTCCCCTCACGGATGGGGGCGGACCGAACTACGCACAGAGAGTATAAAAAATATGATTTTGAAAGTTTAACAAACAATAGAAACATGTACATGATCAATTTCTGAAATAGAATTATCCCTTTCAAATACCGTAAATAGAAAGAACCCCAATTCAAGATTTTCAATTTCGACCCAAGAAACAGCTAAAAATAATCCCTCCTTAGTTAATTTAGATCAAGCGACATCAAATTAAAATGATAAAACAATGGAAAAAATGTAACTTGCGTAAATAACAAATTAATACTTATTGAAGAAAATGGAAAATTCATTATAGCAGAAGAACAAACCAGTGTTGGAGTGGATATGATTGGTGAGGATTGAAAAGAGAATCGCTGCAAACTGGATAGGGGGAGTCGAAAGATGGTTTGGCGATCGGAGTTTCTGCTTGAGAAAGGTTTTCAAGGGCGAGGTTAAGCGGTCCGAACAGGTTTTGATGAAGCGGCGGGGTAGTCTAGTTCAAGAAGGTTTTTACTCGTGTTTAGTGGCCAATCAACAATTTAAGCCTATGTATTCTATTCTGTTCTAGTTTGGTTTTAAACCGTTAATACGGGTAGGCAATGCAAGTCCAACCCATCAAAACCAGCTATTATCAAGTGTAATCCGTCAAAACCCGCTATTAAATGGGGGCAACACAGGCTATCCCGAATTTGCAACAAGCCAAAAATATGTCATTTCAACTCAACCCACTTTGGGTTTGTGAGTTAAGCGGGTCTATCGGGCCAATTCAAATTCACTGAACGGAATAAAAGTGACGAGCTAGGTTCAACGAGTAAGCCCAATTATTTACATATTATTGTCACCATATTCTCAGTGGGCTAGGCCCAATTATTATCAGGCTCATGGTCCATCAACCTGATCAGTCGACCTAGCTCATTGTCCGACCTACGTGGTCCCGACCTAGCTATCGTCCGACTCCGACATACGATCCAGATCTCAGCTCGGGCATGAACCCGATCCTATCCATCAGTCAGGTCGACCTATACCTAACAGGTGACCTCGACCTACGATGCTATGTCGACCTACAGAGTCCAGGCGTAAACACAATTCTTTCCATAACGGACCCCCTACAAATCAGGAGTAATTTATGGATAAGATCTCTTATGCTAATCTGATCCACGATTCAAGGGATTTCATGCAATCCTATTACAATTATAACTCTGGCAAAGCCTATAAATACATCACAACGTCAACCGTTCCAAGGTAATTGCTTTTTGTTATTCTGAATACATCTGTTCATTATAATATTTAGCTTTCATATACACCGTACTTATCCCCACGCCCGAGGGTCTTCGTCGGAGACCATTCCAGCTAGTCGTGGGTTCTGTTTTCAGGTCAAATGCCAAGAGATTGATCTTGCAGTTGGACGGAGATTGATTACAGCACGATTCTTGCAGCATCAATTTGGTTCCATTGCCGAGAATCGTGCTTTTTGACCTCGAAATTTCTTACGACCCATCATCATGGTGACTTCTGATGGTCATGTTTCAGAAGCCTCGGATGAGCATAACGAAGGTAACACCGATGCTAATACGAATGCTGGAAACCGCAATGTTAACATGCCTCCTCCTCCGCCGCGTCAGCACGGGAGAGCGACGCATTCGAACAGCGTGGCTGATGGCAGAGGCTTGCCAGATGGCAGACGGGAGAAAAGACCTATGGTCGAGCAAGGAGCACAGCCCCCTCTAAAGCGTCAACAAGCAGGGCGAATGGTTGCAGACGACAGATCAGGTCCCTCAACCAATTCCCTCAGTAGGAAGGAGATGCTAGTGGAGCGGGCTAGAATTCTATCAGAATTGCTAGAGATGGAGGAGGAGCCTGAGCAGAATGACAGAAGGTCGGAAAGGGCAGCCCCCTCACAGGTCTCTCACAGGCAGCCCGACGGAAGTGCTAGACAAAGTGGGAGTGCCAGACAGAATGGCAAGCGACAGATCGTACCTCACATTCGCACCCACATACCGGTTCCACCTGATGACTTGCGAAGTCATCTCAATATGAATAGGCAACAGGAAGCTGAGTCAGAGTTGAGGCGACAGAGGGAGGCTGAAAAGAATAGGCATAGGTCGTCTGCTAGAACAGAGAGATCGCAGTCCCACCGCGAGAGGAATGGGCGCAGGTTGCCAGTCAGATCAGCTAGATCGCAATCTCATCGGGATAGAAATGGGCGCAGGTCGCCAGTCAGGGAAGATAGGCGCAGGTCGCCAGTAAACTCAGTAAGGCGGCCTTCTCATAGAGATCGATGAGGTAGAGAGGCAACTCCCCCTAGAAGTGAAAGGCATAGGGCCAACTCAAGGAGGGAACCTCACCGTGATGAGCGACAGAGATCCAACGACGTCTCCCACGCAAGGGGGACAATCCGGATGCTAGAGAATGGTTGCAGTGGAAGAAGAGGTTGGAGCAATGGGAGGCCGACCGAAAGGAGGACAATGGAAAGGGCGAACAAAATGACTTTACTCTTCGCCCCTTGTCCAGAGAATTGCTCGATCGACGACCTCCTAAAGGCTTCAAATTGCCTGCTTTTGAAAAATATTCTGGGGTGACCAATGCCCAGAGTCATATACAGCATCTGGAGGCTACCATGTGTTTCGTCTCTACCGAAGATGATATGATGTGCAAGGCACTTACCAGTACCCTCACATGGGTAGCACTGACCTGATTTCGTGGTTTGGCACCAGGTTGTATTACCACGTGGCATTACATGAGAAAGAAGTTCCTAGATCGCTTCTCGACAGCTGGAGCCCGAAAGTTGACAGTCACCGACTTGAACAATTTGGCTCAAGGAAAGAATGAAAGCTCGATGAGCTATTATACCAAGTTCAAGGATATGGTCGACCAAATTGAAGAGGACCTGACAGATAGGGAAGTGATAAATTGCTTCGGGAATGGGGTGACCTCTGCTGACTTAGACTACGAGCTACAAGTCAGGAGCATGACGACCCATCAAGAGCTGTTTGAAAGGGCCTACAATGTGGCAATAGCTGAAGAGAGGAAAGATAAGAAGAATGGAAAAGGTCCTAAGTCCAAGGCCGCAGATACTAATAAGAAGGATCCAGCTAAGAATGGAGGTAACAACAAGAACGGGAAAAACAGAATTAGGGCGACTGAGAGAGTGCCCGAGACTTTTACCCCATTGACAGTAAGTCGCACTGAAATTTTGAATACGATCGAGCTAGGCCCACCTGCCCCAATGATCCCAGGAAACAAGTTCAGAAGGGATACCAGCAAATACTGTGATTATCACAAGGATATGGGTCACACTACAGAGGACTGCATGAGTCTGAAACGTATCATCCAGAAGTGGGTCGACAATGGGAGGCTTGACAGATATGTGAAAGTAGCTCAGCCTGGCGGAGGTGAGCGAGCAACTGGGGGTACGCAAGAGCCAAGGCAACCTCGACTGAATTTGGGAGTGATTACTGAGCAAGCTAGCAACACTGCCCTGAAGCACAAGATTTTCCAACTCAATAAAGCCCCCTACGTGCCACCTAGAAGCTACATCAGGGATGAGGTTATCAGTTTCTATCCAGACGAGCTAGCAAAAAACATGGCGGCCAGAGAGCAAGTTCTCGTTATCCCAGGATTAATTGATGGGTGTACGACGAGCAGACTCTTGGTAGACATAGGGGCCTACAAAGATATCCTTTTCTATAAAACATTCAAAGAAATGGGACTTACCAAGGAGCAGTTGTCGCCCTATGATGGTCGACTTGAAGGCTTCACCAATCATAGGGTGGACGCTAGAGGACAGATCGAGCTGGACGTCGACTTAGGCCAGTATCCATTCAGGGTCACGACCAAAGTAACATTTATTGTTATTGATGTAAATAGTGATTATGCTGCTATTTTGGGTATCCCTGGCCAGGTCACACTTGGAATGGTGGCCTCGATTCCCCATCAGCGAGTTAAGTTCCCGACGTTAGCTGGAATTGGCTGCGTGCAAAGTACAACTCGAGCTTACCTTGATCACATCCTTCAAACGAGGAAGAAGAGGGAGCTAGAGGTTGATACTCCTGAGGGATACTTGAAGCTGTCTAAATCTGTCACCACAACTTCACGACTATCTACGATCACCCTGCGTGGATGAGGTGACATATCACTCACATGACTATGTCATAACTGAGCCGACACGTCCCTCCCAAGACACTATGGTTGATTCGGATGCAGTTATGGTCGACCAAGTCATAATAGGTGACCTATGCCTACAAATCGACCAAAACTCGGGGGCCACCAGTGACGAGATTGCAGCTGAGCTAGATGGCATGATTGTTGAAGAAGCTCCCCACTTGGGGGCCGAAGAAAGAAAGAGGGTTCGTGAAATCATTATTGAAACCCTACAGTTCAGAGATGGTCCGGAGTTAGAAGATATGGACGAGCTAGAAGCAGTGGCGACTAATCCCTCCTATCCCGACCAAAAAATTCAAATTGGTAAGCAGGTGTCAGCCGAGGAAAGGGCAGAGATTGTCAAGCTACTGGAAGAAAGCAGTGACGTTTTTGCTTGGTGAGTGGAAGATATAAAAGGGATCAAGGAAGAGGCCACTGTTCACAGATTGGAGGTTAATCCGACAATGAAACATAAGGCACAGAAGCTACGAAGCTTTGCTCGTGACAAAAAAGAGGCGATCAAACTTGAGGTACATAAACTTTTAAGTGCATATATCATCAAGGAGGCAACTCATACCACTTGGTTAGCTAACGTGGTCATGGTGAAGAAATCTAATGGCAAATGGCATATGTGTGTCGACTTCACCAATCTTAATCTAGCCTGCCCAAAGGATTACTATCCTCTACCTCGGATCGACAAGCTTGTAGATTCTATAGCTGGACACACCACATTGAGCTTCCTCGACGCCTATTCAGTCTACCACCAGATTAAGATGCACGAGGATGATATAGTCAAGACGGCCTTCCAAGCTGTTGGGGGTATCTACTGTTACAATATGATGCCATTCGGCTTGAAGAATGCAGGAGCGACCTACCAAAGGATGGTCAACAAAGTCTTTGCTTCCCAAATTGGCCGAAACATGGAGGCCTACGTCGAATATATGGTCATCAAAACAAAGGTCAGACGTCACGTGGTCGACCTAAATGAAACGTTCGCTAATTTGCGAGCTAACGACATGAAGCTCAATCCTAGCAAATGTGTGTTCGGAGTAGCACCAGGGAAGTTTCTGGGTTTTATGGTTTCTCAGCGAGGTATTGAAGCAAATCCATAAAAGATCAAGGCTCTGGTCGACATGAAGGAGCCTACGAATATCAAGGAGATGCAACGACTCAATGGTGGGGTGACAGCCCTAGGTCGCTTTGTTGCTAAGTCGGCAGAAAGGTCTCTCCCCTTCTTAAATCTTTGAGGGGGACAAAAAATTTTGAGTGGACGGCCGAATGTCATTCGTCGTTCCAACAGCTAAAGGAGTATCTCGCCTCCCCACCATTATTGAGCAGTCCGGTCATGGGGGAGACCTTGTTCGTTTATTTATCAGTCGACGATCACTCCGTGGCCGTTGTTCTAGTTCGAGAAGAAGAAGGGCTTCAGAAGCCCATGTATTATGTAAGCAAGACTTTATTCAACATGGAAGGTAGATACTACAATGCAAAGAAGGTAGCATATGCCTTGATCGTGGCTTCCAGGAAGTTGCGAGCTTATTTTCTGGCTCACCCAATTGTCGTGCTTACTAACGCACCTCTGAGGAAGATTCTACATAAGCCAGAAAGTTCAAGCCGATTACTCAACTGGTCAATTGCACTCACAGAATTCGACATCGAGTATAGGCCTCGAAAGGCATTGAAAGCTCAGGCTTTGGTAGACTTCTTGGTCGAGCTTACGTTCACCAAGGAAGATAGCGAAGTACGAGCTCAGAAGGAGAAAGTAAAAGGAAAGGAGCCTGCAACTCAGCCCACCATAAGTTTGCCCGACGATTGCTGGAAAGTATACTCTGATGGGTCGGCAACAAAGAATGTTAGTGGAGCTGGGATTGTATTGGTCGAGCCAGAATCAGGGACCGTTTATGAGGAAGCACTGAGATTCAAGTTCGAAGCTTCTAACAACCAGGCTGAGTACGAAGCTTTGGTCGCAGCCATTGAATACGCAAAATGTTTTGGGGCGACCAAGATTGTAGCTTACTGTGATTCTCATTTGATAGTCAACCAAGTCAGAGGAGAGTGCGAGGTGCTGAACCCCACCTTGTTCAAGTACTGCGACCTGGTGAAGGAGCTGATCAAAGACTTGGAATTTTGGGAGATACAGAGGGTTGGTCGAGATGACAACGAGTTGGCCGACTTACTCTCAAAACTAGCTACATCAGACGAACCACATGAGGAACCTATCTCTTACCTCGAGCACCCAACTTATGAGAGGGTACAGATTCAATGCCTGGAGGATACTACTAGAGATTGGGTCTACACCATGTGTTGGATCGAGGAAATGCGAGCATACTTAGAAACCGGCGAGCTACCTGATGACGAGAAAGCAGCTCGAGCTATCAAGAAAAAGGCTCCGAGGTATGTTATTCTAGGAAATTCGTTATTCAGGAGGTCCTTCACTAAGCCTTTATTAAGATGTGTCCATCTCCAAGAAGTTACCCAGCTGATGTACGAGGTGCATAGTGGAGTTTGTGGTGGACACCCAGGAGCCAGAACTTTGGCCGACAAGTTGATTACAATGGGCTATTATTGGCCGCACATGAGGGAAGACGCCCACGACTTTGTTCAAGGTTCTGATCAATGTCAAAGGTTTGCCAATCTACCTCAATTTCCTACCACCGAGCAAACTCCAGTGGTCGCAACTTGGCCCTTCGATATGTGGGGAGTAGATTTGATTGGACCCTTCCCACCCGACCGAGGAAATTGCAAGTATGTGATCGTTGCTATTGATTACTTTACAAAATGGGTCGAGGCCAAGCCATTAGCCAGAATTACAGAGGAGAACGCCATCAACTTCATCCACGACTTCATTTGGTGTCGATTTGGGATACTGAATGTACGCTCGCTAAAAATTTAATGAGAGTCGCCACGCCGTTTTAAAGGAAACTTTGAAAACCTTTTTTTTTTGAAAGAGAAAGTGGGTTCGGGGGTCAAATTACATGTTGGGAAGAACCGAGAGTTCACCCAACACGCCTCGTAAACGAGTCTTTCTATGTTCAACATCCAATATCATTCATAAGTGTGTGCAATTTGTGTGACAAAATATGTATAAATGCATTTTAATGCTTTGTTTTATTGATCAACTGAGAGAACCACAACTTGTGAGTCATTTATACAGGAGACCACAACCTGATTACAATGAGGATAAATAGATTACAACTGAAATGGACCAACTGCAAGGTGTCTTCGTATGTCGCACGACACATAACCAAGGGTGGCTATATATGTCGCGTGACACAACATGCCACTCTACAGAGGTTTACAAATGAATTGAATACAGAGGCAATTAATGGCAACAACGAGATTGACAGAGATGTAAAACAAGTTATGAAGACCTCATAGAGACCAATACTCAGATGTGTGTGGGTATGGGATGATCCACACTCATCAAAGCATATAAGCAAATTCGGATGAGCAACATGATCACATTCATACATATCAGAGCATACTATATGCTAAATGAGATTATACCAATGAAACTCTAATCAGGTTTTAGCCTGAAGAACATATTCAGCATGGCAATATCACTGAATTATGAAAATAGAGAGAGAAGGAGGATTTAAGAGGTTACCCTTGTAGATCCTCAATCTCTACACCAAGTTAGGTGTAGGGACCTTCAGCTCAGCTGCAAATGAGAGGATTAGATCGCAGATTAGATGAAGAGCGAATATCTTCAATATGTATGAAGTGTATGATAGTAAGTGGGTGAATTGTGTATGGGAGAGAGAATGATTTGGGAAAATTGGTGTGTGTTTGAGGAGAAGGACGAGCTTCTGGGCGTATTTTGGCAGCGTGAAGCTAAGGAGCTGGAAGGGATCCTGAAATGAGAGGGGAAGGGCTTTATTTATAGCTGCATGGATCTGGCCACTTGTGTCGCAAGACATAACGAGAATAACCGTTTTCCTTCTAGAACCCTGCAAGGTGGCAGACTGGAATGATCGACATGGCTGATTGTGTCGCATGACAGAAGGAGACATAACCGTTTTCCTTCTAGAAACATGCAAGGTGGCAAATTTTGGACCCTTCCTGGATAATTCCTTATAGGTCCAAATAGGATTATTCCCCATAGGTCCTCCTGCGTGGAAAAAAGACCGAAAGGTACATCATTAGCAAGAAACTTATAAAAGTTCCCGGAAGTCTCAGAATGGATCAGAAATTTACCAAAACGCTCCTTAGTGTACTTTTATTGTGTAAAAGACACTTTTATTGGGTCGCGAGTTGGATTGGGGTACTCACGGAGCCCCTCGACAATGTCACTTATGGAAGAAGTGAGGTTGTCGACAAGAAAGGATCCCAATCTTGACGAGCGAAAGATGGGAAAGATAGACCGGAATGGTCGAATGGCTAGACCTGCTGGGGATATGGCAAATGCAGGAAAATGATTGATGTGGTTGGATGGCTGGACCTTTCGAGAAAGGATTCCTACTTATCCCTAAGAGGGAATCAATCCGGATCGTAGTTCGAAGGCATAGGAACGAGCCTAAAGAGGTATAGGAACAAGCCTAAAGAGGTATAGGAACGAGCCTAACGAGGTAGAGGAACGAGCCTAAAGGGGTATAGGAACGAGCCTAAAGAGGTATAGGAACAAGCCTTAGGAACAAGCCTAAGGGGTATAGGAACAAGCCTAAAGAGGTATAGGAACGAGCCTAAAGAGGTATAGGAACGAGCCTAAAGAGGTATAGGAACAAGCCTAAAGATGTATAGGAACAAGCCTAAGGGGTATAGGAACAAGCCTAAAGAGGTATAGGAACGAGCCTAAAGAGGATAATCGAGATTAACTCAAAAGTATCGCGAGATGAACTCCAAGGAAATGAAATGACTTTTCCGAGAAAGTAAACATAAGACAAGATGATTTCCAGTTGAATGAGATATACTTTCATACCTGTGCTGTGCTTACCTGCAAGGGTTGTGTACACGAAGATCACTTGAAGTGATTGGTTGACTTTGGAAACATTTGCAGGGTAGAACACGAACTTTGCTGTTAGATTACTGTGCAAAACAGACTTTGCTGACGATTTACCATTGCAAGACGGACTCTGCTGATGATTTGCCGTTGCAAGACGGGTATTGCTGATGATTTGCCATTGCAAGACGAGTATTGCTGATGATTGACGAGCGAAAGATGGGAAAGATAGACCGGAATGGTCGAATGGCTGGACCTGCTGGGGATATGGCAAATGCAGGAAAATGATTGATTTGGTTAGATGGCTGGACCTTTCGAGAAAGTATTCCTACGTATCCCTAAGAGTGAATCAAGTTGGATCGTAGTTCGAAGGCATAGGAATGAGCCTAAAGAGGTATAGGAACGAGCCTAATGAGGTATAGGAACGAGCCTAACGAGGTATAGGAACGAGCCTAACGAGGTATAGGAACAAGCCTAAAGGGGTATAGGAACAAGCCTAAATGGGTATAGGAACAAGCCTAAAGAGGTATAGGAACAAGCCTAAGGGGTATAGGAACAAGCCTAAAGAGGTATAGGAACGAGCCTAAAGAGGTATAGGAACGAGCCTAAAGGGGTATAGGAACGAGCCTAAAGAGGTATAGGAACAAGCCTAAAGAGGTATAGGAATAAGCCTAAGGGGTATAGGAACAAGCCTAAAGAGTTATAGGAACGAGCCTAAAGAGGATGATCGAGATTAACTCAAAATTATCGCGAGATGAACTCCAAGTAAATGAAATGACTTTTCCGAGAAAGTAAACATAAGACAAGATGATTTCCAGTTGAATGAGATATACTTTCATACCTGTGCTGTGCTTACCTGCAAGGATTGTGTACACGAAGATCACTTGAAGTGATTGGCTGACTTTGGAAACATTTGCAGGGTAGAACACGAACTTTGCTGTTAGATTACTGTGCAAAACAGACTTTGCTGACGATTTACCGTTGTAAGATGGGCTCTGCTGATGATTTGTCGTTGCAAGACGGGTATTGCTGATGATTTGCCGTTGCAAGACGGGTATTGCTGATGATTTGTCATTGCAAGATGGACCTTCGATGATGATTTGCCATTGCAAGACGGACCTTTGATGATGATTTGTCGTTGCAAGACGGACCTTTGATAATGATTTGCCAATGAGGCTGATGAGCTTGACGAGTATTGCTGGGAGACTGAGGCGCATTAAGGCTCTTTCAGATGATGCTGATGAGTCCAAAGAAGATGAGACTGATGAAGATGATAAAGGCAGAATATGCCACCTGCATGATTTGAATTCCTTGTCCAGATTGTGATTGAGGAACAACTCCTATGATCAGATTATGATCATTTGATTATTGTACCTTGTGGGGGGAAGAACACAACATTCTAGGCAAATTGCATTTTATTCATCTGATTTGATGAAATTTTGCTTATGCATTGCACGAGTCCATCTCACCCGAGGATGAAAATGGAGTGAGGATTTTGTATGGCTTGATGAGTTGATATGTATGAAGCAATTGTGCTATGATGGATTTATGATGGTGTATGCGTTGCGAACCCTCTCCCATATATTCGAGAAGTATATGAGTGATAGATGATATGGTGCAGCCTAGGCAAGTCGGGGCATACTCTGAGAGTACGGATTGCAGCAGGTGATTGCTAGCTGATGAGAACCAGGTGTGTCGCGCGCCCGAAACGGCAAATAGCAGAGAAAGTGCAGAGAATGATCCTGGCTTTGAAGAGATGACTGGGCGAAGACCATATTTTGAGGAAGTGACTTGGCGAAACCCCAGTTGATAATGCGAAGCAATCCCGAAGTGAATCTGATAAGGAGCAAATCCATCATGTAGCAAAGTGAGGAACCCAACGTGGACCAAGGTGTCTTGGTGAAAGCCCCAGCTTGAAGAGATCAAATGCAATCCTATTGCAGGCAGAATCATCATGTGGCCAAGGAGGCACCCATCTTTTCATACCTTAGTCAATCAATCATTGGAAAAGACCCAGGAATATATACGTGCAGGGGCACATCTTTCGAAAAGTGGGAATGAATCCCGATTTTGTGTAACACACTCGCTTTGGGTTTGACTCTTTTGAGAGAGTATAAGCACAACAAGGTGTGGAAAAGTGTATGGAAGCCCCTACTGACAGAAAGACATTGTTTGGATATATTTTCCTATGATGTAGAAAAAGAAGACTTGTCGAGACATTTGAAAACTTGTCTTATTCATGATGATCACAGGGCTGCTAAAAAACCCTTTATTGATGTTCGGGTTATTAAACCACTAATCCTGATATGAACAAACATTTTGATTAATCACGAGGAGAAAATCAACTGATATCAAGAATCAAATTTGGAAAGATGTGAAGAGGATTTGTGTATAGGGACGGCCCTTAATGAGACCGGATTTTCTGAGATTTGTTTATGATTATGACTGGACCGTTTCTGGTTGCCTACGTTCCCCTCAATATGAGAAGCTCAGGTCGCCGTAGTTCGGGCTTATCCCGATTGAAAAGAGAAGGAATGCGAAATTCGAGATTTTGAGGACCTTTGAGGATTTAAGGATTTTTTTGAGAATTGGAGAGTTGAAAAAAATGTCTCCTTGGAGTGTCACCAAAAGACACGGATGCGAAGCCCCAGTGAGGCATCCACGGCAAGTATTTGCGGAGGAGAAATGAAATATGCTCACCTGAAGTGCCAAATGAATTGGATTTGAATTTGCATAATCTCTGATTGATGGTCTTGAACCAAGATAGATTAGGTTCCAATTTAAGCAAGCAATGAAGCATTAATTTGATTTAGATCTCAAAGATATTAGAATGAAACTGCTATCCGGTAGGAACTGTAGCTGGGTTTCAGGGCTTCGATCGGCCATTAGGTGATTTGGAATATTGTTTGCATCATGACCTCTTAAGATGAGAGATCGGCTGGGCTTTTTGCTGACTAAACCTCTAAAGATGAGAGGTTGGCTTTCAAGGATGTGTTTGAGATTTCTACAACAAGGAAGATTGATTGCCTCTAAGAATGAGAGGTCAATTTTTGACTTTGGCCAAAGGCAAGGGTAATGGTAATGGGAATATCTTCTAAAAGCGAGAGGATGGTTTGGGATTATTTTTGGATGCTGGTGAGAGGAAGTCCATGCTATCGAGAACTTTTTGTGAACTTGCGAGAATTCGTGCTCCTTTTGAACATTGGAGAGCCTCTTGAGAAGTCGAGGACTTTTGCTGAAATTGTGAGGATTCAATTTTTTTTTTTTTTGAGAATTTGGAAGGCTTCTTGAGGAGTTTGAGGATTATATATGTCCTTCCTTCATGACTTGAGTATTTTGTGCATCGCCGATTCTCGAAGTTAACTTCTTGGCATTGCTAGGACTTCTCTCAGCAAGGAGCAAAGATGATGGCTAAACAGGGTTTCAAAACATGCCGGTCTTGAAATGAAAGGATATTGTTTGGTGAGGGTGAGGTAATGGCTTCCCTATGGTGAAAGGCTTCAACCACAATCCTTATTGGATAACCTAAACGAAATTAAGTCTTCATTGCTTGCTTAAGTTTGATTGTGAAAGATTCATGCAAATTCTTGATCAACGAAATTCTGAGCATGATGAAAGAGATGTGAGCATATGAGATGCGAGATGGGGATTGGATGAGCCCCAATTTGAGAAGGATATCAATTAATTTTCTCACTCCGATTAATTTGAATATTAATCATTTCAATGAATTATTGATTGAGAAGCACAAGTGATCATATGGAATAAAACCATTTCAATTAAGTGTAATGTGGGTGTGCAAGTGATGTCTCGAGTCTAGCAAGAAGAGAAATAAAGATTTTTATTATTGAAAGCAAAAAACTAGTCCACAACGGACTTAACAGACTCGATACTCAAAAGTAACATTCATTTATGACATGACAGACAATCTAGATCCTACGAAGACTGATTGACTGCACTAACTTTGGATGGAAAGCCCCTTGATTCTGCTGATATCATGAAAAAGGATTGGTGACAACGCTGGGGTAAGGACCCTTCTCAATCTTCCCTTCATCCATGAGCCCTTGGATGATCCTTTTCAAAACCATGCAACCATTGGTAGTATGACCAGGGTATTGATGGTAGAGGCAAAACTTGCTTGTGTCCAGCTTAGGATTGGGATAAGCAGGGATGAAATTTACCAGTGGCCGAACAAGTCTTCCGCTCACTAAGATTTCGAAAACTTCATCTATAGGAATCCCCACATCATTAAAATGCTGTTTTTCTTTCTTATTCTGAACCAGCTCTGGAGGTGACTCGGGTATTGGCACCCTTTGCCTACTGGTAATCACGACGGGAATGGATGACATTTGATTCTGAAGCTGAGCACTAGCAGGAAAATACGGAGTCGGTTCTGGATACTGACTCTGCATAGGTGACGAGCTGAAACAATAAGATGAACCCATGAATGGTTTAGACAACCCTCCTTGAGGCTGAAGTTGATTAGCAGGAAACTGTAGGAATCCATTTTGATTAAACTGGTTAGGAGACCTGAAAGCACTGGGGATCTCCTCATAAGACCCATCTTTACGATGAATGTCGGCAATCCCTCGGACACGCATTGCTTCCACAAATCTAGCATGCATTTCCTCTTCTCGAGCCCTAGCAGCTTGGGCAAGCAATTGAGCCTCACGCTCGCGAACCAAGGTGGCTTCAAGAGTAACTCTCAATTCCTCCCCAGACAAATCATTCAAACCCGGCTGACCAGTAGCAAATGAACCTCCAGACTGGGCGGACGACACATTCTCTGCACCAGACATCTCGGATACCGAATCAAATGAGAACTCCGCAGAAACTGCAACTTCCTCAGAGATACGAATCAAATGAGCACCGGGAATCAAAGCACGCACTCAACTTACCGTAGCTGCATGGGTGGATAGGAGTTGATAAGGTGGTAGAGGAGAGAACCTCTAAAAGGTATGGGAAAGGGAAGAATTGGAAATGAGATGGACTCGCGCAGGCAGCTTATTAATGTTCAAGTAGATATCAATGTCTCTTAAGTCCTAGGAACAGTTGGGAAAGGATAAGCCTTTATTCTCGCAAACTAAACCTTGAGGGGAACCTAGGGACAACCATTCAAAAATACACCAAATGTATTGATTAAAAATTAATAATAGGCAATAATACCTAAATAAAACCGAAGCATTTATGGGACGGATGAGCAATCCCAATTTCAGGGGAAATTTGGGCAGCATGACGGGTATTCCTGAAGAATTTCAAGGAAAAATCCGGCATGACCTCTCGTCGGTGCACGTTGACAATGCGACATGATCTCTCATTAGAACATGTCGTGAGAGCGACATGTCCATACGTGAAACCATGTTGCATTGGCAACATGCCCATACATGCTAGGTTTTGGGATAGGTATGAAAGCCTATTATAAAAATTGAAACAAGTCATTTTAGTTTATTTGAAAACGTTGTGTCAAAAACCAACCGTTTGGTAAGCTGAAAAAGTGAGGTTCCACATATGATGCGCTAGGGGGAAAGGATTGATATTAGGCGCTCAAGCGTAGGCGACATACATCACCGTCCGCGATGCCGTCAATCGCACCAAAAGGCTCTAGATCTAGTGATGTAGTGTGCGGATGACTAGATTCCTTTATTTGCGAAAATGATTTTGAGTCCATTTATTATTTTATTTTTTTATTCGAAAAGGGGAATAAATGAAAAATAATACACACCAAACCCCACAGAGTATAACAATCAAATGATCATAACTTGATCATGGGACAGCCCCACAATCACAACCTGCACCAAGAAGATCAAAATCATGCAGAGTGGCCAATTTTCCAGAACCAAGAAACAGAACCAGCCCCAGCCTCCAAGCAGGATAATCACTCAAAACCAGGTCACAAAGAATAACAGAAGCAAACAGAATCCCAAGGAAACAATGCAAACAAAGCATTTAAGCACATAGAATATCACACAACAAAGCACACAACAAATGAATGAGATGAATGTTAAACGTGAACGAAAGCTTGACCCACTTTTTGAAAAAAAGTTTCAAGTATTCCCCAGCGGAGTCGCCACTGAATGTACGCTCGCTAAAAATTTAATGAGAGTCACCACGCCGTTTTAAAGGAAACTTTGAAAACCTTTTTTTTTTGAAAGAGAAAGTGGGTTCGGGGGTCAGATTACTTGTTGGAAAGAACCGAGAGTTCACCCAACACGCCTCGTAAATGAGTCTTTCTATGTTCAACATCCAATATCATTCATAAGTGTGTGCAATTTGTGTGACAAAATATGTATAAATGCATTTTAATGCTTTGTTTTATTGATCAACTAAGAGAACCACAACTTGTGAGTCATTTATACAGGAGACCACAACCTGATTACAACGAGGATAAACAGATTAAAACTGAAATGGACCAAATGCAAGGTGTCTTCGTATGTCGCACGACACAGGACCAAGGGTGGCTATATGTGTCGCGTGACACAACATGCCACTCTGCAGAGGTTTACAAATGAATTGAATACAGAGGCAATTAATGGAAACAACGAGATTGACAAAGATGTAAAACAAGTTACGAAGACCTCATAAAGACCAATACTCAGATGAGTGTGGGTATGGGATGATCCACACTCATCTAAGCATATAAGCAAATTCGGATGAGCAACATGATCACATTCATACAAATCAGAGCATACTATATGCTAAATGAGATTATACCAATGAAACTCTAATCAGGTTTTAGCCTGAAGAACAAATTCAGCATGGCAATATCACTGAATTATGAAAATAGAGAGAGAAGGAGGATTTAAGAGGTTACCCTTGTAGATACTCAATCTCTACACCAAGTTAGGTGTAGGGACCTTCAGCTCAGCTGCAAATGAGAGGATTAGATCGCAGATTAGGTGAAGAGCTAAGATCTTCAATCTGTATGAAGTGTATGAAAGTAAGTGAGTGAATTGTGTATGGGAGAGATAATGATTTGGGAGAATTGGTGTGTGTTTGAGGAGAAGGACGAGCTTTTGGGCGTATTTTGGCAGCGTGACGCTAAGGAGCTGGAAGGGATCCTGAAATGAGAGGGGAAGGGCTTTATTTATAGCTGCATGGAGTTGGCTACTCGTGTCGCACGACATAACGAGAATAACCATTTTCCTTCTAGAACCCTGCAAGGTGGCAGACTGGAATGATCGACATGGCTGATTGTGTCGTACGACAGAAGGAGACATAACCGTTTTCCTTCTAGAAACATGCAAGGTGGCGAATTCTGGACCCTTCCTGGATAATTACTTATAGGTCCAAAGAGGATTATTCCCCATAGGTCCTCCTGCGTGGAAAAAAGACCGAAAGGTACTTCCTTAGCAAGAAACTTATAAAAAGTTCCCGGAAGTCTCGGAATGGACCGGAAATTTTCCAAAATGCCCCTTAGTGTACTTTTATTGTGTAAAAGACACTTTTATTGGGTCGCGAGTTGGATTTGGGTACTCACAGATACCACGAGTTATAGTGTCGGATAACGGGCTACAGTTCTCCGCAGCTTTCGAAGATGAAATGAACAGAGTAGGAGTCAAGCATTGGAAATATTCAATCTCCTATCCTCAAGGCAACGGGCAAACTGAAGCAGGGAACAAGTTGGTCCCTCCGCCCTCAAAACAGGGTTAGTTGGCGACGTAGCAACTGGTTGGACGAACTCCCCATTGCTCTCTGGGCAGTTCGCACAACCACTCGGGGGCCCATAGGTGAAACCTCTTTCGCTCTAGCATATGGATCAGAAGCCATGGCACCAGACGAGCTGCAATTCCCTACAGCATGGGTGATTTTCTTTGATCAGGAGAAGAACGACACCAATAGGTTGATCGACTTGGATTTGATCGATGAGAAGCGAGATACGGCTCAGTTACGGATGATCAACTATAAGCAGAGAACTAAGAGCTATCATGATAAGAAATTAAAGATAAGGTCGTTCCAAGTAGGCGACCATGTTTTAAGGAGGATCGAGTCAACTGGAAGGAGAACTCAGATGAACAAGTTATCTCCCAATTGGGAAGGTCCCTACATCGCCACTCAAGTTATTAAGGAAGGAACTTATATGATCGCCCATCTAGATGGGGAGGAGTTGAAGCACCCATGACATGCTACCCACCTTATCAGATACTACTTCTAGTTCAGTTTTCTTGTTCAGTTTTCTAGTTCAGTTTCAAAGTTAGTTTCCGTTTTCAAGTTTGAGTTTAGTTCTAGTTCTAGCTCTCTGTTTTCTATGTAATCGTGCTACTATTTCAATAAAGTTGCAGTTCTATTCAACCTAAAATTATGTTACGTTTATGCATCGATTCTAACAGGCTCGATTCTTAATCAGTATTGTTCATTTAACAAGTCCGACTCTTAGTCGACTTCGTTCTAACAGGCTCGACTCTTAGTCAGCCTCGTTCCTTTAAACATGCTCGATTCTTAATCAATCTCGTTCATTTAACAAGTCCAACTCTTAGTCGACTTCGTTCTAACAGGCTCGACTCTTAGTCAGCCTCGTTCCTTTAAACAGGCTCGATTCTTAATCAGTCTCGTTCATTTAACAAGTCGGACTCTTAGTCGACTTCGTTCTAACAGGCTCGACTCTTAGTCAGCCTCGTTCCTTTAAACAGGCTCGATTCTTAATCAGTCTCGTTCATTTAACAAGTCCGACTCTTAGTCGACTTCGTTCTAATAGGCTCGACTCTTAGTCAGCCTCGTTCCTTTAAACAGACTTGACTCTTAGTCAGCCTCGTTCTTTCAACAAGTCCAACTCTTAGTTGACTTCGTTTTAACAGGCTCGACTCTTAGTCAGCCTCGTTCTCTTAAACAGGACCGACTCTTAGTCGACCTCGTTTTAATAAGATTCAACTCTTAGCCAATTTCGTTATCAAATGAGCCAAGTGTTAGGTCGACTATATCTCTAAATTAGTCCGATTATAGGCTCGTAACGATCTCATTTATCCTATCAAATCTAGTTCGACATAAATTCATATCAAGGATCAAAGCAAAGGATTCAAAATATGAAGGGTCAACTACGATTAAACAAAAACAAGTCCCCCAAAACGGGCCAAGACTTAGACAAACAAAAAACATGTCAAGTTAAGATGCCTCCCAAAAGTTGGGCCAAGGCATTAATACATACATAAAAACAAAAAAAATGTTTGGAACTTGTCTTGTTACATTGCCAAATTAATCATAAAAGAAACCTCAAGCAGAAGGATCGTCCTCAGCTTGATCATTGATATCAGATTGGGGGCCAGATGTCGCTTCCTGTTATTGAAGGTCGTTGAGCTTACCAGATTCAGTAAATCCATATTTGGGGGTATCTCCCTCGAAGTCTAGCTCCTCAGGATCTTCAAGCTCCTTCAAGATAGTATTGAAATTTACTGGCTCAATGGGAGGCACCACCCATGGCTCAGCCTCCAAATCAACATCCTCATCAGCTAAGGCAGCCAGATCATTATCGTTATACGGGATAAGGGGGTGAGCTTGACGAGCTGCCATGTTATACTATTTCTCAGAGGCCCATTTGGCTAGTTGCTCAAGTGATAGGTCGACTGAAGGATCAACAAAAATGCGGCAAGCCATATGGCGATGACCCACATCAAAGAATTATATCGCCTGCTCAATGACATAGTTGTGGAAATCGTCACTCTCCTTGTAAGCCTCAATAGCGGCCTTGACAGCTGATTCCAACTTGGCCTGGGCCTCCTCTTCCCATTGCTGCCGAGCTCTTTTCTGGTCGTCAGCTTGCTTGGCCAGCATGGCAGTACTCTCCTCCAACATCTTAGTCGCCACTTCAAGTTCCTGATCAACCTTCTCTTTACCAAACTTGGCTACTGCTAGCTCCTTTTTGGTGTCACCTAGCTTGCCCCAAGCATCCTCATTGGCCTTCAGAGCATCATCCTTCACAAGTTTGAGAGACTCAGAGGCTGAGTCCAGATCAGCATGCCTCTCCTCAAGGTCAGCATGTTTCTTCTCCAACAACTCCAGCTCATTAGACTTTCGATCCAGCAGGGTCTTGGCAAGCTTCTCTTGCTCCTCAGAAGCTTTCCAGTAACTTGTAGCCAACTCAACCATAGCAAGGGCCTACAACAACAAAGCCCAAGGATTATATCGACTAAAATTCGACGAAAATACGAGCAAGAAAAAAGAATGGTATTTGTGTAAAAACTTTTAAGTGTTACCTCGGAGTGGACCAGCCCCGATCTAGCTTTGAATATTTCCGCAGTCAAGCCCTTGTTAGCAAGTTTCTTAACTAGATCTTGGTCTGCAGCTCTCCTCACCACCACTTGTCCATACTCGAGCTCCGGATACCTCCCTGCAAGAGCTGTCCACCCCGGTGAGAAAAGCAACATCGCTCAGCTTATCCACATGAGCTTGAACTAGCTCGGGGTATGAGACTTGGATGGTTGGAGGTTGGGAGCTACTGGTAACGACCTTCCCTTTTTTAGATGGGGGGGTTGGCTTTGGATCGCTTCTTTGTCTGGAGGGGACGATCATCTTCCTCCTCATCATCACCTTCATGATCAACAACATAGGTCCTGGCCCTAGTTCGAGGAGCCTCATGCACCAACTCCCGTACTGGCTCAGTCTCCACCTCAACTCCAGACTTAATGGTTTCTTGGACCACCCCCTCTGTCTTCTCAGCCTCCACTTGGTCAAGTTCCTCTTCCTCAACAGGGTCAGCTTGTCGGACTCTTCATCAACCAGTTTAAACAGTTTCTGACGACCTTCAGCCTCCTTTTGGCGGTTCTCTCGGGCATTAGTAGCCCCACAGCTTCTTTTGCTCTTCTTCACATTAACAACATGACCCATATTCTCTTTTTGCTCCGGGGTAAGAACTGTACAAGACCCAAAAAACCAAGTGTTAGTTCGATAAATAAAAGTTCTATGTACTAGCTAAAGTTTTACATACGAGCAAAACATGTACGAGCTAAAGTTCTACACACGAGCAATAAATGGACGAGCTAAGGGATAAAGGCGAGTAAACACTTACCACCAAAATGATCCACTTTCAGCCTGCAATGGTCCGGCTCTTTCTTGCATTCATGACACTGACTTTCAAATCTAAATTTGCCCCCTTCATGGGTGACCCAGTCAGGATACCTCAAGCATCTAACTATGGGGGCCAAAGGAGTCACATCCCCCCTACCAAGCAACATACCAGCTTGAATGTAATTATTCTTGGTGGTTCCTAGAATATCCCAGCTGATGGGCCCCCTGGCAGCTACCTCTACAAGTTTCTTATACAGGTCGTCGCTCCTGTCTGGCACCCAATAGTCCTCCTCCTTCATCACTTCAGACTCAGCACTTGGTAGAGGAAACTCCCAGCCCCTCCTAACGTGAGTATTCCAGCCACTCACTTTGTTGGGAAGATTGACAAAAAGTTTGGGGGCATGTGGTCTAGATGGGGTGCTAATTCCCAAATCCACCTTGTCTATCATGATCTTAAAGAACATTCTGAGATGTGAAGACATGGCTCAAATCCTAAAAATCTATACACCATTGCAAAGCATACCAGAACCCTGCAAGTGTTAGCTCCCAACTGAAGAGGTAAGGCATTCATACACTCAAGGAATTCATTCACAAAGGGATCTAAGGGAAGTCTCAAGCCAGCCTCAAACTGGCCATAGAAAAAGGTCACCCTAGTAGGATCAGTAGTGAAGGTATCACTAAACTGGGACATAAATTCCTTCTTGCTGTAATGAGTCACATTGAACTCTTTCCTACCCACCTCACAAAAATTATACACCATGGCTATCCGAGACTCTGAATTCTTCTTCCCTCGAATTGGCTTAGGAGGTATATAGCCCCTCTCATTCCTCCCTGTACCCACTGAGGAGTCAAATGCATCCATAATCCATGGGCTGGTGTAAGTGCTCCAATTTGAGCTTGTTAGAATTTTCGTTATAAAATTAACGAAAGTTATAACATTTCTAACAATTCCTAACTATCCTAACATTTCTAACAAAGGGAGGGTAGAATGGGCATTGCCAAATGAAGTTAAACCAAGAAAAGCATCTTAAAAAGCAAAACAAAAGAATAAAACCATAAATAGAAAAATTTGGAAACACAAAAAGCGGCCGTTAATTTGGGTTTTTTTGAATTTTTATTCTTCCCGTCTAAGGCCGGAGCCGTAATTAATGAACGGTGCACGCCATCGACCTTGTCCGCGCGGATACCTTTGCATTTTCGTGAGGGCTATAAATTGAGCCCTCCGATCACAAAAATAAAGAGGAATTTGATCACAGCAACGAAGTTCTGGCGAAATATAGAGAGAAAACAGTGGGAATCCCTTGATTGCCACCTTTTTCTCTTGAATCTTTCCCAATCAAATACCAAACACACCAAACCTTGATACTCCTCAAGCCAAACACCAAATCTTGATATTCCTCCAAGTCAAATTCCAAGCCTAGGAAGATAGGGTGTCACCATTGGTAAAGCCCTCCTTCTCAAAACCCTAAAATCCTCTTTTAACTTCTTTGTTCATCTTGTTCTTCTCACTTGGATCTACTTGATGTCTTGTTTAACTTAAGTTTTGACCTAAGATGGTCATCTTGAAGTTCATCTTCATGAATGACCATCTCAAATGGTCTACATTTTAAATCTCTAAATTGATTTTTCTCTTTAAATTCATCTTTACAAAGATCCCCTCTCCCTTTGCAAAGGATATGTTTAAACCCTATAAATTCCCCAAGGATGACTTGAGTATGATCACCACTTGGCACAAGGTAGTGGAATCAAGTCTAGGGATGAAAATGGGGTGAACATAGATGCAAACCCCCCAAAAATCACATTTCTCCTCAAGAACATCTTGCTGTCCAGTAGCATTGTTCTGAGAACTCAGTCCATTTTCCTATTTTTTGGACCCAGTAAAACTTGGAATTGGGTGTTGACTACAAAATACTTTTTGTAGCCAACATCCAGAGATTTCCAGACATATTTTTAATTTATTTTTGCGTAAGTAAAACTCCTTTTTTCAATTTTTCTTTTGGAGGCCAGTTCATCAACTTCTGGAAATCCAGATTTCACATCTGAGGTTTCCAGAAGGTTTTGACCCCTCAAATTACTTCCAAAATGGAAAGTTTCTTTGCAGAAACCCTATTTAGGGTGTTTTAAGCAACTTTCATTCTCGGACTTTCCCCAGATTCTGAGGTTTTGAAGCCTTTAAGTCCATTTCAAAGTCAAGGGTCAACTGCCTTCTTTCATTCTGGCAGAATTGCTTTTCAAATCCAAAAATCTTTTGAGTGCCAAGACTCAACCCAAAAATTCTCCAAAAATCATGGGATCAGTTTAAAGTCTTAAAAGAGATCCCAATTTTCACTTTTCCCAGTTTCAAATTATTTTGGTCAAAACACACACACACACACACACACACAACAAAGGATTTTGAATGTTTGGAAGACTCGTTTTACGAGGCGTTCCGGTGCACACTAACGTCCTTCCCGGCGCGTAACGTGACCTCCGAACTCGAATCTCTTGATTCCGGGCATTTTTCAAAGTTTTGGCCCTTAAAACAAAAATGGCGTGGCGACTCCGTTTGATTTCAAAAATCGGGTACATCACAGTGGCGACTCCGCTGGGGAATAAGCTTTTTCTAAAAAAAAATGATATTTGGTATATTGGTGGAAACCATTAAACTTCCCGTTATCGCCTCCTAACACGAGTCGGGGATAAATTGTGGTTTAACAATCCCACGTACCGGTATCATCGTTTTCAAAAAAAAAAGAAAAAGCTTTCGAGGGTCAAGCTTCCGTCCCGACATTTGAAAATCCTTTGTTTTGTGTGTGTTGATTTTTGCACATTTTTCGTGTTTGTTTTGGCCGCCTCGGAAAAAGTCAAAATTTTGACCTCGGAATGAATAATAATGTCCCTAACTGTTGGAATTTTTGTGATTATGTGCTTATGTGCTCATTAATTTTCAAAAAAAAATTTTCAAAAAAAAAAGATTTTTCAAAAAAAGAAAATTTCCAAAAAAAAATCATGCATCATACTTTTTAAGACACATAAAAAATTTCTATTTTACTCAGAAAAAGAAGATAGACTGCTTGCACACTACGCGCACGTTGACCGTACACTGCACACCACGTCCTTAACCCGGGGAAATCCTTGTCGCGGTCCGTTTGGTCTTATTACGCCTCTCGGACGAGCACAGGACTACCCAAACATCCCATGGAGCCTCGTGTCGACCATGCACTTGTCCGTGACACACTTTGTCCGAGACCCGGTTGGTTTTTAGTCCGGGTACGTGTCATGCCCTGTCTGTGTATAGACCTTTCCTTTCAAGCCTTTGTCGGCATACCGACTCAATATCTTTGGGTCCACTAATCGCCGAAGTTCTGCCGGTTTTCCGCCGCAGACTTTGACCAAGATATTGATCGGCGCCTTGACTTCGGCTCGACCGGCACAAATTATACATCGACTCCCAGCATGACACTGAGTCATCAAGGATTAATGATTATTCCATGCCTAATTACGGCCTAATTGCAGACAAGTCAACATCAATCGTGGACATTCATCAGTCCAAATCATGCCGACTTTATCGAGCTCTCGGACATGATCTTGACTTTGACGTCGCCTTGTCCGTAATTTACATCGAATGCTCATTAAGACTCGGATTACCCGCCAGGAACTTCTAGGATCGTTTTTCTTTCGGTCGGTGGGACCCGCTTGCCCTATAGTGACCACTCGCCCGGGCCGCCCACCCCGGGAAGTCGAAATACGGGTGGAATACGAGGGGCTTATAGACGTGCGACGGGGCCCAGATCCAGAATCGAGTAGTTCGAAAAAAGAAGAGCAATCTTTTCCAACCGATTAGGTTAATAAAACGTGTTTTAAGTAAACATGAACAAATAAGCTGCATGTTGCATGAGCCTAAGAGCCCAAACACCTACCCTCCTTCAATTCCCGCCATCGAACCCTCGTGTCTTTCCCCCAGACTCCGCGTAAAGCTTGGTTTCGGGCACCGGTCACCGTTTAATCGGTTGGGAAGAGTCGAAGTGCCTCATCGGCTTCGCCGTTTGTTTCAACTCAGGGTTTGAATGTGCATCAGCGGTAGCGATGGGGACAACGTCACTCCGCCTCCCGGGACTCCTCGGAGCGGTAACAACGGTGGAATCGGCTAGCCGAACGGATGAGAGTGCGCCGGGAAGCACGGTTGAACGGCCTTATGGAGGCTATCAAAGCCGTGGATTGGCCGCCGGTCTCGGCCGGATGGCACCTTCAGCTGTGGAAGAAGAGGAAGACCACAATCCCGCTCTTGGTCAACCCGACCACTCCACGATGCCACCACAGGCCTCCCACGGTACTACCACCAGAGCCCATGCTCCTCGATCCCTAGAGTCGGCCCGTGACTCCCAAGCTACGAGATCAGCTGGATCCAAGTCGGCTGACGGGGCCAGGCCGATTCGCAAATGCCTCGGTGGGGGACAGAAGTCGATGCAAAAATGCCTTCCCATGGTTGGGGATACCCGGAATGCCACGACAAATTGGGATCCCGCCTCGGTTTGGGACCAATCAATCCGGACTTTCGCAAAGAACGGCTTGGAATGCCACCACGGTTTGGTTCGGGGCACGCAGTGGGGAGCCCCTCCTCGAGAATAGTGTCTTGGTTCGATTGCTCCTCGCACGGCTTTCACAAATCCATTCACTCGGACTTCTATGGGTTATCAAGCCTTCATCCCGGTTTCATCCGAATCACCGGGACCACGTATCCTCTCGGTTATGCATCCTCGCCACAACCGGCCATGCAATTCAACAACCGGGGACGGCAGCCTCGCACTTAAGCCTACTTATGGGCCTCACTCCGAAAATCCAAGCCATATGGCTACCTCGAATCTGCCTCCATCTTCTCTGCCGATTGGAAGCCAACAAAGCAAGTCGCCGGGTTCTATCCTTTTGCCCGGCTCCTACCTACACTCCCTGGGTAATTTGGGCCAAGGACGAGGTTTTCACCTATGCTCAGGGATATGGTATTCCTTCCACCAATGCACCACCAATGCCTAGTCCTCTTCCTAGCTCAAATATCGGCTGAGAATTCCCGCTCCGCCTTTGGATCCCCAATTGGCTTGGTTTATGGAGCAACACAAGGAAATGAAAGCACAGTTCTTTGAATTGACCGCCAAAAAGAACACTTGCTCTTCGGCCTACGTATCCCGACTCGATTGTCCCCCTGCCTCACAAGTTTGTGATGCCCACTCTGGAATTGT
Source organism: Adenophora triphylla var. japonica (assembly GCA_022495995.1). Classification (NCBI taxonomy): domain Eukaryota; kingdom Viridiplantae; phylum Streptophyta; class Magnoliopsida; order Asterales; family Campanulaceae; genus Adenophora; species Adenophora triphylla. Next base: position 254,903 of record JAFEMH010002425.1, read on the forward strand.
TTGACGGGAGTGCATGCCCTAAAACTCACTTGGACACCTATACTTTGGCAATGAAGGCTAAGGGATGCACAAACCAGCGGTTGGCCGATTACTTTAGTCTCTCTTTGAAGTCGGGGCTTTGAAATGGTTTTTCCGATTGCGGCAGAAGCTAGGGCTACTTGGGAACAAATTACCAAGATTTCTGAGTATAAGTATAAAGCCAACTTGGAGTGGGGAGACAAACAGAGTTGACTCCGCAAAACAACGATGCAAAGTCGCCTAATGAGAATATTGGGGATTTCTATAAGAGATGGAACTTAAAGCTCGGTGAAATGGCCATTCCTCCCTCGACGAGGAGCGGTTAGACATCTTTCGGTCATGCTTGAAGCCGCATTTGAGAGCTTCCTCGGCCACTTCCCCTACGCCGACTTGCGTGCAATGGTTAATTCCGGGGCTAAGTTTGAAAAGGCTTACAATCAGCAGCCCGATCTGCACTGCCTACGGGATATCGGGCTCCTCCCTCCAAAACTACTCTCACTTTCGCTAAAGGCAAAGAGGCGATCGGCTACGCGGACAGATCGTAACAATGCCACTTCCTTTGTTCCCAAGAAGCCTCTGATGCATCCAGATCCGGCTCCAAGACTTGAGAAACTTTGGGATGCCTTTGAGTGATATCTTCAGCAGGTTTGGTGAGAGAAGGTTTGCTCCGGCCTTTGGAAAATTATCGGCCTAGAAACCCCAACGCTCCTTTGGATGCCTCCAAGCATTGTGCCTTTCATCGCACCATGGGCACTTGACGGATGATTGCGTCCCCCTGAAAAAGGCCATCCAAGGGTTGATTGAGCAAGGGAGGTTAGAGATGCCTGAAGGACCTAATACTATCAATAACCCGCTCCCTAACAACATGAGTGTCAACATGATCGAGTTTGGTGGTTCAAGCCTTGTGGGCACAATGGAGTTTGACTCGTCCCTTTGCAAGGTCAATGAACCAGTCATCACAGGCAATGAAGATGGTTGGATTGAGCAAAAAGTTGCCAAGGAAATCCTGATGGAAAGGTCTGCGATAGCTCCCGTCTCCAGCGTCGAAGAATAGATGCATGGTTCAACAGCAAAAAGCGGCTAGACCGGGGGCTACCTATCTTTAAAATAGTCTTTTGAGTCAACCTTCGTAGGTTCTAGTACTTTTCTTTCACCTAAGTCCTTCCTGGACATTTGTCGTTGTAGTCCATTTTGGACATAGTGGTTAAGTGTCTAATTTTTAATATAAGTCTTTTTTCTTTTCTTGCTAGACTCGAGACATCACTTGCGCACCCACGTTACACTTAATTGAAATGGTTTTATCCAAAATGATCACTTGTCTTTGCTCAACCACTAATTCTTCGAAAATGATTAATATTTAAACTAATCGGAGTGAGAAAATCAATTGATATCCTTCCCAAATTGGGGCTTACCAACTCCCCATCTTGCATCTCATATGCTCACATCCCTTTCATCATCATCATCTCGTTGCTCGATGAATTTGCATGGATCTTTTCTCATATAAAGCTTAAGCAAGCAATGAAGACTTAATCTCGTTTAGGTCATCCAGTAGGGATTGCGGTTGAAAACTTTCACCCATAGGAAAGCCATTACCTCACCCTTACTAAACACTACCCTCTCATTTCAAGATCGGCGTGTTTTGAAACCCGGTTTAGCCATCATTTTTGCTCCATGCGAGAGAAAGTCCAAGCGAGCCCGAGAAGTTAGCTTCGAGAATCGGCGATGCGCAAATTATCTCAAGTCATGAAGGAAGGACAAAGATAATTCTCAACTCCTCGGAAGCTTTCCAAGTCAAAAAAAAAACAAAAAAAAACAAAAAAAAAAAAAACAAAAAAAAACAAAAAAAAAACAAAAAAGAAACAAAAAAAGAAGGATTTTAAAATCCTCACAATCTCGGATATAATTCCAAGCTCCTCGAAGCCTTCAAAAAAAAAAAGAAGAAGAACTCAAAAGTCCCCGACATCTCAAGAAGCTCTCCAATGATAAAAAGGAGCCTGAATTCTCGCAAGATCGCAAAAAGTTGTCGTGCTCGGACTTCCTCTTATCATTACCTTAAACCAATCCCAAGCCATCCTCTCAATTTTAGAGGATACTCCCATCACCATTACCCTTGCCCTTGGCCAAGTCAAAATCGACCTCTCATTCTTGGAGGCAATCAATCTTCCTCGCCATAGATTTCCCAAACACATCCCCGCGAGCCAACCTCTCATCTTTAGAGGTTCGGTCGATAAAAGGCCTAGCCGACCTCTCATCTCAAGAGGTCATAATCTCCCAAATCACCCGATAGCCGATCGAAGCCCGGAAACCCGGCTACGGTCCTACTTAGGATGGCGGTTTCATTCTAATATCCTCGATGTCGGGATCAAATTAATGCTTCATTGCTTGCTTAAATTGGAATCTAATCCATTTTGGTTCAAAATTACCAATCAAAGATTGTGCAAATTCAACCTTTCCCTTCATGTGAGCATATTTCATTTCTCCTCACAAACACTTGCCGTGGATGTCCCAGCTGGGGCTTCGCATCCGTGTCTTTCATGGACACTCTAAGGGGATATGTTATTCAATCCTCCAAATCCTCAAAATCCCCAAAGGTCCTCGGACCCTCGAATTTCAACATTCATTCTCTTTTCATTCGGGATAGGCCCGAACTACGGCGACTGAAGCTCTTCATAATTGAGGGAACGTAGGCAACCGAGAAATGGTCGGTCGAAATCACAAACAAATCTCAAAAAAAAAAAAATCCGGTCTCATCAAGGATCGTCCCTATACACTTTCCGCCCTTCCAAGCTTGATTTTCGATATCGCTTGGTTTCTCCTTGTGATTAATCAAAATATTTGTTCATATCGAATTAGGAGTTGAATAACTCGAACATTAACAAAGGGTTTTAAGCGGCCTTGTGATCATCAATGAATAAGACAAGTTTTCAAGTGTCTCGACAAGTCTTCTCTTTCTACATCATAGGAAAATAGAGCCAAACATTGTCTTTACGTACTGCGGGGGCCTCCATACACTTTTCCACACCTTGTGATGCTTATACTCTCTCAAAAGAGTCAAACCAAAAGCCGAGAGTGTCATACACAAATTCGGGAAACATTCCCACCTTTCAAAAGATATGCCCGCACGTAAACATTTCGAGTCTTGTCCGATGGCGGTTGACCAAGGTCCGAAAAGATGGGTCCCCCTCGGTCACATGATAACTCGTCTGCAATAAGACTCCGAATTTCTTCATCTTTGAGGCTTGCTAAGCGGTTCTCCTGTGTTCTCCTATAGTAGCTCTTCAAGTGGGGCTTATATAGTCATCTTTGGGACCACATTGGTTTCTTCACTACGAGATAGACTCGCCAAGTCGCTTCTTCAAAATACGGACTTTGCCTACTCGGGATCAGGGGCTTTGTCAAGATGGTCTTTCGGACCCGAATTTTATCAAGCCGCAAGAAAGAATTTCGGCTTCGGAGCGTGGTACACGGCGGCTTCCCGTAGCATCGGAATTCAAGATCGGGGTTTCTCCCGGCATTAGCAATTTCATCAAATCATTCTCCGAGCAAGGTTTCGGCCAAAGTCACAAACTCACCCAAATGAAAGAGATTTCACTCATATCAACGCGCCCTAGAGCACATCGGCATCAACTTCAAATGACCAAGATTGAGAGGGAAATTGTCAACCCAGACCAGGGTCGAATCCAATCTCGTTGAGGTCCATGTGATACTATTAACAAAACCTCATCAACAACCGCTTTAAATCGCGATCGAGGGTTCTCACCCCCACTTGCTCAAAATCTGTTCCAAGCGGTCTCCATACCCATGCATCCCCACTAAAAATCTCCCAAGGGCTCATGTAGCATGCACAAAACTTGAGTCAATAGGAATAATCCTAAATCATCGAAGATCATAAATCATAATTTTCTGCCGAAGCTTAGGCTAAGTGCATCTTCGAAAGCAAGTAAATGCATCATCCCATAATCATTTTTGGTTCCATGCATGCATCTGTCATCATGAATGCCATATACGCATCTTCCTCTTCACTAACGAATGCGGAATTCAAACGTGAAATCAAATCCCCCTTTTTTCGACAAGGATGATCTTCACCAAAGACGACCTCCAATGGATGAAGACGCCCTCCAACATCTACGGCTTGGCAAAGACAAGCTCCTAGCGCTCGCAATTTGCTAAAGACGACCTCCAATGTCCACAATGGGATCTAAAACAAACCCAAATGAAGACCACCTCTAGTGTCCACAATTCGGTCGAGACGCCAAGTTCTCAAATACAAGTCGGTCGTGGACGCCAAGTTCTCAAAATGCAAATCGGTCGTGGACGCCAAGTTCTCAAATGCAAATCAAATGCCGCTGGTCGAGACGCCAAGTTCTCAAATACAAGTCGGTCGGGGACGCCAAGTTCTCAAAATGCAAATCGGTTAGGGACGCCAAGTTCTCAAATGCAAATCAAATGCCGCTGGTCGAGACGCCAAGTTCTCAAATACAATTCGGTCGAGAGACGCCAAGTTCTCAAATACGGTCGGTCGGGGACGCCAAGTTCTCAAATGCAAATCAAATGCCGCTGGTCGAGACGCCAAGTTCTCAAATACAAATCGGTCGAGACGCCAAGTTCTCCAATACAAATCGGTCGGGGACGCCAAGTTCTCAAATACAAATCGGATCGGAGACGCCAAGTTCTCCCAAGGCAAGAGGTCGAGACGCCAAGCTCTCCAATACAATGCGGTCGAGACACCAAGTTCTCAAAAGCAAGAAGTCCCAATGTGAATACAAGCTCAACCACCTCTCGCAAGGTTGACGATCACCGCCAAGAAGACGGACTCAACCAAACTCCTCCTTCGGTCAAAATGCTTCCAAAGACAAAGAAATCGTCGCCAGAAACCGGCCCCACGAACAGCAACTTAACAACCCTTCATCAACATCACCAGTAGCAGGCGGTCCTTCCTACGAACTACAGTAAGCACAAAGACAGTATGAAAGCATATCTTAGTCAACTACTTTTCTAAAAGAACATTATCATCAGATCATAGGGCGACTTCCCCAAAACAGTCAAAACCTTAGGGTGACTTCCCAAAAACAGTCAGATTACAGGGCGACTTCCCAAAAATAGTCAAACCATAGGGCGACTTCCCAAAAATAGTCAAACCATAGGGCGACTTCCCCAAAATAGTCGGATCATGTGGTGACTTCCCAAAAATAGTCAAACCATGTGGCGACTTCCCAAAAATAGTCGACCACGGGCGACTTCCCAAAAATAGTCGATCATGGGCGACTTCCCAAAAATAGTCGATCATAGGATGACTTCCCAAAAATCCAACAATGGGGCGACTTCCCCCAAAACAATAGATCATGGGTGACTTCCCAAAAATAGTCGATCATAGGGCGACCTCCCAAAATAGTCGATCATAGGGTGACTTCCCAAAATAGTCAAACCACAGGCGACTTCCCAAAAACAATCAAACCATTGTGGCGACTTCCCAAAAATAGTCGATCATGTGGCGACTTCCCAAAATAGTCGGATCATAGGATGACTTCCCAAAAATAGTCAAACAATGGGGCGACTTCCCAAAATGTCCGTATCATAGGGTGACTTCCCAAAAATAGTCAATCATGAGGCGACCTCCCAAAAATAGTCGATCATGGGCGACTTCCCTAAAATAGTCAATCCCTGCGTGACTCCCAAATACGATCAATCTCTAGGACGACTTCCCTAAAATAGTCAATCCTCGGGTGACCCCCGGATACAAATCAATCCTTGGTCCATCCACTTGGCCGACATTGATCACCTTTCTTCCCGATGGTTCTCGTAAGCCCGAGTCTTCCCCCAGAAGAACACCTTCAAATAGCCTCCATCGGGTAAAAACCTCAACTTAGGTTCATACTCCTGAACTAAGTTCCCATTTAGGTTCATACTCCTGAACCAAATCCCGACTTAGGATCATACTCCTGAACTGAGTCTCCATTTAAGTTCATACTCCTGAACCGAACCTCAACTTAGGTTCATACTCCTGAACTAAGTTCCCATTTAGGTTCATACTCCTGAACCAAATCTCAACTTAGGTTCATACTCCTGAACTAAGTCTCCATTTAGGTTCATACTCCTGAACGAGACCTCAACTTAGGTTCATACTCCTGAACTAAGTTCCCATTTAGGTTCATACTCCTGAACCAAATCTCAACTTAGGTTCATACTCCTGAACTAAGTCTCCATTTAAGTTCATACTCCTGAACCGAACCTCAACTTAGGTTCATACTCCTGAACTAAGTTCCCATTTAGGTTCATACCCTCTCAAAAGAAATTCCCGGCAGTTAAACGTAAGACCGAGTGCCCCGAGAAAGATAACGGAATCCCGTTTCTTTCATCAAAATCGTCCCCGGCAGTTAAACGTAAGACCGAGTGCCCCGAGAAAGATAACGGAATCCCGTTTCTTTCATCAAAATCATTCCCGGCAGTCAAACGTAAGACCGAGTGCCCTGAGAAAGATAACGAGATCCCGTATCTTTCATCAAAATTACCCCCGGCAGTCAAACGTAAGACCGAGTGCCCCGAGAAAGATAACGAGATCCCGTATCTTTCATCAAAATCTTCCCCGGCAGTCAAACGTAAGTCCGATCTCCCCGAGAAAGATAACGGATCCCGTATCTTTCATCAAAATCATCCCCCGGCAGTAAAACGTAAGACCGATCTCCAGACGAATACGTCTGATTTTCCCCAACAAAGGCTAACGAAATCCCCAGCAAAGTTAACGGAATCCCAAAAGCCAACGGAATCTCGAGTAGTACTCGAACTACGAAAGGGCTTGATTCCCACTAGGGATACGTAGGTAGCCTATCATTAGGTCCAGCCCCTCGACCAAAACGGTCACCCTCTCCTTCGGCAGCAGACGAAGTCCACCGAAAGGCCATTTCAAATTAAGGTCCGAGGCGCCTAAAAAGCCATCATCATCAAGGTCCGAGGCGCCTAAAAAGCCATCTCCAAGGTCCGAGGCGCCTAAAAAGCCATCATCATTAAGGTCCGAGGCGCCTAAAAAGCCATCATCATCAAGGTCCGAGGCGCCTAAAAAGCCATCTTCAAGGTTCGAGGCACCGAAAAAGCCATCTCCAAGGTTCGAGGCACCTGAAACGCCATCTCCAAGGTTTGAGGCACCTAAGACGCTATCACTAGGAAAGCGATAAATCGCAATCATCCCCAGCAGAGACCAAAAATGGTCATTCCTATCCCCAATAGAATGATCCCATCGTACCAAAAATGGTCATCTCTTATCCCCAGCAGAGTTTCTTTCCAAAGAAACGATCGTAGAACTCGCTCACCGGGTTCGAGGCACCTAAAACGCCATCATCTCCTGGTCAAAGACCCGAACTACGATCGGCTTGATTCCCATTCGGGATACGTAGGTAGCCTATCGCTAGGTTCAGCCACCCGATCACTCGATCATCCTGCCAAATATGGAGCCTTACTCTTATCGACGACCCCGCTTCCTTCGAAAGCGCCGTCGCCGAGGGGCTACTGTAAGTGCTCCAATTTGAGCTTGTTAGAATTTTCGTTATAAAATTAACGAAAGTTATAACATTTCTAACAATTCCTAACTATCCTAACATTTCTAACAAAGGGAGGGTAGAATGGGCATTGCCAAATGAAGTTAAACCAAGAAAAGCATCTTAAAAAGCAAAACAAAAGAATAAAACCATAAATAGAAAGGCTGGAAACACAAAAACTGGCTGTTAATTTGGTTTTTTTGAATTTTTATTCTTCCTGTCTAAGGCTGGAGCTGTAATTAATGAACAGTGCACGCCTACTGACCTTGTCCGCGCGGATACCTTTGCATTTTCAGGAGGGCTATAAATTGAGCCCTCCAGTCACAAAAATAAAGAGGAATTTGATCACAGCAACGAAGTTCTGGCGAAATATAGAGAGAAAACAGTGGGAATCCCTTGATTGCCACCTTTTTCTCTTGAATCTTTCCCAATCAAATACCAAACACACCAAACCTTGATACTCCTCAAGCCAAACACCAAATCTTGATATTCCTCAAGTCAAATTCCAAGCCTAGGAAGATAGGGTGTCACCATTGGTAAAGCCCTCCTTCTCAAAACCCTAAAATCCTCTTTTAACTTCTTGTTCATCTTGTTCTTCTCACTTGGATCTACTTGATGTCTTGTTTAACTTAAGTTTTGACCTAAGATGGTCATCTTGAAGTTCATCTTCATGAATGACCATCTCAAATGGTCTACATTTTAAATCTCTAAATTGATTTTTCTCTTTAAATTCATCTTTACAAAGATCCCCTCTCCCTTTGCAAAGGATATGTTTAAACCCTATAAATTCCCCAAGGATGACTTGAGTATGATCACCACTTGGCACAAGGTAGTGGAATCAAGTCTAGGGATGAAAATGGGGTGAACATAGATGCAAACCCCCCCAAAAATCACATTTCTCCTCAAGAACATCTTGTTGTCCAGTAGCATTGTTCTGAGAACTCAGTCCATTTTCCTATTTTTTGGACCCAGTAAAACTTGGAATTGGGTGTTGACTACAAAATACTTTTTGTAGCCAACATCCAGAGCTTTCCAGACATATTTTTAATTTATTTTTTGCGTGAGTAAAACTCCTTTTTTCAATTTTTCTTTTGGAGGCCAGTTCATCAACTTCTGGAAATCCAGATTTCACATCTGAGGTTTCCAGAAGGTTTTGACCCCTCAAATTACTTCCAAAATGGAAAGTTTCTTTGCAGAAACCCTATTTAGGGTGTTTTAAGCAACTTTCATTCTCGGACTTTCCCCAGATTCTGAGGTTTTGAAGCCTTTAAGTCCATTTCAAAGTCAAGGGTCAACTGCCTTCTTTCATTCTGGCAGAATTGCTTTTCAAATCCAAAAATCTTTTGAGTGCCAAGACTCAACCCAAAAATTCTCCAAAAAATCATGGGATCAGTTTAAAGTCTTAAAAAGAGATCCCAATTTTCACTTTTCCCAGTTTCAAATTATTTTGGTCAAAACACACACACACACACACACACAACAAAGGATTTTGAATGTTTGGAAGACTCGTTTTTACGAGGCGTTCCGGGTGCACACTAACGTCCTTCCCGGCGCGTAACGTGACCTCCGAACTCGAATCTCTTGATTTCGGGCATTTTTCAAAGTTTTGGCCCTTAAAACAAAAATGGCGTGGCGACTCCGTTTGATTTCAAAAATCGGGTACATCACAGCTGGACGAAGTAGAAGTTGTATCTCCCCCTTGAGCTGCCATATCTGAAGAAGAAGAAGAAGAAGAAGAAGAAACAGGGGAATCAGTCCTATGTTCACATTCAGGCGACCTACCTAAGGACGACCTAGATTCCCCTGGAAACCCCTTTCTATTCCTAAGGAAGGAGGGCTTGTTGGGATCCTTTACATAGAACAGAGCTAGATGGTCGAGTAACTCGTGAAAAAGATGAAAAGATACAACATTTAGGTCGTCTATTTCTAAATCTCCCAAGTTCTCTCCTACGGGCAAACCTAGTTCGCTAAAGGTCAATCCCCACCTTGTCAAAATGGAGGCGCACTCAGTTATGGACATCTCCTTCCACACTCCCCCTAAGTGCTTATATATTCGGTGAATAACGGTGCAGTACCCATACCAGGCCCCAGGTTCGCAACTAAAGGTCCTAGCCATTGCAGAAATCAACTAAAGCTCGAAAATAAGACGAAAAAGCTGAGAAATTGAAGTATAACTTATATTAAATCGGTGACGAAGGTCGTAACGGGTAAAATAAAGGGCAAGGGTTCCTAACGGTTAATCCACGATTAAATACCCGAACAGTTTTCAAGGGAGTAATGATTACGGAAATACGACGCTTCTACTGATCCATCCGTCCACAGTCAACGGACAGGATTGAACCACGTCACCATTGGTCGACCAAACAGTAGTTCGAGCATCGACTTATGATCTACTTAAAAGCTAAATTGAGAATTTCTTATAACTTCCTGGTCGACAAAAAAATCAACTCAGAAAGTTGGGGGCCACTGAACGGAATAAAAGTGACGGGCTAGGCCCAACGAGCAAGCCCAATTATTTACATATTATTGCCACCACATTCTCAGTGGGCTAGGCCCAATTATTACCAGGCCCATGGCCCATCAGCCTGATCAGTCGACCTAGCTCATTGTCCGACCTACGTGGTCCCGACCTAGCTATCGTCCGACATACGATCCAGATCTCAGCTCGGGCATGAACCCGATCCTATCCATCAGTCAGGTCAACCTATACCTAACAGGCGACCTCGACCTACGATGCTATGTCGACCTACATAGTCCAGGCGTAAACACAATTCTTTTCATAACGGACCCCCTATAAATCAGGAGTTATTTATGGACAAGATCTCTTATGCTAATCTGATCCACGATTCAAGGGATTTCATGCAATCCTATTACAATTATAACTCTGGCAAAGCCTATAAATACATCACAATGTCAACCGTTCCAAGGTAATTGCTTTTTGTTATTCTGAATACATCTGTTCATTATAATATTTAGCTCTCATATACATCGTACTTATCCTCACGCCCGAGGATCTTTGCTGGAGACCATTCCGGCTAGTCGTGGGTTCTGTTTTCAGGTCAAACGCCAGGAGATTGATCTTGCAGTTGGACGGAGATTGATTACAACACGATTTTTGCAGCATCATTCACCAACTAAGAAAAAAAATCAATTATTGTACTTTGAAAAACTGCTAAAAGAAGATGAAAAGGCCAACAAATTACAAAAAGAGTACTAATGACTAATTGCGATCATATTTTGATTTTAGCAACAAATTTAACTGCAAATTATAACAAAAGAGAATATGAAAACTGTAAACCCCAAATTTTAACAAGTTACAAAAAAATCCTGAAGAGAATTGTTATTCACCCTCGCACATTTATTTAATATCCCCGCAATACAATTTTCAAAAAAAATGCCATTAATTGAAATGACTCTATTACCCTCACTAATGTTATACACCCGCAATTGAAGTTTATTTTCTTATAAGGTAGTTAACAGAAAATTTCTAAATAATAAGGATTGAAATAATTTTATTTTTAAAATAATAATAATCAAAATTTAAAACAAACTAAAGTAATTATCATCTACACTAAAAAAAAAAATAATAGCATTTAAATATTTTAAGGAGTACTAATACATTAGTCTAGAAGCATTATTACATTTAAACTAAAACTATTTTTTTTATTTTGAAGAAATAAATAATTATTTCATTGATTTTTTTTTTTTTGCTTTTCTGGGTTCTTGACTTGGGGATTTTTCAAGTTCTGGTGATGAGGAATGATGAACAGAGATCATCTTCATCACAAGGAGGTCGGGCAAACGGCAGCGGTGGTGGGGGCAGCTTTTTTCCTACGTCTTTGCGAGCTTACATAAGGATAGTGTCGTCTGGTGCTTCCACGGTAGCTTCGACTGTTCGATCTGCAGCTTCGGCTGCCTCTGCGATTGTGGAAAGGGAGACTAGGGGTAGAGAAAAATTCTTGAAAGGGTAGTGGATGGGTGTTGGTGGTGGTAGTGGCGGTGGTATGGTGGTGAAAGGAGGAGAGAGAGATATCGTTCCAGACATCATCTATGGATTTAGAGGTGGTGGAGGAAGATGAAAAGTTTGTTTTAAATTTTTATTATTATTATTTTAAAATAAAATTATTTTAATCATTATTATTTAGAAATTTTCAGTTAACTCCCTTAAAAGAAAATAAACTTCAATTGCGGGTGTATAACATTAGTGAGGGTAATAGAGTCATTTTAATTAATGGCATTTTTTTTGAAAATTATATTGCGGGGGTATTAAGTAAATGTGTGGGGGTGAATAACAATTCTCAATCCTGAATCAACAACAAGAGAGAAGAATTTAACTTTTTGGAGTTTGGACTCTAAAATCGATACAATAGGTGACCATTACATCAATCTTTAACTTAAACACTAGAAATTTTGGTTGTTTGATACTTCAATTGCGAAGGATTTGGCTTGTATTTGAAACCCTATAAATTTTGTAGAAGAAAGTCAAGCGGGGACCGAGAGAAAAGAGAGAGAGAGATACATGTGGTGGAGTGCGGCAGCGATGGAAATGGAATCAGTGGTAGGCCGACAGTGATGGAAGCGGGCGTCCTTTTTAGTTCTTTCTCTCGAGTCTCTCTCACGATCTCTCACAGTGAGAGTGAGACCAGACCTTCACGATAATAACCCTAGAATTCCACTAGCGTCGTCATTTTGTGACAAAAAATAAGGTAAAAAAATGTGGGTTGGCCCGCCCCGATCCGCCCTAAACCTGTTCTGCCCCGTACCCTTATGGGCCAGCCCAAGTTGGCCTACTTTTATTTTGGGTTATTATTTTTAAATCCTGACCCACCCCTATTGCATGGCGGGCCAGGTTGGCCCGACGGGCCCATCCCAAATTGACGACTCTAGTTTTAATTCACGTTTTTTTATCAGTTTTAACCTCTGTACTTGAAATATGCATTTGTTTTTTGCCCGATACACTAACATTGTCAAAAAATGATACAAAACTTATCAAAAGCCTAACAGAACCAATGAAACCTCTCATTTTCTTAAAAAATGGATATCTCTGTTTTCATCATCATGTTCTTAACACTCTCCCTCACCCAAATTCCCCATAACAAATAGAGGTAGTAAGAAGTGGAGTTATTCTAAACCTGTTTGGCCCGCTTCCTAAACACACAAGGAAGTCAGAATCTCTCAAGCTTAAAGTCAAAATTTAAGTTCTCACCCAAACATTCACGTATTCGTTATGAACCCCTGTGTAAGTATTGAAGGGGGAATGGGGAAAATGGTGTTGGAAAATTGTTGGTTTTGTAGTCGATAGTGTTAAGAAAATGACGATGATGAAAACAGGGAAAACTATTTTTTAAGAAAAAGAGAGATTTAGTTAGTTCCCTTAAGGTTTTGTTAAGTTTTATAACATTTTTGGACGGCGTTAGTGTAACGACCCGAACTCTAGGCATTAATTTGATGCATGTTTGAGAGTATATATGGCGTGCGTAACATCTCATTTCATGCTTCGCATTTTGTTTGTGATTATTTGTGTTACTTTAATATTTTAATAACTTAATTTGCATTTTTAACTATGTTAATAATTAAAGGGGGGGGGGAGAGTGTGACACCCCAATTAATTGTTTCATTTTGAGTATATATATTTGTGTTTTAAAACAACGTTATTATTTTAAAGATAATAATAATAATAAGTAGTGTTCGGTTTAAAAATAATAAAAATAAAAATAAAGTAGTAATTTTTGGGTAAGTAGCATTTTATTAGGAGACGGAGGGAGTAATAATAATAATAATAAATGATATATGGGACGGATTTGTTTGAAAGAAAATAAAAGTGCATTTTCTCTTGGAATGCCACGCCAGTACTTTGCATGGAAAGAATAAGATTTTTGATTTTCACCTTGAGTGTTAACGTGCACGTTAACACTATACCCTATACCCTATAGGGTATACCCTATACCCTATATGGTATAGGGTATACCCTATACCCTATAGGGTATACCCTATACCCTATATGGTATAGGGTATACCCTATATCCTATACCCTATAGAGTATACCCTATACCCTATAGGATATAGGGTATAGGGTATACCCTATACCCTATACCCTATATCCTATACCCTATACCCAATACTCTATGCCCTATGCCCTATGCCCTATGTCCTATGCCCTATGCCCTATGCCATATACCTTATACCCTATATACTATACCCTATACCCTATATACTATACCCTATACCCTATACTCTATACCCTATACCATATACCATATACCCTATACCCTATATCCTATACCCTATACCCTATGTACTATACTCTATACCCTATACCCTATGAGGGTATATCAGATTTAGGGTTTAGGGTATGAGGGTATATTAACAAGTATTATTAATATTTTAAAAGTATAATTATTTTTTTTTAAAATTTATTTTTGAACTGAGATAAATTTTAGACTTTTTTTGGTAAGGAAGTTTTTTTAAAAAATTATATAAAATAAGTTAGAAATCAACTAAATAAATGAGGGACAGACATTATCCTTCACTATGAGTATTTTTTTTTTAATTTTTTTTTGAATAGAGATAAATGTTTTAGACTTTTTTTAGTAAGAAAGCTTTTTTCAAAAAAAATATTTTAAAAAAATTAATATTAATATTAATATTAATTAATTAATCAATTATATAATTAATAATTCATTAATAAATATTATTATTATTGATATTAGGCATAATATTATTTTATTGTTTAAATTATTATTATTATTAATTATTTTTATTAATTATTATAATAATGAAGAAATACAAGTATTCACATGAATCATTATCCAAGAAGATAATTTTGGTGAAAAACATTTAAATATAAAAGGTGGCAATACTTCATTGGACACACAAGTATTTACATGAATTAGCGTAAGCAACATCTCACCATTAAATACATCACATATAATTGAATCCAATGACCCAAATTTATTCTAAAAACAAACAAACACACTTTCTTTTGATTGGCTCTTAATGATCACATGGATTATTGATAAATCAATTCAGACCATTGATCACACTCAAATCCAATTGTCCCAATTCACCAACTTTAAAACCCTACCCTTTTTTCTTACTTCTCTCTCTAGTTAACACACCGCCTCCCTCATCTCTCTCATTCTTCTCTTTCCTTCTCTTCTCCCTAACCCGTCTCCTTCTCTCTCTCCCCAACTCTCAACCTCGTTCAACGCTACCCGTCTCCCAACCTGCACTTTTGAAGATGGTTTGCTTCTTTTTGTTTCTTTTCACAAATGGAGTTGCAAACCATTGGAAAGTTGAGAGGGCGCCTTTGGCTACGGATATTTATTGGAACCATTTGAGTTCGTCAAAGCTGTCATTGAAGCTCCGGAGAGTGTTTGTCAACGCGTGCCTTTTATTGATGCTCTTATTCTGCAGTTCCCCTTTGGCTGTGATTAGTGCTGTTAAGGGCGCAGGAAGGATTATCAATGCTGAAGCAATGGATAATGCTCAAGTTTGGTTGGCTTGGCTGCAAAGCTCAAGCTGGTTCACAATCATAGCTTTTCAGTTCATGCCCAATGTTCTTATCTTCGTGAGCATGTACATAATTGTCCCTTCAGCTCTCTCGTATCTCTCCAAAGCTCAAAATAGATTTTTCTTTTATCTTTTTTCTTTTTCCTTGAGTTCTTGTACGTAGATTCTATTTTGTTAATGCCAATTTCTTTCTTCTTCATATTATTATCACAAAATTTATGCCAATGAAGAGGGCAAATGTGTAAAACTAGAGATTGATTAGTTGGTTGAGGTATTAGTAGTGGTTGAATTGCATTTATCAAAACCCTTTTATTTCGATTTGTACAAACTTTTGTTTGATTTGTGTTTGTGGATGGTGGTGGAGCAAAGTGTAACTTTTGAAAAATGTAAGGATTGATTTGGGAATAAAAAAAGTTAAGGGATTGATTTGAGAATATATATATATATATATATATATATATATATATATATATATATATATATATATATATATATATATATATAATTTTTTTTAATAAAAAATATCAAATTAGCGACGGAAATATCCGTCGGTAATTTGGTATATCAAAAATAAAAAATATTGAAAAAAGAAAATTTAAAAAAATTAATAAAATTGTGAAAATATGTAATAATTTTTAGCGACGGATTTTAAACAATAACGACAGATTATTCCGTCGCAAAATATCATAAATTCGTCGTCTCATCCATATTATTAGCGACGGTTTGGAATAGATTAGCGAGGGATTGGTCCGTCGTTAAATTACCGACGGACAGGAAATTTCGTCGTTAAACTTTAGCCACGAGGGTTTTAGCGACGGAATAAATCCGTCGGTAATCCGTCGGTAAATCGATTTAGCGACGGAATTTTGGCTATTAGCGACGAATTTTTCCGTCGCTAAAACCTTTTTTTCTTGTACTAGTGGCCAAGCTGAGGTGTAGTTTAGGAAAAGGTTTTTTAGTGACTCACTTCATTGTTATTATCTAAATAAAGTCTTTATTTCATAAGTTAGTAGTATTACTCCTTCAGCCGAGAGAGAGAAACAGCTATGTCTAGTAATATTTACTTGTATTTTGTTTAAGTCAGCAAGTTCTTTCTTCTCCTTCTTCCATGGAAATCAAAAAGTCCAAACATAATAATTCATTTTAAAAATTCCCAAAATATTCTAGAAAATTCCGTTTGGCGATCCGTTCGCTTCTTTGTGTTCGGGAGAAGAAGGGGGTCAATTTCATCCGAAGAAAAGTTGAAGTTTTTCAATTCCATTTTTAGGTAAGTTATTATATTTTCCTTCTATGTATGCTCATTTGATTAATTGAGGTTAAAATCATGGAAAATATTGTGGCATGTATTTTTGGATCAATTTTTACTTGGTTTTATAATGATAGAAATTGTGTTGTTGTTAAGGTGAATGAATAGGAGTAAAATGGAGGTTAAAATGATAAGGGTGGGAATATATATATGCTGCATGTCATATGGATGAAATTACTTGAGTTGAAATGGTTTTAGAATGAATGGAAAATAGGTTTTGGGATGAGTAAAATGAATTGTGAGTATAGTGGTTTAAATTAAAGGGAAGGGGCTAATATATATAGATATAGATATTGCTTGGCACGTTGGAACAATTGTGGTGGAATTGGAAATGTATTGGAATGAGTTGAATTAAGGTTTGGTTATTGTGTTATTGTTAAGGTAGAAGTAAAAGTATTTCATATATCAATTGATCAATTTCCTTGAGTAGGAATGGATGAAAGTTTAAGATTATAATGGGTGCATGTCACTTGGGTATATTTTACTTGGGTTGAAATGGTTATGGAAGAATTGGTTTATGTGAATATGGTGTTACTAGATGAGTATAAAAGGCTTAAGATATAAATTGTTGTATGTTAGGTTGGACCATTTCTTTTGGTTTTGGAATGAATTGGATTAAGATTGTGGTGAAGTAGAAGTAAGTAATGGTATATAGGTTTGAATTGAATTAGAAGCGTTG
This sequence comes from Adenophora triphylla var. japonica, assembly GCA_022495995.1. Classification (NCBI taxonomy): domain Eukaryota; kingdom Viridiplantae; phylum Streptophyta; class Magnoliopsida; order Asterales; family Campanulaceae; genus Adenophora; species Adenophora triphylla. Next base: position 271,947 of record JAFEMH010002425.1, read on the forward strand.
AATGAAATGTTGGTAATATGGTTCTTGGAGTCTAGAATGTGGAAATGGCTTTAGTTATGTTGAAATGGTAAATTTGGGGTTTTGTCTTGGTTGGAATAACTTGAGGTACTTTTGAGTTGCATGGGACTGAAGTTGAGTTTTGAAATGGTTGTGTAAGTTGGCAAATGGAGTTGGTACAAATTCCTGTGACTTGGCTGATGTTGCAACTCTGTTCTGAAGTTTCTGCTGATGGCACGAGTCATTCCCTATGGCACGAGTCGTGCTTATCAGTCGTGCCTTATCGTCCCTTAGCTTGGACGACTGATTTTGAGGGGTTTTTTTTGGGTCACGAGTCGTGCCCTGGGGCACGAGTCGTGCCCTACCCTGTTTTGCTGAACTGTTTCCAAAGCAATGTAAGTCCAATTTTAGAACCTAGATTTCTACCAATTGAACACTAGGATCAAAGTACAATATATTAACAACAAAAGGAAGTCTTTACATACCAAGTGTGATAGTTGGAAGATGGTTAAATATTTTGTTAAAGTGGGTTGGAATCATTGAACCTAACTTGTTTATTTTCCTGATATGATTGAAGTTATACTCTTGAATGGTTATTGTATGTGTGTATACCTTATGTGTTGTACCTTCTATATTGGGTGGACATCTTTATGATGTGTTTGATTAGGGTTCCCTACTTTGGAATCCTAAGTTTAATTGGTTCAAGGATTGTTTAGCCTTAGTGCTAGTGTTCATGGATACTTGTTATCATTTGGATATCATTGTGATATGTTATATGGGTATGGTTCCCTAGTTTGGAATCATCAGTGATTGTAAGCAAGTATGTAGTACTGTGCTTTTAATTCAAGTCCAGATGGTGCTTGAATTGGGCAGTGTTACGGGACTATAATGGCACTCGAGCCGAGTTTGTTATAGTCCATACACTGGTTCCCTATTTGCCCAGCCATAGGCCATGGTTTTGGAGTAGAGAACTAGCTCAAGAAGTAGTCTAGTTGCACTATTGGATATGACTTTGTGTCATAGTCACGTTTGTTGTTGTTATTATGATTTAGTTCCGGAACTGTTTCTACAGTGGTTGATGCTGCTCGGATCGTGATATCTTTTTGAGGATTAAACCATGGCTCAGTATCCTTTTCAGTGTTACAGTATTACACTTATGTGTTTATATATATATATCTTTCTTTGTGTTGATAAGAATGTGATATATATGATGATTTGTTGTTATATGCTTTCCTAATGTGACTGCATATCATCTTGTTGCATATATAATAGCTTGCTGAGATTTTATCTCACCTCGTCCTTTTCCTATTTTCTTTAGACCAGGGCGAGCCAGGGCATAGGCCCCGTTGAGAAAGAAGGACGTCGAGTTGGGTATGTAATTTGGGAAAGTATAGTGTATTGGTTGCATTATGTAAATGTATTACCAACGGGGTAGTGTACTTGGACTTTATGTTATTATTTTGGGTGCTTCTAGTGATTTTAAAAATGTTAAGTAGAGTAAGTCTGGAACTATGTTCCCTAAGTTGTAAATGGTTTGTAAATGCGGTGTGTGGATGTTAAGCTTGATTGGTAGATTTCAAATAGTATAGAAAAGTTTTAAGTTTAAAACAGGTTTTATATAATCAAAATTTAGAAGGGACATTTCGAAAGTTTTAAAAAAGGATTATGACGTCTTTCGAGCGTGTACCGGACGTGGGGCCAAGGAGGCCCCCGGTTTGGGGCGCGACAGTTGGTATCAGAGCCTAGGTTAAAGATAGTCTAGAGTGACTACGTGACCTAGGAGGGTAGTTATAGATTGAGTGAGTAACGTTAATTATTTTATGCGGGTACTCAGTTGTTATGACAGGAATTGGGAATTTACCGGTAGTTAAAGAGTTGAGGAATAAGAGCATTTCCCCTTTGTTAGGGTTGTATGGAGGATTCATGATATCGAAGGGTCGACTTGGGAACTTCGAAAAGAAATGGAGTGGAAACGTTTGTGGTTATTTGATCTTCTCGGTAGGTAAATTTAAAATTCGGGACGAATTTTCTTTAAGGAGGAGTGATTGTAATGACCCGAACTCTAGGCATTAATTTGATGCATGTTTGAGCGTATATATGGCGTGCGTAGCATCTCATTTCATGCTTCGAATTTTGTTTGTGATTATTTGTGTTAGTTTAATATTTTAATAACTTAATTTGAATTTTTAACTAAGTTAATAATTAAAAGGGGGGAGAGTGTGACACCCCAATTAATTGTTTCATTTTGAGTATATATATTTGTGTTTTAAAACAATGTTATTATTTTAAAGGTAATAATAATAATAAGTAGTTTTCGGTTTAAAAATAACAAAAGTAAAAATAAAGTAGTAATTTTTGGGTAAGTAGCATTTTATTAGGAGACGGGGAGGGAGTAATAATAATAATAATATATGATATATGGGACGGATTTGTTTGAAAGAAAATAAAAGTGCATTTTCTCTTGGAAGGCCACGTCAGTACTTCGCATGGAAAGAATAAGATTTTTGATTTCCACCTTGAGTGTTAACGTGGCCAAGCTGAGGTGTAGTTTAGGAAAAGGTTTTTTAGTGACTCACTTCATTGTTATTATCTAAATAAAGTCTTTATTTCATAAGTTAGTAGTATTACTCCTTCAGCCGAGAGAGAGAAACAGCAATGTCTAGTAATATTTACTTGTATTTTGTTTAAGTCAGCAAGTTCTTTCTTCTCCTTCTTCCATGGAAATCAAAAATTCCAAACATAATAATTCATTTTAAAAATTCCCAAAATATTCTAGAAAATTCTGTTTGGCGATCTGTTCGCTTCTTTGTGTTCGGGAGAAGAAGGGGGTCAATTTCATCCGAAGAAAAGTTGAAGTTTTTCAATTCCATTTTTAGGTAAGTTTTTATATTTTCCTTCTATATATGCTCATTTGATTAATTGAGGTTAAAATCATGGAAAATATTGTGGCATGTTGTTTTGGATCAATTTTTACTTGGTTTTATAATGATAGAAATTGTGTTGTTGTTAAGGTGAATGAATAGGAGTAAAATGGAGGTTAAAATGATAAGGGTGGGAATATATATATGTTGCATGTCATATGGATGAAATTACTTGAGTTGAAATGGTTTTAGAATGAATGGAAAATAGGTTTTGGGATAAGTAAAATGAATTGTGAGTATAGTGGTTTAAATTAAAGGGAAGGGGTTAATATATATAGATATAGATATTGCTTGGCACGTTGGAACAATTGTGGTGGAAGGAATGAGTTGAATTAAGGTTTGGTTATTGTGTTATTGTTAAGGTAGAAGTATAAGTATTTCATATATCAATTGATCAATTTCCTTGAGTAGGAATGGATGAAAGTTTAAGATTATAATGGGCGCATGTCACTTGGGTACATTTTACTTGGGTTGAAATGGTTATGGAAGAATTGGTTTATGTGAATATGGTATTACTAGATGAGTATAAAAGGCTTAAGATATAAATTGTTATATGTTAGGTTGGACCATTTCTTTTGATTTTGGAATGAATTGGATTAAGATTGTGGTGAAGTAGAAGTAAGTAATGGTATATAGGTTTGGTTTGAATTAGAAGCGTTGAATGAAATGTTGGTAATATGGTTCTTGGAGTCTAGAATGTGGAAATGGCTTTAGTTGTGTTGAAATGGTAAATTTGGGGTTTTGGCTTGGTTGGAATAACTTGAGGTAATTTTGAGTTGCATGGGACTGAAGTTGGGTTTTGAAATGGTTGTGTAAGTTGGCAAATGGAGTTGGTACAAATTCCTGTGACTTGGCTGATGTTGCAACTCTGTTCTGAAGTTTCTGCTGATGGCACGAGTCATGCCCTATGGCACGAGTCGTGCCTATCAGTCGTACCTTGTCGTCCCTTAGCTTGGACGACTGATTCTGATGGGTGTTTTTGGGTCACGAGTCGTGCCCTGGGGCACGAGTCGTGCCCTACCCTGTTTTGTTGAACTGTTTCCAAAGCAATGTAAGTCCAATTTTAGAACCTAGATTTCAACCAATTGAACACTAGGATCAAAGTACAATATATGAACAACAAAAGGAAGTCTTTACATACCAAGTGTGATAGTTGGAAGATGGTTAAATGTTTGTTTAAAGTGGGTTGGAATCATTGACCTAACTTGTTTATTTTCCTGATATGATTGAAGTTATACTTTTGAATGGTTATTGTATGTGTGTATACCTTATGTGTTTCACCTCCTATATTGGGTGGACATCTTTATGATGTGTTTGATTAGGGTTTCCTACTTTGGAATCCTAAGTTTAATTGGTTCAAGGATTGTTTAGCCTTAGTGCTAGTTGTGATGTACCCGATTTTTGAAATCAAACGGAGTCGCCACGCCATTTTTGTTTTAAGGGCCAAAACTTTGAAAAATACCCGAAATAAGAGATTTGGGTTCGGAGGTCACGTTACACGCCGGGAAGGACGTTAGTGTGCACCCGGAATGCCTCGTAAAACGAGTCTTCCAAGCTAAAAACCATTTGTTGTGTGTGTGTGTGTGTGTGTGTGTTACTTTGGCCAAAATAAGTTGAAACTGAGGAAAGTAAAAATGGGGAATTCTTTATTAGACTTAGGAAAGATCCCATGATTTTTGGTGTGATTTTTGGGTTGAGTTTTGGTACTCAAAAGATTTTTGGAAGTTGAAAACTACTTCTGCCAGAATGAAAAAGGCAGTGGACACTTGATTTTGAAATGGATTTAAGGGCTTTAAAACTTCATAATCTGAGAAAACTGAGAGAATTAAAGTTGTTCCAGACACCTCAAATAAGATTTCTGTGAAAGAATGTTCTATTTTGGAGAAGATTTGAGGACCCAAAACCTTCTGGAAATCTCAGATATGAAATCTGGATTTCCAGAGACTGATGAACTGACCTTGAAAATAAAATTTGAAAAATGGAGTTTTACTCACGAAAAAAATAAATTAAAAATATGTATGGAAAGCTCTGGATGTTGTCTACAAAAAGTATTTTGTGGTCAACTCCAAATTCCAAGTTTATCTGTGTCCAAAAAATTAGACCATGGACTGGGATCTTAGAAAATTGCTACTGGACAGCAACTTCTCAAGAAGGAAAACATGATTTTAAAGGGGGTTTTGCATCCATGCTTGTCCCCATTTCCCTAGGTTTTGATTAGTGATCACTTGACATTTTAGTGGTGAATCAACTATATCAAACCATCCTTGGGGTACATTAGGACTTAAGCATTTCATTTGCTTGGGAAGGGGAATTTTGTAGAGATGAAATTAAAGAGAAAAATCAACTAGAGATTTAAAATGTGGACCATTTGAGATGGTCATTCATGAAGATGAACTTCAAGATGACCATCTTAGGTCAAGATTTAAGTTAAACTAGACATAAAGTAAATCAAAGTAAGAAGAACAAGATGAACAAGAAGTTAAAAGGGAGTTTTAGGGTTTAGAGAAGGAGGGCTTTACCAACGGTGACACCCTATCTTCCTAGGCTTGGAATTTGACTTGAGGAGTATCAAGATTTGGTGTTTGACTTGAGGAGTATCAAGATTTGGTGTTTGGATTTGTGTTTGGGTGGATTTAAGGCTTGAATGTGTTTAGGGTTTGATGATAGAGTTGGTCAAAGAGAAAACAAGTAGATAACACTTAAGTCCTCTATGTTTTCTCTCTAATCCTCCTCTTTGGTGGTGGTTTAAGCTTGAGCTTGTGTGTATTTAAGAATGATTTGAGAGTGTTTGGAGTGGAATTGGGAAAGATTCAAGAGAAAATGATGGCAATCTAAGGATTCCCACTGTTTTCTCTCTATATTTCGCCAGATTTTTGTTGCTGTGAGCAAATTGTGTTGTGTAGACTGAGAGAGGAGGGTTCAATTTATAGGCCACTGAAATTGACAAACATGTCCGCGCGGAGGGTTCTGTAAACGTGCATTATTCATTAAATGCTGCTCCAGGCTTTGGACAGGAAGAATAAAATTCAAAATTCCAGCAGTTTATGTTTTTCAACTTGCCCAATTCGGATTTTTCCAATTTCTTTTGCTTTTTGAGATTCTTTTCTTGGTTTATCTTTAAATGGCAAACCCTAATCTACCCTTGGTTGGTTAGAAATGTTAGAAATGTTAGGAATGTTAAAACTTTCGTTAATTTTCTAACGAAAATACTAACAACTCAAATTGGAGCACTTACACTAGTGTTCATGGATACTTGTTATCATTTGGATATCATTGTGATATGTTATATGGGTATGGTTCCCTAATTTGGAATCATCGGTGATTGTAAGCAAGCATGTAGTACTGTGCTTTTAATTCAAGTCCAGATGGTGCTTGAATTGGGCAGTGTTACGGGACTATAATGGCACCCGAGCCGAGTTCGTTATAGTCCGTACACTGGTTCCCTGTTTGCCCAGCCATAGGCCATGGTTTGGGAGTAGTGAACTAGCTCAAGAAGTAGTCTAGTTGCACTATTGGATATGACTTTGTGTCATAGTCCCGTTTGTTGTTGTTATTATGATTTGGTTCCAGAACTGTTTCTTCAGCGGTTGATGCTGCTCAGATCGTGATATCCTTTTGAGGATTAAACATTGGCTTATTATCCTTCTCAATGTTACAGTATTACACTTATGTGTTTATATATATATATCTTTCTTTGTGTTGATAAGAATGTGATATATATATGATGATTTATTGTTATATGCTTTCCTAATGTGACTGCATATCATCTTGTTGCATATATAATAACTTGCTGAGATTTTATCTCACCCCCGTCCTTTTACTGTTTTCTTTAGACCAGGGCGAGCCAGGGCATAGGCCCCGTTGAGCAAGAAGGACGTCGAGTTGGGTATGTAATTTGGGAAAGTATAGTGTATTGGTTGCATTATGTAAATGTATTACCAACGGGGTAGTGTACCTGTGACCTGGACTTTATGTTATTATTTTGGGTACTTCTAGTGATTGTAAAAAATGTTAAGTAGAGTAAGTCTGGAACTATATTCCCTAAGTTGTAAATGGTTTGTAAATGCGGTGTGTGGATGTTAAGCTTGATTGGTATATTTCAAATAGTATAGAAAAGTTTTAAGTTTAAAACAGATTTTATATAATCAAAATTTAGAAGGGACATTTCGAAAGTTTCAAAAAAGGATTATGACGTCTTCCGAGCGTGTCCCGGACGTAGGGCCAAGGAGGTCCCCGGTTTGGGGCGCGACAGTTAGTGCATCGGGCAAAAACGAATGTGTATTCTGAGTACAAAGGTTAAAATTGCTACAAAAGCAATGAGAGTTAAAACTAAAGCTCGAGTAGAGTACAAGGGTTTAAAACGTTGATTAGCCGTGTTTAGTTAATGAGGCTAAAAGATAGGCTCCACTCCACTGGCTTACACATAAATATGGAGGTGGAGTGGACCCTCGAGATACTGACTGAGCTTAATGAATAAAAGAGGTTTTCGAGCCAAGCAAATGTCCAAAATATCCCCCAAATAATTCACTGATTGTGAACTGTCGAGGTTGAAATAAATGTACATAATTGGTGACTGTCAAACTGTTGTATAATATGACTGCACTGACACGAAGTTTATAGTTACCCTTTTCTTCTATTCTTATGAGTTCACCCCACAAAACATTTTTTACAACATACCCCACTCCTTTCCATGTTGGATCAAATCAATATTTTAGTGGGAATGTGAGGAAGACGATCGAAGTAGCAAACTTGGGTGCTAGGCGAGTACCCCAGGCACACACCTCCAAGGCAGAGGAGAATACATGTTATAGAGAAGGCGGACACACAAGGCGTGTGCTGTCAAGGCAACAAGTGTTTTGCAATTTGCGCGTACGCATTAAGCGCATGCCTAAGCCAAACGAGGGCATTCGAGTGCTTAGGCAATCAATTGGGGCCCTATTTTTTGTTTGTCATTTGCTTAAAGAAATATGTTTGTGGTTTTATCATATGTCGGCAGCCACAAGCTTATCATAGCCCCACAAATAAAGTATAGTGCAATACTCTTTTTACATATGTTGTCAATCAAATTGCTGAAGTAGTTAAACAATTTCTTGTTTTCTTTTATGTTCTTTTTTATTTCTATTGCGTTCATCATATTTTCTGAATGTCCATTTCCTAACACCCCAACCCATATTCTTCTCCCTATCTTTTTATCATCACAACCTCCATACCTACCACCTTCTTCTTCATCTATCTCATCTCTCTTTGTCTATCTCTCACATATAAATCCTTCCATTTCCACTATTTTCTCAATCATGGCCGCAATATCCTTCCTCCCTCGCGCCTACACCATCGCAACACCACACCTAATATTTGATTAAACCCAAGAATACATGTTCTTTTCCTATTGGAAAAATAAGGTGTTTTGAAGGAAATAATGTGTTATTTTCTAAATGGGTTGTTTATGAAATGACCCAATTGATTGTGGGTTTGTGTTATACTCCATGAGAACATTGAAATCATATATTCATTTGTCCAAAATGGTTGAGGGATGAATGATATATTAAGGCTCAAAGTAAGTGGGTTGGAAGTGGGAAATGTGGTTATCCCACATTGAAAAGAAATGTAAAAGGAGACTAGTTTATATACTCCTACACTTTAGTAGGGAGAAAGATTGTGGAGCATAGAGGCTCTCTCTTGTGCACAGGTGCGCAAGGGGGTGCGAATCATGGACCGAAATGGGCTTTGGGCTACCGAACTCATGTGCATGCGCGTCCTGCAGACACGAATGTGGCTCCGAATTGGCCTACTCGTGCTAGCCCACCTTTTGAAAAAAAAAATCAGAAATAAATTGTCAGGAACATGAACAGACTTGTATAACAACCACTGTTACTTAATATCTGTTTGATTCTTCATCTTCTAACAGTCATACGAAATAAATTGGGTGTTAATTTCGTAATTGATAATGACTCTTCATTTTGGTCAGTTATGTCTATAATATGGAGCCATCACAAACCATGGAAAGACACCAGAAATTTTCTAGCTCCTCCTCTCTCTCTCTCGTGCATATTGAACATCCTTTCTTTGGCCTTATGCATATTGCATCCGGTGGTGATACCATCCGAGCATAATTTCAGTTCGCCGGAGGTACTAGTGTGCAGCTACCGTCCGTTCAGTCCGTTTCATCCTGGGAGGCAAGCGTCAGGTAAAAACTCGAACACAACTTGGTGAGGGGCGAATTTGTCTTAAGGAGAGTGTGTCAACACACGACTCGGGCAACTTCAACAAATCAGTTTACTTTTCCATTTATAATTCTGTTTTATTTTGTTTTTCTGTAATTTCCAATTTGATTTTGTAATCTTTATTCCAACAATCTTAAAACAAACTATTCTCCTTCGTTGGAAGGGAAAATATCATAAAAACAGATTAACTACTTTTCTGTTTCGTTTCAAATGGAAACTGAATCGAACAACATGGGAACCAATTATAGTAACAATACCGAGACTCCTCGTGTGGAGGAAGCGCTTCGTGTGGAAACCAATCCTCCAAGGAATGTGGTTGTCCAAACTGTTCCGACTCACCATGGTGTGAAGACGGAAAAATTTGTTGGCCAAGACTTTAAACGGTGGCAACAAAAGATGCTCTTTTATTTGACCACCTTGAACTTGGCGAGGTTTCTTAAGGAAGATCCACCACAGTTAGGTGAGAATGAGACGGACGTGCAAGTCGTTACTGCTCTTGATGCTGGGAAGCATTCGGAGTTCCTTGGCCGAAATACGTACTAAATGGGTTGTCGGATACACTATATAATGTTTATAGTGTTAAGAAAACTGCAAAGGAACTATGGGATTCCTTGGAATATAAGTACAAAATCGATGACGCGGACACAAAGAAATTCATTGTTGGCCGCTTTCTCGATTACAAAATGGTGGACTCTAAAACAGTTAAAAGTCAAGTGGACGAATTGCAAATAATAATCCATGAAATTCATGCCGAGAGAATGGTAATTAGTGAAAGCTTTCAAGTGGCGGCTATAATTGAAAAAATGCCTCCCGCTTGGAAAGATTTCAAAAGCTACCTTAAACATAAACGAAAGGAAATGAATGTTGAAGCGCTTGCTATTCGTCTTCGAATTGAGGAAGAGAATAGAATTGCGGAAAAGAAGTTGAATAATCTTCTTGTGGCGAAAGCCAATGTGGTGGAGCATGGTGATAGCTCCAAGGCCAAAGGCAAGTTTGTGCCCGAAAAAGGTTCTAGTGTGAAGCCAAAGAGAGGAATCTCCAAGAAGAAGTTCGGTGGAACTTGCTACAATTATGGTATTGTGGGCCACAAGTCTTTCGAGTGTAGAAAGCCAAAGAAGCAAGCAAACATGGTTAATGTCATCTCGAATGAAGTTTCCGATATGCATTTGGCGCCAGTAATTTCCGAGGTGAATTTGGTGGGTTCAAACCCAAATCAGTGGTGGATTGACACCGGTGCAACTAGGCATGTGTGCTCCAACAAAGACATGTTTAACAGTTTTGAAGCCCTTGAAAATGGTGAAAAAAAATTTCATGGGAAATTCGACCACTTTCGATGTAAAAGGTCAAGGGAAGGTGGTGCTCAAGATGACTTCCAGGAAAGAATTGACTCTCAATAATGTGCTTTATGTGCCCGATATCCGGAAAAATTTGGTGTCCAGATCTCTTTTGATTAAGCATGGTTTTCGTATTGTGTTTGAGTCGGATGTTGTTACTTTGTCTAAGAGTGGAATGTTTGTAGGAAAATGGTATGTAATGATGGAATGTTTAAGCTAAGTGTGATGGTTGTGAAACCAAATGTAATGGCTATTAAGCCCAAAAGCAATGAAATGAATCATTCTTCTGTTTACTTGCTTGAGTCTTCCAATGTGTGGCATGGTAGACTAGGACATGTTAATTATGATACTATACGTAGATTAATTAACTTGAATTTCATACCAAAATGTAAAATAGACTACAAACATAAATGTAAAACTTGTGTAGAGGCAAAATTAACAAAAAGTCTGTTCCATTCTATTATAAGAAATAATGAACCACTTGAGTTGGTTCACACGGACTTATGCGACTTCAAATCAACACAATCACGTGGGGGCAATAAATACTTTATGACTTTTGTTGATGATTGCACAAAATATTGTTATGTGTATCTTCTCAAAAGTAAAGATGAGGCTATAGAGAAATTTGTTCTCTATAAAAATGAAGTTGAAAATCAACTTAACTGGAAAATAAAGGTGATTAGAAGTGATCGTGGTGGTGAGTATGAATTTCCATTTTAGGATATTTGTGCTCAACATGGAATAAAATATGTAACAACGCCACCTTATACACCTCAATCTAATGGAGTTGCCGAACGCAAAAATCAAACTTTAAAGGACATGATGAATGTCATGTTAATAAGTTCGGGTTTACCTTATAACATGTGGGGAGAAGCCTTATTGTCGGCAAACTATGTGTTAAATAAAATGTCTCAAAAGAAAATAAACAAGAGACCCTATGAATTGTGGCATGGAAGAGTGCCATCATACCAATACATGCGAGTGTGGGGGTGTCTTGCAAATGTTTCAATACCACCTCCCAAAAAGGTGAAAATTGGACCAAAAACTATTGATTGCATATTTATTGGGTATGCTCACAATAGTAGTGCTTATAGATTTCTTGTTCATGAATCAAAAATTCAATATATACACAAGAAAACTATAATGGAATCAAGAAATGTTTATTTATTTGAGAATGTGTTTCCGTGTAAAAGAGATGGAGCAAGCTCATCTAAACGGGTACATGATTCAATAGAAGAAGAAGTAGAAGAAGAAACTCATCATGATGGAAATGATAAAGTAGAGGTGGAATCTCGACGTAGCAAACGAGGTAGGATAGAAAAATCATATGACCCGAATTTTCTAACTTACATGCTTGAAGGTGAATCACAAAGTTATAAAGAGGTCGTGATCTCTTCGGAAGGACCTTTGTGGAAAGAGACCATTAAAAGTGAGATTGATTCCATTTTACAAAATCACACTTGGGAATTAGTGGATCTCCCTCCGGGAAGCAAACCACTAGGATATAAGTGGATTTTTAAAAGGAAAATGAAGACGGATGGAACAATTGACAAGTATAAGGCAAGACTTGTAATTAAAGGTTACAAGCAAAAGGAAGGCCTTGATTACTTTGATACATATTCTCCGGTTATGAGAATAACATTCATAAGAATTGTACTTGCAATAGCTGCATTTTGGAATCTTTAAGTACATCAAATGGATGTCAAAATCGCTTTTCTAAATGGGGACTTAGAAGAGGAAATTTACATGGAACAACCCGAAGGATTTTCTGCGCCGGGCCAAGAAAATAAAGTGTGCAAATTAGTAAAGTCATTGTATGGCTTGAAACAAGCACCTAAACAATGGCATCAAAAGTTTGATCAAGTCATGATGGAAAGTGGATTTAAAATAAATGAATGTGACAAATGTATCTATGTTAGAGACACGGAAAATGGCTACGTCATTTTGTGTCTTTATGTAGATGACATGCTTATCATAGGAAGATGTGATAAAATGATAAAGTCCACTAAAGACATGTTGAACTCAAAATTTGACATGAAAGATATGGGGTTAGCCGACGTAATCCTTGGCGTGAAAATTTCAAGAATATCAAATGGACTTGCTTTAAGCCAGTCTCATTATGTGGATAAGATTCTTGATAAATTCAGCAAGGGTGACTTAGCTATTGCTAGAACCCCAATAGACATGAGTCAATATCTATCAAAGAATAGAGGTGACGCAGTTTCTCAAGTTGAATACTCGAGAATCATTGGAAGTCTAATGTACTTGATGAGTTATACTAGACCAGACATTTCTTACATGGTTAGCAAACTGAGTCGGTATACAAGTAATCCTGGAGCGGAACATTGGAATGGTATAGTGAGAGTACTAAGGTACTTAAGATATACTCGAGATTGTGCTTTACAATATACTAGACATCCAACGGTAATTGAAGGATATAGCGATGCTAATTGGATATCCGATATAAAAGACTTAAGGTCTATGAGCGGATTTGTATTCACATTAGCAGGAGCAGCTATATCATGGAAATCTTCTAAACAAACGGTTATAGCAAGATCCACAATGGAATATGAGTTTATAGCCTTAGATAAATGTGGTGAAGACATAATACCATTAGACAACTACTCTCTAATGGTACAATATCCATTGACTATGTTAAGTCAAAGGAAAATTTAGCGGATCTGTTAACCAAAGGGTTAAATAGAGAGTTAGTTGAAAGCTCGACGAGGGGAATGGGACTTAAGCCTCTTAAAAGTTAAACACAGCGGAAAACTCAATCTAGATGACTGGAGATCCCAAGAACTAGATTCAATGGGACCACCTAACTATTAAAAGACTTGTAGCGCCACTGTGGGGGAACCAACCCCAAGTCCATTCCTATTAGTGACATCCCGAAAGGACAAGGATAATCATATGGATTTTAATGATTTTTACGCGTCAAAAATTCGAGCGGGGTAATACGGGTTACCTTTAAAAAATCACCTATGTGAGAGAGAAGTGGGGCCGCTTCGAGGAGAATTGTGTGAGGCTCAATTCTTAGACCCTCTCGCAGAACCAGGCATATGTTCAGGGCCTTGATTGAACATATCTATGAGAATTGAAGTATGTTAGGACGATACTTGTGTCAAGCATATGATCGGCTACACAAAAAGCATAACGATTCAAGGACATCACATCTGTCGACTTGCGAGTAGAGTAAATATGCTTGTACGAGCGAATATTCAATGGGCATTCCCACATCTTCGTATGCAAGTTTTCGTCTGTCAGACTTTATCACCATTTCCTCATTATTTTCTTCATGTGGGGAATTGTTGGAAAAATAAGGTATTTTGAAGGAAATAATGTGTTATTTCCTAAATGGGTTGTTTGTCAAATGAACCAATTGATTGTGGATTTGTATTCTACTCCATGAGAACATTGAAATCATATATTCATTTGTCCAAAATGGTTGAGGTATGAGTGAGATATTAAGGCTCAAAGTAAGTGGGTTGGAAGTGGGAAATGTGGTTATCCCACATTGAAAAGAAATGTAAAAGGAGACTAGTTTATATACTCCTACACTTTAGTAGGGAGTAAGATTGTGGAGCATAGAGGCTCTCTCTCGCGCACAAGTGCGCATGGGGGGTGCAAATCATGGACCGAAATGGGCTTCGGGCTACTGAACTCATGTGCATGCGCGTCCTGCGAACACGGATGTGGCTCCGAATTGGCCTACTCGCGCTAGCCCACCTTTTGCAAAAAAAAAATTCAGAAATAAATTGTTAGGAACATGAACAGACATGTATAACAACCACTGCTTCTTAATATCTGTTTGATTCTTCATCTTCTAACAGTCATACGAAATAAATTGGGTGTTAATTTCGTAATTGATGATGACTCTTCATTTTGGCCAGTTATGTCTATAATATGGAGCCATCACAAACCATGGAAAGACACCAAAAATTTTCCAGCTCCTCCTCTCTCTCTCTCTCGTGCATATTGAACATCCTTTATTTGGGCTCCTGCATATTGCATCCGGTGGTGATACCGTCCGGGCATAATTTCAGTTTGCCGGAGGTACTAGTGTGCATCTACCGTCCGGTCAGTCCGTTTCATCCTGGAAGGCAAGCGTCCGGTAAAAACTCAAGCACAACTTGGTGAGGGGCGAATTTGTCTTAAGGAGAGTGTGTCAACACACGACTCGGGCAACTTCGACAAATCAGTTTACTTTTTCATTTATAATTCTGTTTTATTTTGTTTTTCTGTAATTTCCAATTTGATTTTGTAATCTTTATTCCAACATTTCCATCTTTATTTATCTCTAGCTATCTCTTGCTTCTCAAACAAACCCCACCAAACACTTGTGCCTAGTTATCTCTCTCCCACCCACCCTCCCTTTTATTTTGGTCATTGAACCAAAATTTGCAATCCCAATTTAATCTAATGTTAAAGATGTTGATGGTGTGGTCATGGAAAGAGGTAGAGTAGGTGTACGAAAGATAGCGGCATGAGTGTGTGGGTGGCTAGAGATTGGGGTGGTGTTGAGGTGGTGGTGCAATAAAGAGGGAGGAGGAGAGGGAAAAATAGTGTAGTAAAGATGGTGGAAGAGTAGGATTATTTTGAGAAGAAAAAATATATTGGGTGAACTCATTATGAATAGAGTATGGCAACATCAACACCGTATATTTTACACTTATTTTTTCCAAAAAATATAAGGAATAAAAACTATTGATTATCCCACCTTGGTCGTGTATAAAATGTATCCTAAATTTGCATTAATAGTAAGAATCGGGCAAGCCAATCGTTTTTAATTGGGTGTCACACATATTTGATATTATAATCACGAATTATATTCATAATTTCAATGGTAATTTTATCATTACAATACTTACAGTCTGACATTATGTTAAAGACGTTCTTGCATATTTAACCTTTTAATGTACTTGTTATGTATTCGATGCAACCATTTAGCACCAAATCTAGCCTATAATTGCCTTCCCCTCTTCCCCTTCCTTTCCAGACATACACCAGATTTTGTTCAACATAGTTGAAGGATCAAACTATTGTATAAGAATATAATTTGATGCCACCGAAAGAAAATAGGGCCACTACTTCCTTATTGTAATATAGTCTTCGTGATGGATACCCGTACATCCTTTCCGAACAAGAACACATTGAGCTAAGTCGGGAGGTTGTCAAAGCGATAAGCCTCAAGCATGAAAGTAAGTATGGTCATATGATAGGTGTTAATAAAAGAGAGAGATAACAAGGGTATTCAATAGCTTACTTAATGAGGAAAAAAAGGTGATATGTTTACTCTCACAAAGTATAAGTATGATGACATCAACATTGTATTGGGCAAGTGGCAGTTTTGGATGGTTCAATAGACCAGATTCGGTGGGGTAATGGAGGGTAGAAAGACTTATTTTTCCTATGCACTAAGAATGCGGCTACATGTCAGAGTTGGTGATGCCACCATTACGTGCATTAAATGTTGAGAGACATCTGAATGGACACACTGGGGGAATTCGTTGTGTAGGCAACTTCCTAAATTATCTCATGTCGGCGTATCTTGCCCCCTAAACTGATCACTAAGGGGACATCTCATTATATATAAACTATTGTCTTCCTCGCCCACAAGTCATTGGAAAAATTGTGTATTAATGTGAATGAGAAATTGATTTTCTCTTGTTAAATGAAATTTAATGTGACATTTGGGTTTGTGTATCATTAACCTCAAATGACAGTTCCATAAAGAAATTTAACGACTTTAAATTTGGGTTGTTACAAGAATAAATGGAGTTAATTGTTGTATTGAGTAGCCCATTATTCCTGGAGTGAATTATCTCATAAAGGTAGACTACATGTAACAACCAGAGTCATAATTGGGAGGTTAATTATTCAAGGTCAATACCGATTAATCCTAACTTTCCTACATGTATATATCATTGTTGTTGTCTCATTTCATGGCTAGAGAATAATGGAAAAGAGAGAATGGGAAAAATGTTAATAGAAAATTCTTGAGTGTTGTAAACTCTAGAGTCTAGAAAACTTCTCTCGTCAAAATATTCTTCCTGGTCTGTTTGAATTTCTTATTGGTGATATAGTAAGCATAGTTATATTCGCGGGGAGGCTCAAGTGTGAAGTTGGACCCGGTTTGTCCGTTCTATCCCGGGAGATTCGCGTCCAATACAACCTTGAGCACTCTTAGAAAGAGGTACAAATAAGTCTTGAAAAAAGTGTATGACACGGTTCGGACACTAATGGATCAAGACACGATTTCATCTTTTTATTTCCATTTCCATTTCCGTATTATTTATAAATTACAATTTAAACATATTGTAATCATTTTATATTGTGCTTATATATGATTTTGCCCAACACTAGTTAGATAGTGGGGGAAGTCAATATGGATGACTTCATCAAGAAGGGATGCATAGTAGGGAAAGTCGTTACAGACGACTTTATCGATGAGACTCGTAAACAAGAAGGTCGCTACGAACGACTTCTCCAGGAATGGGCCCTCTAGCTTTATGTTAACGATGGACCTTAGGATAAATTTAGGGCCCAATCATATTTTCGGCGTGAGCACATCATATCTGTTGTCAAAATAATGATGTGATAATTACGAGTAATGACGAGAGTAAGAAATGTGGTACTGGCCAACAATAATTTTGTGGTGGTTGATTTGCTAATTAAATCAGCATTAACCTTATTTATAAGTCAACTATGATCAATCAAACACACTTTAGATGATATTCAAATATGTTCTTCACATAATCAAAATCGGTCTAAACTCCATAAAAATGAAAAATACTAAATACAACCTATTTCCTATTTACCATAATTCGAATACACCACTTCCTCTACTTTCCCACTAATTTTTCTTCCCCACCCACCACTATCGGTGCCCCTAACTAATCCTTATAAGACAAGAAGTGGTGAAGTTGTTGCCCCAATGCAGGCCCGTCTCACTAATTATAGGGGGCCTGTGCTAAATATGAATGTTGAACTTTAAAATTTGAAAAATTGCACAAAATGTAGTTATACTATATAAGTTCTTTAATAAAAAATAATCTATATTACAATAGACAATGGAGGTAACCGCTGAGACAAAGAACGAATGAGATTGAATCTCAACAAATGATCCGACGACCTGAATTCTCCCTCCCCTTAACCGTTTTTAACTTCCCACTCCCCCACAACTGATGTCCAAGTAAATAAGAGATTAAGAATCATTTGTTTTATCATTTTGAAGTTTGAAGTTTCTGTTTACATGTTTGAATAATATTTCTGTCTATTGTTTTTCATATCTATATAATACACAAATACGTTTCAATCGGTAATGTTCTTATTTAATCGTTTATTGGGACATAATATTTTTTTTACTATCACGACGATTTTGATTAAAGAAGGGAAAAATGAATTTAGTATAACCGCAAGTGGGTAGGCGTCACTCCGTGCCCTTGGGACGGGACTTAATACTAGTTTTTTTTACAAATTAAGCACTAAATTTGTTTGAAATTTAGAAAGTTAGGATTTTATAAATATCATCACAACTTTTCAATGACTAAAAAATGAAAAATGTAAAAATTAGGGAGCCCTTTAGAAAAAGGGGCCCGTGCTTAAGAACCTTTGGAACCTCCTAATAGTCGGCCCTGTCCCAATGGAGCCTTGTGCATAGGTGAAAATGAAGCCCCATTGGAGCTTTGTGTATAGTGAAAATGAAGCCCCATTGGAGCTTTGTGTGTATACTAGTACAGACCCTCGTGCGGACCGCACGGGTCAGTACCCCCAATCTATCATTATTCTTTTTCTCATCACCTTCAACCTACTCTATTATTCACTATCGAGTACCCGCGCACCTTATATGTAAAACCATCAAAACTAACCTGAAAACAAAGAGACAAATTATGCCGAAAAAGTGATTAAAAGAAAAGCGAAAACTGAGGATCAACCTATTTGTGACATTGAAAAGTTTTCAATGATAAAGCTTCAACATTTTATGATAGAAAACATTAAGTACATCATATGAAAAAAATATATAAAAATATTATGCAAATAAAGCATCTTCATTCTGTACTATACATATCCACATCCACCCCCACCCCCACCCCATCAACCGCCACCTCCACCACCACACACACACACACACAAAAAAAAAAGAAAAAGAAGGAGGCAAAAATAAATCTGAAACATTTGAAATTTGAGTGATCGATAAAAAATAGAAAACTTTAAGCACTCTATATGAGTCACCATACATGAAGCATCTTCTACATAATAAAAATATTTATATGCACCCCTCACACCCCATGAACCCCCACCCACCCACCAGCTCTCTCTCTATTGGGCACATAAACACAAACACACACACACACAAAATAAGTAAATTCATAGTCAAAATCCCCCCCCCCCCACGCACACAATGTGCCTCCGATCAAGCTATGGCCAAAACGCTTTAAGAGAGCCCAAGAGAGAGTTGGTTATGTGCCAAAATAGGAAGTTACTAAGTCGGATCTTCCCCGAGCTTAGAACCATAATATCAGATTAGGCAAAAACCCCATGTACATAAGCTCTCAAATTTCGAGTTTCAGAAGTGGACAACTCAAAAAAGAATATAGTCTGTAATAAGCTGATGGAGAAATTTTTAGTCAACATACAATGTCATTTATCTATCAACAGAAATAGTTCCTCTACTCATGTATGAAGGCTTTTCCAAAGCTACTGTACTAATAAGATAAATTCATACTATTAATTCTCACATCACATAATAAAACACTTAAAATCAACATAAATAGCAAGTACCTAATAGGTTTATACTCTCATTTGATTACTCCAAGGCATGGTAGCAAAAACAACTCCGGATGAGAACATGCCTTAATCTACCAAAGAAATACCCTTTTGAAAAGTCACACCTCCTGAATTCAGTTCTACAGCACATCCCAACTTCAAATTAAGAAACAGATAAAAGAAAAGGAAAAAAGAAATAAAGTACCTAATACACATCTCAAATCATCAGGAAAAAAAATTAACTCAGAATTCTCTAATAAGACCACCAAAATTAGGGAAACCTACCCAAAGCATTAGCTTCAAATTTCATATCAAGAATGTCCTGAGCATATTTCTTAAATCAAAAAATTCTCAAAAGCTATATATTCATACCCCAACGCCAGTACCATCAAAGTTCACCTAACGCAGTTAATAATGCTTTTGTATGGATAAAACTACCCTTTCATAGCTATGCTTCACCATTAACCGATCTGGATAATTTTTGAAATATCAATCTTGAAAAAACTAAAACCCTAATTAGATAAGAGAGAGCAGAAGAAGGACATGAGGTAATGAAAGATGAGAGATTCAAAGTTGAGGAAATTAAAGAGGAAAACGGAAGCCCAATTATGAATACTTATCTCATTCAAATAGCCACCATAGTTTCTCAAAATTCAATCAATCTCCCCCTTTCCCCTCCCCAAATACAACCGAAAAGTTTGGACACGGATGAATTAGTTGCTGAAAAAATGGGAAATGAGGTTCTAGAGAACAATGTATACCAATGTATACCCATTTTTCATAGAGAATCCAAGCGGTACTTTCGAACCGAAAAATGTTGGTTGGTCCGCTTGAAGGTACACTGATGATAGTCTGATGCCAAGAAATCAAGAAACATTGAAACATGATTTTTTTGGAACTTTTGAAGATATGGGTTCTGATGAAAAACTTTAGGGGAGGTGTGGTCGTAGAAAACAAAGTCAAAATCTGAGATGAAGAGAATAAAATATTGAAAAAGAGTGATTCTGCTGCTGCTCATGTTGATTAGTCTTTCACAGGAGACTTAAAATTTTCATCATTTTTGATAAAATAAAATAAACAATCATATGAAACAAATCAAACGTTTCATATATTATTTTCCAAAATCAACTGCATTCAAATCAAAATCACATAACCCACAGAACAATTTTAACATTTCAGAATAAACATTTAGCCAACTGAAAGCTCCTCAGTTGATGTAACTTTAAGGATATTTAACCAACAAAAAAAAAAAATACAACAGAAGTTAACAACAATTAACCAAAATTCAGGAAAGCAATCGCAGAAAGAGGGTATGATAGTATATAACAACAACTTGAAATTCAAAAAAAAAATACAACAGAAGTTAACAACAATTAACCAACAAAAGAAAAACGCTTTGAATCGAAGAAATTGAAAGATGTAATGCAAAAAATCAAAATAATCAATTGAAGGAGAAAAGATAAACCCTAACCTGTTCGAAGGTGGAGAAAGAGAGAGTGGTATCTTCGAGGGAGGATATAGGGTTTGAAAACTAAGATAATTGAAACACTAACCATGAATGTGAATTCAGACATTGATTATTGTCTCCTCCTCTGATGACGTTATTATGAAATTTTGATTGAAAGAGTTTGAATGCGCAGAGGAAACTGTATAGCGGGTTAGAGCATCTCCAATGCTCTTCAATTTCTCCTTCATTTCTTCAAAAACCCTACTATTCCTTCCTCCAACCCACTTCATTTCAAATTACAATTTAGTCCCTCTAGTTTTTTAAAGTTATATCTTATTTATTATAAAAATTAAAAATAACATTTTTATTATTTAAAATAATCTTAATTTTTTTATGTTTATATTGAGATAATTATTTGAGATAAAGTTAGACAAATATATTAAAATATATACAAATTTGTTTCTTTGTGCTAATGTTTTCTTTATGTCAATATATCATTTACGTCAATGTCATTTTATTTTGTATTTTTTCTATAATAATAAAATATATTCTTTTTGAAGTAAAAAAATAGTGAAATTATAGAAGTAGTAAAATGATGAGGTGAAATGGAGATGGTCTTATGGGAGGAGAGGAGAGAGTTAATATCCAGTAGTACAGCAAGTGGGAAGTTTTTTTTTTCAAATTAAATCACAGCCGTTCATTATCTTTTGCAAGATTAAATCTGAGACACTCTTTATGTGACGGTTAAATCTCACCCCTATTGTAATATAGATGAAAATGAAATGTATAAAGCATCTTAATCCTTATTTCCAAAATATTCATTGGCAATTCCACATCCGACCACCCCTCTGTCTCCACCATGTCTCCTCCTCATAATCTAGTTCATATTCGAGTTTTCTGTCTCAATGATATTTTAAAAATTACCGTATAAAAATGTCATTCTTTACGA
This sequence comes from Adenophora triphylla var. japonica, assembly GCA_022495995.1. NCBI lineage: Eukaryota > Viridiplantae > Streptophyta > Magnoliopsida > Asterales > Campanulaceae > Adenophora > Adenophora triphylla. The sequence goes on from JAFEMH010002425.1 coordinate 293,585, forward strand.
TGGAACCAAAATTCGGGCGGGCAAGGGTCCACTTTTAACCCGACTTAATAAAAGACGGGTTATATTTCTAACCTCCTGCGCCCCATCTCTCTCTCTCTCTCTCCACTCTCGAAATCTTTCTACCAGTTGATTTTTCTGCGTAGCTTTCGAGAGGTATGAACAAAGCTTCTCGTCCTCTTTCTTCAATCGATTCCAGTTTTTTCGGTTTCTCCTAATCGATTCATGCATCTGTGCATGAATATAATTCAGATCTTTTTGCTGATCTTAGTTCGTTGAATTCCTGATTCGGAATCAGATCCTGTATATAAAACTTCTGCATTTACAAATTTCCCGAATGAATTGTTCACGTTTTGTACTTTATATCGTATTGTTCTGGCTGAAATGGTTAAGAAATTCGATTTATATAGTTTATCATTTACATTTTGAATTTTACCACAAAATTTCTCTCTGAAGTATACGTTTGTGGTCGATCACGAGGTTTACTGATCTATCCAGTTGCTGATTATAGGAATTGGTTATAATTTTGACATTTTTTGCTGTGCACCTAACTTATTTGATGCAAATTTTGCTGTTTATTTTAGTTTTTGATGATTTTGTTTTGATCCATTTGAATGGCCTTAATTGCTCATTAGCAATTGTGTTTTACTCTTAACCGCAGTAGATTTTGCGATGGTTATGTTTTACTTGAATAACCTATGATTTACTGATACACTGGTGTCCTTATATCTAAACAGTATCCGGTAATTATTTACCAGCTAAAGGAACTTGAGGATGGGGTTGACTTTCACGAAGCTGTTCAGCAGGCTCTTTGCTAAGAAAGAGATGCGTATTCTGATGGTAGGTCTCGATGCCGCTGGTAAGACTACCATTTTGTATAAGCTCAAGCTTGGAGAGATTGTCACGACCATACCTACTATCGGTGAGTTTTAATTACAATTTGTAAGATCAATAATTGTAACTTATGTAGTGTACATTATTGAGTCACATTTTTTCACATCGTCGTACTAACTCCATGTAACCTTCTAGTTCTGGTAGATGCTATGCTTATCGTTTGCCAGACAAATTAAAGTTCATTGAAACAAGTAACAGCTAAGAAATTTGGATTCCCCGGCACACTTGTAAAATACAGTACTAATTAATGAGCACTCCGCTATTAGTTTTTTTTTTTTTAATGCAAATAGTCACTAAGGACAAGATACATTAAAGCTACTAGTGATATAGGGAATGACCGACCAAGTGATTTAGAGAATGGTTGTCTGTAGCTTTACCAAATTCGCCTGTCACGTCTATGTACATGGATAGCTGATTATTATACTAGCAAACAGAGCATATAGCATAGGTGTAAAAGGCCGTCCTAAGGAGGAAAGGGGGTTTTGGTATTGGGAAACTTAGATGTAGGGAAGTTTTTATTGTGAGCAAGTGCTCCGGAAATTCCCATCATAACCACATTCTCTTTGGAACAGCATGAGCAAAAGCAAGTTCGAGATCCAAAAAAATGATTGGGATGCTAGTATTTTGTCTTCCTCGACTTATGCTTGTTCGTGGAAATTCTTTCATTCACACGTGCTTATCTTTAGTCCTCACATGTGCCCACTTGTTGGAAATGGCTAGTGTGTTCGATTTTGGGAAGATCTTTGGATTGTTACCAATAATATGTTGTCCGTCTGTTGTCCCCCACTTGAATTGGATTTATTTTCAAACTCCCCTGTTTCCAATTTCTTATTTTAGAGGAAAAATCTTTCATTGAATTTGCATCTCTCACGGATCTGGAATGACATCGAGGCACTGGATTTGGCAGCCTTGCTACATATTCTTTTTGCTCATTGAGTTTTGGAGAGTCCAAATAAGCACATTTGGACTTTAAACCCCCAGGGGTAGGTTCACTGCCCAATCAATTTTAAATATCTTAATTGACCTCAAGGTCCCTTCTCTTTCCCTTAGGCTAAATTTATTTCTAAGTTGAAGGCTCCATCAGAATTTAATGCTTTTGCATGGTTTTTAGTGCTGAATCGTTTGAATACGAATTATCTTCGAGAAGGGGGAAGACATTTTTGGCTTTGCCCCTGGGTACGTGTTATGTGCCGTTGGCAAAGTGAGTCTTATGGGCATCTCTTTTTTACATTGTTAAGTAATCAGTTGCTTGGCGTCATTGGTGCGAATAATTTAATGCGCAGTAGGAAAGTTGGTGTGTCCTTCATCGATAAGACGTGTACTGAGTATGAAGTATTTGGCAAAAAACAAAGACGCTGCACGCTTGTTGAGATGTGGGATTTTTTTGAGTTTTTGTTGTATATGGATAGATTGGAATGCTAGAACTTTCTTATAAAAAACGGGATGCTAGAACTTTCCATAGAAGATTCTTGTCTATCATCCTTCTAAAAGGAGAGAATGCAGTTTCTTGCATCATTGTGAGCATCAGTTTGTGTGCACATAGAGGTTTACCTGATGCAGATCTGTGTAGAGATTGTAGGGCTGCTAGTCATATAGTGTTTTTTGTTAGGGACTTTCTTAGATCTTTTGGTCTTGACAGATTGTCTTATTGTACTTTTATATCCTTATTTTGTTCTTTCCTTTTCCTTTTATCATTATTTTTTCAATTTTTCCTTAGGTGGACAGCTTGTCCTCCAGTCATTGCATTAATTAATATCCCCCTTCTAATAATATTCTTCTTTATCAATATATAAAATAAAAATAAAAATGAGGCTGTTATATATTTTGGTACCTTTTAAGTCCCTGAGTACATCTCATTCGTCATGAAACTCAGAGTTTATGGTTGAACATATAATATTAACATTTTCCTTTTATGGAATAGGAGTATAGGACGGTAGATATGTCAGTGGCAATCTTAAATGTGAAGAGTACAGGCCGGAGTTAGGCCCCAAATTATGTTATTTGTCTCTTAGATGCTCCGACCATGGGGAAAGAATGAAATTATACCATGATCTGGATAAATGGGATGGCATTTTTTTTAATGCATTAGGGTGGAATATTTTCTCAGTGACAATTTTAAATGTCAAGAGCACGAAGGCTGGAATTAGGTTATGAATGATATTATTCTCTCTTCGATGCTCCAACCATGGGGAAGAATGAAATAAAATCATGAATTGATAATGAGAAGAATGATCTTTCTAGTTTTATGTTAGACTAGCTTAAGTTGAGTCCAGGAAATCTGAATGGGGTCAAATGCTTCTTGTTTTTAGATACTGTGCTAGTGCTACTCTATGTCACATGTCTATTATATGTGTATATATATATATATATATATATATATATATATATATTTTTTTTTTTTTTTTGTAAATTCAGGCATACTTTATGGCACACAAATATTGAAACTTGGTTTTCCTCCTTGTATTAATCACTAGGAGGTTATTTCATAATTTCTCAATTCGATCTTATCGTTGTTTTGTGCATTAATGTGCAATAGTGTTCCTTTTAACATGAGAAGGTTCTTGTAGGATTCAACGTTGAGACTGTGGAATACAAGAACATTAGCTTCACTGTTTGGGATGTTGGGGGTCAAGACAAGGTATGCTTCTTCCTTTATTTTCATTGTATCTCCTTTTCTCAAAGACACAAGCTTTTTAAGTGGAATTCTTGTTGAATGGCACCCAGATTTGAAAAATTTAGAATTGAATAACCTGTAGCTGAATTATTTTTGTTAGTGAACTTGACGTTTATTCTTTGCTGCCCTCGTCCTTCACCCTAATAAACTTAGTTGCTCACACAAGTTTTTCTATTGAGTTATTATAAATTTATGATACTAACTTGTTATTTACTCCTTTTTTTGGATAGTTATTCCTTAGGTGGTTGGTCTCTTTTGGGCATTATCATGCGTCCTTTTCACTGCCCATTTCTACCCCCCATAATAGTCATAGAAAATATAGGTCTTCACTAAGTATGAAAATGATGAAATTGTGGGTAGTTATTCTTTAGGTGGTTGGTTTGTTCTCATTTTGGGCATTATCATTAGAAGCTTCATTTTCACTGTTCATTACTAGGCATCCCCTTTTTATTAGTGATATATAACATATGCCTCTACCAAGTATGAAACTGAAATCCATATTTGTATTTAATCACATTAAAATACGACAATGAGCAATTTTGGTTTGCAGTCTATAAAAATATCTTCTTAAAAATAGAGAATAGAAGAAAGTGGGAGAAAGAGAACTAACACACACAGAATCATGGGAATTGGCATGGTTCAGCAAGATCTAGCAATTATAAAAAAACAATATAAGACTAGAAGGGAAATGAAGAGAGGACGATATAAAATCAATAATGATAGTAATTGCTTCTGCTTAACTATATAGGATACAATTTCATATTGAAATTTGATTATTGGATGAGAAAACCCTTGCCAGAAGCCTGTTAAATGCGTCTCACGGATTACATGGCTATTACGGAGTAGTTTGTAAGATAAGCAGTTGCTTGCCAATCCAGTTATGAATCTGATCTTTAGGATTCGATCCATGGAGTTGCAGTAGTATTTCTCATTGATGTTTATGTTACTCGACCATCTCTTCTCTTCTTTTTGATATTTTCTGGCATTCTTATGCGCCCATAGGGATCAACTATTGTAGGAGTCAGTCGTTTTAGTACAATCTGGTACCACTTTTCATTCATGAATCATAAAGGTTCATCTATTTAGTTAAGTATTTGAAGAAGATTAGAAGATTTTTCATTGATGATTGATTGGTAGTTGGGATCAGTCCTGTGTTTATGTACATAATTCGAGATTGAGTTTTGGTGCACTTGTTGGTGGTCATAATCAGCAATTTGAACCATGGATAGAGAGGATAGAAGTTAAATTAAGGCTTCTTCATTTGTTATTGAATTAAGAAAAAGACTGTACTGTATGTAACTTGTTAAATATGGGGTGTATTTTAGCTGTGAGTTACTTTATGGATGCTGATTTTATGCATGCTATATTTGAATTCAAAAGCATTAACATTCAAATGTTTGCCTTTAGGTGTTCAAAGTTATGAGATGAAACTTTTTAGGCAATTGTGTTTTTCATAATTAGATAAAGTTTCTGGCACATTGTTTGTTAGATATTGTAGATTGACTTGTATTCAGCTGTCCAAGCTGGTCTCTTGAACAGCGATATGGCCACATGTGATGCTTCAGTTCTCATTCTGAAGTTCCTTTGCTTTGCTTGTTATTTGAGCATGGCCAACAGCAGCTTTAATATATTTCACATATTATATGTTTCCTCCTGTTATTTCTGTATGCTGATTGACATAGTTTTCTTCATGTTCAGATCCGTCCCTTGTGGAGGCACTATTTCCAGAACACACAGGGTCTCATCTTTGTGGTGGATAGCAATGACAGAGATCGAGTTGTTGAGGCAAGGGATGAGTTGCATAGGATGTTGAATGAGGTACATTGCCGTACTTTTTTTTCGAATAGGATATGTTCTAAGTTTATTGCTTATGAAACATATGAATTTCTAACATGGTTGTGATGCTTTGTCCAGTATCTGACCTCTTGTAAATGTTCTTTGAGAGCTACCAGTCTATAGGCCTACTTGCTTTGGACGCCTGTCCTTGGTTTTTGTTCTATCATTCTATGTTTATATCTTCTAATGGGATCTTCATGAAAGTTACTACTCTGTATTAAGTTACCAATGGATCAAAAAGCTTAAGCATGCATACAGGGCCGAATATTGTGCATGCTTTTTTAGTTTTATATGGGTAGTTGTTTTTGACAAGATCTAATCTGTTTTGAAAGCTAATCCTGTTTGGAGCCAAAGGTTGGGTTATATGAAGTTCCTCTTGTATAGATGTTTTAGGTGACCAAATTGCTTTACACTACTGGTAGATACTAAAAGTGAATTAGCGGAAGGGTGGGGACTGTTGGGATAGGAATAGAAGACCAACCTTGACAGTTTTTCCGGAGGAGTATGAGGCGGGCGCCTGGGGATGGCGAGGCGAGCGCCTCGAGTCCAGTGGTTTTGGCGTTGGGGCAACGTGCTTGAGGCGGCCGCACGACCTGGGGTGAGGCGTGCGCCTCGGCTGCCGAGGTGAGCATGGTGTTTTGGCCTTTCCCAGGCGGGCGCCTGGCTCCTTTGAGGCGGACGCCTGGCGTCGATTCTCAGGTCGGGAAGGCTTTATTTTTGGGCCCGTTTTCAGGCCATCTAGGGTTAGGTTGTTATTCCGGGGCATGTATAAAAGCAATGTTCCGCCCCTTTATTCATTGTAACACATATTTTACATACATAGTGCAAGATCCTGGCTTGGTAGTGCCCCCAGACGTAGCCAATCAAATTGGTGAACTGGGTAAACAATTTCTCTTGTCTTTTCTGTGCTTTTGATTTTTCTTTTGCTTTGTTTGTGTGCGATTATTATTCTTGTGGTTTGCTTGGTTTGTGGAGGGCCAAATTCACAACAACTGGTATCAGAGCTCTTGGTTCTAGATCAAGGGAGTTGTTCAAGCAATCAAGAATGGGCAAGGACAAACAGGCGGTTGAGAAATTCACGGGTCCGACTACGGATATTGGAGGATGCAGATTGAGGATCTTTTGTACAACAAAGACCTCTATAAGCCTCGAAGGGTGTCAAACCTAAGATGAAGATCGTGAAGAATGGGAACTCATGGATCGGAAGGCTTTAGGGGCGGTTAGATCTACTTTGTCGAAGTGGATCGCGAAGACTACTAGAAGGCGACAACCACCAAGGAGCTATTGGATTATCTTACCGAGAGATTTCAAACTCCGTCCGCCGCAAATAAGGTTGATTTGATACGTAAGATGGGTAGTCTCAAGATGCAAGAGGGAGGATCCTTGGCTAAGCACATCGATGAATTTATGGATGTCATAGATTCATCGACAGCGGTGGAGATCAAGTTCGATGACGAGGTTCATGCATGCTTGTTGCTAGCTTCTTTACCGCAAGTTGGAGCGGAACGGTGATCGCAATCAACGCTTCACAGTAAGAAAAAATTGAAATATGATGATGTTAAAGACTTTCTTTTAGGTGATGAAAATCGCATTGAAGAAGTTGGGGACATCAAGTACTTCGGGAGCGCTTTAGCTACTACTAGTAGGGGAAGCCGGGTACTAGCAAACAAGGGAGAACCGAATCTAGTGGAGAACGGTGCTGAGTGGAAAGGGCAAAGCCGATGAGACCAAGGACAAACCAAAGGTTGCGAAGGGATCCGCTCGTGCTATTATTGTAAGGAATCGGGACACTTTAAGAGGGATTGTCCAAATCGTAGCGGCAATCAGCGAATGTGGCGAATGAAGGTGACGATGTACTGGTTCTGAGCGTTAGTAGTGCACTAGAATCACGGGTGCCGGATTCGGGGCATCATTCCACTCTTGCGGGCATAAGGAAGAGATGGATAATTACACTTCCTGATTTCGGAAGGTCTATCTAGCCGATGGCGAGCCTTTGGAAATCAAGGGAAGGGACGTCAGTGGATAGGAGCATCTGGACGGAAGGTTCTACATCCGAACTGGGTCGACACATTCCGGGTTTGAAAAAGAACCTACTTTCAGTTGGGCAGCTGGACGAAGAGGGTTACAAGGTGACTTTCTACGTGCAGAACCGGGTTATTACCAAGGAGGATTGTGAGATCGCTCGGGGTAATAAGGAGGGTACTTTGTATTTGGCAAACAACACCAAGGATAGTATCATGCGCGGCAAAGCAGCCTAAGGGTGATACCGATTGGTGGCACTGTCGATTGGGTCACACGAGCGAAACAGGATGAAGGTACTTTGTTCTAAGTGGTCTACTACCGGCTCAAGACAACTCAACGTGGGGATCTCGCGAAGATTGTATGTTTGGCAAACAAGGGAGGAATAATTTCTCGAGGACAGTAGGGATCGAGGGAAGCAAAGTTGGAATTGGTTCACACCGGACTTGTGGGGGCCATCTCCTGCTACATCTTCGCGGTGCGTCATATTACATGACTTTTATCGATGATTCTACAAGGAAGGTCCGGGTCTATTTCTCAAGGGGAAAGATGAAGCTTTCGAGGTGTTCAAGAAGTGGAAGGCTTTCGTGGAGAATCAAACGGACTTAAGCTTAAGTGCTTGAGATCGCATAATGGTGGGGAGTATGAAGCTCGTGGAGTTTAGGGAATATTGTGCCGCGAATGGTATTCGTATGGAGAAGACTCCAAAGAAGACTCCACAACTCAACGGGGTAGCGTAAAGGATGAACGTAACATCAACGAGCGGGCTAGAAGTATGAGATTGAAGCGTGGACTTCCGAAGACGTTCGGGCATACGCAGCTTGACACGGCAGCCTTTCTTGATCAATCGGGGACCATCGGTTCCATTGGGAACGGAATTCCAGAGAAAGCTTGGAGTGGCAAGCAGTAAATCCGTCCTTTCTTCGCGTATTTGGCCGCGTTTCTTATGTTCATGTTGATTCCGCCGAGAGAACTAAATTAGATGCTAAATCAAGTTGCTTACATTTATCGGGTAATGGCGGGGATGACTTCGGGTATAAATTTTGGGATGATCAAAACCATAAGGTTATTCGTAGTCGAGATGTGGTATTCAATGAACAGTTTTGTACAAGGATAGAAAGGGGGCATCTCGATGGTACTAGTTCGGAACCTGAGGTTGTAGAGGTGGATATTCCAGACTCGTGGAGCAGATTAGCTCATGTTGACCATGGTCGTGAGGTCACCGAAGATGAACCACGTACTCCGCAACCGGATATTCCGTCGCGTAGATCCAAAGCAGACGCGTGGATCACCCGACAGTATACTCCTTCGAATTATTATTTGTTGTTAACCGTATAACGGGAACCTAATGTTACGTGAGGCAGCCTCAGAAGTGCTTTGTAATAAGTGGAAAGTCCGCGATGGATGATGAGACGGTCTCATCAAGGCAAATAAAACTTGGGAGTCGACTAAACTACCTAAGGGGAAGAAGGCGCCGCATAACAAGTGGGTTTACAGGATCAAGGAGGAAGCAGACAGTAGCAAGCGTTACAAGGCAAGACTGTCATAAAGGGTTTCAAAGCAGAAGTACGGTATTGACTACACCGAAGTATTCACTCCGGCCAGTGAAGATTTACCACTATCGAATGGTTCCGGGATAGTAGTGGCGGACAACTTGTCCGTCGAATGTATTTGGATGTGAAGACGGCCTTTCTTCACGGGGACTCGAGGAAGAGATTTACATGGTACATGCCTGAGGGTTACTTGTCTAAGGGTGGCGAGGAGCTAGTTTGCAGATTGACTAAGAGCTTAGATGGCCTTAAACAAGCTCCTAGCAGGGTACAGAAGTTTGATGGATTCATGCACGACATTGATTTTATCGGGACGCGAGGCGGATCATTGTTGCTACTTCAAGAACACGGACAACGGGTATATTATCTTGCCGTTATATGTGGACGACATGTCGATAGCAAATGGGCTCTAAAGAAGAGAGAGGTAAACAGTCAAGACTCGCCTGTCGAACGGTTCGAGATGAAGGATTTGGGAGAGGCAAGGAAAATCTTGGGCATGCGGATTGATCTGGAATAGGAGCTCGGGCAAGTTGGTTCTTTCACAAGCGTAATATGTCGAGAAGGTCTTAGCAAGGTTTTGTATGGAAGAGGCGAAGCCAACAGGACGCCATCGGGTTTCGCATTTCAAGCTATCCGAGAGGGACTCGCCTAGAACAAGGAAGAGCGTGACAAGATGGAGAGAACTCCATATGCTTCAAATTATGGGGAGTCTCACGTGATGCAATGGCGTGTACAAGGCCTGACATCGCACATGCGGGAGTAGTCACCTGTTCATGGGCAATCCAGAAAGCAACATCGGGAAGCCAAGTTAAGTGGATCCTACGTTACTCAAGGGTACCGCCGGTAAGGCTCGTGTTTTTCAAGCAAGGAAGTGGTGTTAGCGGGTTATGTTGATGCGGACTGCATCAAGCGATCTTGATAAGAGGAGAAGTACTACGGGTTACGTGTTTACATTCAGCGGTACAAAGAATCTCCCCGGGCTTCTAAGTTACAAAGATCGTGGCTCGCCGACCGCAGGCGTAATATGTGGCAATGGCGTGCGAGTAAAGAGACGGTTTGGCCGCGTAACTTCTTGGGTGAACTTGGGAAGACGCGAAGTGGTAATATTCTCTACAAGGACAACAGAGTGCAATTCACTTGGCAAAGAATCCGGCGTTTCATTCGAGGACGAAGCATATTGAACCGAGGTTTCACTACATCGTACATCTCTGGAGGAGAAGATTTTGTGGCTTGAGAAGATATCGGGATCGGAGAATCCTACTGACATGTCGACAAAGGTTGTGAACCTCGAGAAGTCAAGCCGCGCAAAGCTTCAATCGGGGCTCAAGAATGAGAGAGGAGTGACGGCACTACCACGATCAAGGCGAGCACTAGGAGGACACCAAGGATGAGTCAAGAACGGATACGGGGCTCAGATATGCGGTTGATCTCTAGGCGGGAGATTGTTGGGATAGGAATAGAAGACCAACCTCGGCGCTTTTCCGGAGGAGTACGAGGCGGGCGCCTGACGGCGAGGCGAGCGCCCCGAGTCCAAAGCGGTTTTCAAGGCGTCAGGGGCAACGTGCTCGAGGCGGCCGCACGACCGGGCGAGGCGTGCGCCTACTGCCGAGGCGAGCATGGTGTTTGGCCTTTCCTGTGCGGCGCCCGGCTCCTTCAGGCGACGCCCGCGTCGATTCTCGTGTCGGGAAGGCTTTATTTTTGGGGCCCGTTTTCTGTGCCATCTAGTGGTTAGGTTGTTATTCCGGCATGTATAAAAGCAATGTTCCGCCCTTTATTCATTGTAACACATATTTTACATACATAGTGCAAGATCCCGGCTTGGTAGTGCCCTTGCACGTAGCCAATCAAATTGGTGAACTGGGTAAACAATTTCTCTTGTCTTTTCTGTGCTTTTGATTTTTCTTTTGCTTTGTTTGTGTGCGATTATTATTCTTGTGGTTTGCTTGGTTTGTGGAGGGCCAAATTCACAACAGGGACTAACCGAAACGAACCTAAAAGGGGTACTGGAATCTGGCCAAACCACAAGGGTGGGATGTGGAATCAATCTGTAACTATATACTGAAGATGTTACTTCATGGTAAAGCACTTAAATTCTCACTTAAACAAAATCTGTTTCAACCATCAACGAAGAAACAATGCTAATATACTCTAAAACATATACTCCCCCTGTCCCAGAATAAATGTCGCGCTTACCATTTTGTTTTGTCCCAAAATAAATGTCACGTTTCTAAATAAGGAAATTGACTTGGTGCAATTTTATCATTGTGCAAGTAATGTACAAACTACGCCTTTTGCCACGAATTTGATTAGGTATTCCATGCATCTTCATGTCTTAACTTCACTCTTTCTGGTCCTTACTGCAGCTGCAGCATGAATTCTTTCTGCTTGGCCTAGAAATATAAAAATTAAATAGATGGGGATATGTCCCTAATTTTCCTTTTCAGTTGCAACTAGCAGTGCATTTAAATTTCATTTATAAATGGTATACATGCCTCACCCCCTCCCTGAAATATAGAGGACATGGTTGCTCCAGAAGGGAACACTTTTGCACAAGGCATGTGGTATGTTTAGCAACCTCAATTCCAAGTCTTGAGTATGGAATTGGAAGGACAAAGTAAATTCCGCGGGACAAAATTACTCTTCGAATTCCAAGCCATGGCTTGGTATTGGGTAGTCAAACATACCTTAGTTGAGTTCCAAATCTGACTAAATAAATGAATTTCCTTGTGGCACTGCTGTAGAACAAATGACTCAAAGAGTTGGGGTTAAACTCATACTCCATCTGCTCCATTTGAAATCACAGCAGATGGGAGGGGCATGGGGATGAAGAAAAAGTGTAATAATATTGATTGGTAGTGGAGTAGGTGTTGTGGGTATGAAAAGTAGGGTTAGACTTGTGAGTGAGGTAGTTGTTGTGAGTATGACAAGTAGGTCCCATTGAATAAAGAAGTATTATAAAGTTTCTATTTTGGGTAAGTGTAATTTTAAATGGGAGACCCAAAAAGGAAATCAATGAAATTTCAAATGGGATGGAGGGAGTATTTTGTTGTTACATGTAGTGCAAGGAGCAGCCTTAATTTTGTTCGTTTCGCCATTGTATGACTGACTTGGGCTTAGATTTGCTTTTGCTATAGAGGCATACATTAGTTTAGACTCGCGAAAATGATTGGGGGGGGGGGGTTTGATTAGTAGAATGTCTGCACAATGTCTTGACACTTTCATGTTTGTGTATTGCCAGGATGAACTAAGAGAAGCTGTTTTGCTGGTCTTTGCTAACAAGCAAGATCTGCCCAACGCAATGAATGCTGCAGAAATAACTGACAAGCTTGGTCTTCATTCTCTTCGACAACGCCACTGGTACACTTCCTTTCCCTTGTTGTATCCTGCATAATCTGCAAGCCCTATTGCATATAACCCATAAGAGCTTCATTAAGATGTGACTAAGCCCTGCAATCTGATTAGTTTCTCAAACTGTCACTTTTGGGAAAGTTATCTCCCAAAGTGATCAAGTCAAAAAAGTAAGTACCAAAATGTACCAGTTCCTAAAAGTCGCTATTGCCAATACGATTTCTATTTTTCCCAAATTGATGAAATTTTGGAGAAAACTGGAGTCGCTATTGCCAATATCAGCGTGAGTTTTCCTTAAAACTAACACTTAATTAATTTTTTGGAGAAAACAGGAGTCGTTATTGCCATTAGCAACTTTATGTTTCCCAAAATATTGAATCGCGACTTATAGAAACTTATACATTCTGGTATATACTTTTTGACTTTGTCATTTTGGGAGATACTTTTCCCAAAATTGACAATTTTGAGAAAAATAAATCTTGCAATTTCCCTGTCTCAGATTAACATTGATGATCCTCATCCCTTATCATAACACAGAAAATTCTACTTTTGTTTCCTGCATCTTTTGCTACCATTTATTGATTTGAATATAGTTGAAAATTTTAAAAAGAAATCAAAGGTATAATGGCTTTAAATGCACTCATATATTTAAATATTTAAGGGCTTGAAGTCTTACTAACTTGCTCTTCCATCTTCAGGTACATTCAGAGTACATGTGCAACCTCCGGGGAGGGCCTCTATGAAGGACTTGATTGGCTTTCCAATAACATTGCTAGCAAGGCAAGGCCATAAGAATCCTATAGAGTAGCATTATAGCTTCACAAATGATACCCCCCACCCCCCCGGTCCCATAGTAAATGTCGCATTCTGTCCCCAAATAACTCTACCGTTTCTAAATAAGGAAATAGTCTTGTGCAATTTCACCATGGTAGAAGCAATGTACAAACAATTAAAACACATTTCTTAAAGAGTTTACCACGTCAACTGCGACAGTTACTTTGAGACTGAGTATTAATCTGAAAATTGAAATGGTGCCATGTTCATGGTACAAGCATACAAACAAGTACAACACCTTTCTTAAAAAGTTTGACAAGTCAACCGCGACACTTATTATGAGACATGGAGTATTAGTCTGAAATTTGAAATGCTGCCATGTTCGGTTAGGAGTCTTTTTTCTCGGGACGAAGTTGGTTGATCATTTTGATTTTATTTCCTCCGTTTCTTCTTTTACACATACATGAACTTGTTCAACATGCTCAGTTTTGGAAAATGCTTTGTTTAAAGATTCAACTAATTTGGTATTTGGCAACGTCTTGATGCAGGCATAAGTGGGCGAAAAGATTTTTGTTGCTGGGGGATTTTTGCTGGATTCGTCGGTAGATACTGTCTAGGCTGTTTATTTAATACTGGCAAACAATACTTCTCTGTGATTCTGTGTTGTTGTAGCAAGATGGTTGACAGGAAAACTTTTGAGATTATTGTTTGTTTTTGGTAATTCTTATGGTTTGGAATTGTCGTTCTAGAGTCTTGAGCTGTCTTAAGACCAGTACTTTTATGTTATCAGTATGAAAAAAGGAATTTTAATGTTCCATAAAAGAGTGGCAGGTAAAAGATTTTAATTATTCTTCATTTAAGTGGAATAGACCCTCACCCCCACCCCCACCCACCCACCCAGCAACCCCCCCCCCCCCACACACACACACAGAGAAATTGCTAGCAAAAGCCCTGGGGGCATATTTCATTGAAGATGAGTCGAAAAATTGTTCACTGATATGGTGAAAGGGAGGAAAATCTCTCCATGAAGATGTCAGATATTATAGGTATATTTTCAACCGAAGAGGTCAGAGACATTATAGGTATATTTGTGGAGAATCACTCTAGATTGAAGATGTCAAGTCATTATGGGTATGCTTTTACTTGTAGTGAAATGTTAAAAGTGAATAATCAACATTGTAGTTGTAGACAAACATTTAGTCATGTTTGCTAAAATATGCAGCCCCTAAATGGGACCCGGAACCTAGGGTGGCAAAATGGGTGTTTCGCCCCTAAATGGGATCCGAAACCTAGGGTGGCAAAATGGGTGTTTCGGTTATTTAACTGAGTGTTATATATTAAAAAAATCATGCTTTAAACTAGTGTATATGATATAATGTACAATAGTTCAAAGTATAATAAAATTTTAATGGGTATACTCATTGAATGTAAATTGCCACCGGAATCGTTATAGAGGTCGCGTTGCACCAAACGACCCATATTTTGACACATTTTTTCTCTTTTTGAGTCAATAATTAGATTGATATTAATTTGGGTTGGTGCGGATCCCACATGTCGTATTAATCTTAGCCGTTCATCCGCCAACAAAAGAGAGAGATGATCAATAATTATGAACTGCTCGCAGTAGAAGAAGAAATAAACTGATCGTTGGAACAAATTCATTTCCCCCTAAACGCATATGAAAATTAAGGTCTTCAGGAAAAAACATCACATTCAAATTAAAAATTACGCTGTTTTGTTAAGCTGATGTCTGATGACTTATATAATGACGTTACTTAATAATGTGAGGAGTTCTCAACCATAACTTGCACCATTAAACAAAGCTTTCTCACATGTTATGCATTTCCCATGAATAATAAAAGGAGTTTGGGCCTTTTCTTTTTTGTGATTAGAAGTGAATAGACAGACCATAGTGAGTCCAAAGCAAGAAGGATCATGTGGGTGGGTGAGAAAAAAATAAGAAAAAAATAATCTTGAAGGCAGACCCGTCTCAATAATTATAGAGATCCTGCGCGAAATGTGATTATTGGGCCCCTAATGTTTAAAAAAGTAATACAAAAATATAATATATATATATATATATAATTACTTTTTATATACAGATTAAAGTTTTACAAGTTTAAGCAATAAAATTCAAAATAATATATTACATTGATCATTATTTTTTGACACAACTTTACTTTTTCTTTTCTTTTCATGAGAAGCTTTATACCTAATGGTCCTAAATAAAATGGGAGCCTCCAAAATTTGGGGCCCGATGCAAAGAACCCTCTTGCACCTTACAAGAGCCGGCTCTGCTTGAAGGTTTTCTCTGAGATGTGAGACAAGATAAGAGTTTTTCCATGTGAGAAGATTGTCGAATACTAGTGAATGAAATCCAACTTAGGTACTAATCACTCTCTTTAATACTACTAAAAATACTATGAAAATGTGCTTAATTATCATGGCTAAAAAAACAGGGGAAACGCTTTAATTAGGTATTCATTTTAGCTAGTGGTTGTGAATCTCCCCTTACCCATGGCCCTTGAACATGCTAATCAAAATTATTAGCCACAAAAATAAGCATGCGCCTAGGGGTTTTCATTCTCTAATACCCTTTCCGGGGCCAGTGACATACAACTGCGTAATAGACAGGATGTCGATCGGTTAAGTAAAACTTCAAATAAATAAAGAATTGTTTTTTAACTCCCCACTAAAGGAATTATAACTGTGATAATGGACGATAAATTACGGATAACTGTATCACATCGGCTGTGTGTGTTCCGTTTCCCTCTCATCTATCCTAAAAATGATTGTTTATTAAATAAGTCAATTACGTTATTATAAATCAATTTTTATTTGTTTATATTTTAATAAAATTACAGCACAATTATTGTTGTTTTTTAAATTGATACTTTTCTTTTTGGGCCAATTTAAAACAATATCTTTTGAACAAAGGGAGTGAAAAAACAATATAAGGTTATAAAGAACGTGTAATACATGTAAAAACACACACACAAAAAAAAGGTGCGGAAAAGTAAGTGCACATGTAGTACAAAAATCTATCGGCTAGTAAGTGTCCAAATCTACACATATGATAAAACATTTATCAAACTAAGTGTCCAAATCCGTACATATGATATCAACTTAAGTGTCCAAAATTCCAAATCCATAAATCTATACTATAAGAATATTAAAGTAGGCCAAAGCAATTTTGGTTGCGCCACGTCAGCCAAGTAGGGTGAAATCTGCCTTCTCATGCTTCCACGTCACTGGGTCTCTTTGGTTTGGACGCTGACTAGGAATTAGGCCTACTAGGTTACAGTACCATGTATGTTGATAAGGTATTCAAATAAGTGTTCATAAGTTCTCAATCCATTTTGAAAAGTAGTCGGTCATAGCCAGCATGAATACTTTGCCTCCAGGTGCTTTTGGTAGCTTGCCAACTATATCCATCCCCCACCGCATAAAGGGCCAAGGAGATAGAATAGGATGTAGTGGTTCAGCAGGTTGATGTAGGATGTTACTGTGTCTTTGGCATGCATCACACTTCTGGACATGCTTGATTGCATCTTGACGCATGGTTGGCCAATAGTAACATGTTCTCAATGCCTTTGATGATAGTGATTTGCCCTCAGTATGGTTGCCGCATTCACCATCATGTAATTCCCTTAGGACTTTTTTAGCTTGCTCTGGTTCTAAGCATCTCTTGTATAGACCTGTAAAAGACTTTCTAAACAGAACACTATCTATTAAAATAAATCTCGATACCTTTATCCTGAATGACCTTGGATTTTTCACATCTGTTGGAATTGTCCCATCCTGCAAGAATTTAATTATAGGTAGTGTCCAACGTCTTGGGTGTTTTGATAACTTTTAACTGCGATGATGCTTTTGGATGCTTTATACCTTTGAGCACTTTTCTGTTTTAGGTATGGAAGACAACACGTACGAGTGTTGTAACCAATTGGCGAAGATAACATGCAACGATGTTATAACCGAGTTGTAAAGATAACATGCAACGATGTTATAACCAAGTTGTAAAGATAACATGCAACGATATTATAACCAAGTGATATGTGACATGTAGAAATGTCACTTGTCGGAGTCCTTAGGTAACATGTTAATGTTAATTTCGAATTTTAGGATATCAAATGCGATTCCCTTGACAAGCGAACTGCATTTGTTATTCTAAGTCGAGTGTGAAAATCGTGTGCCCAGGCGGTCACGGTTATTATCTTATGAACATATTGCGAGGATACTTAGAAGTATGGAAAATCATGTACCTTATATTTACCACGAAACGTTGGTTCTTTCGAGCAGTTCACCATGTGATGTAGTAAAGCTCTCTATCCGCGGTCCAGGGGTGTCTAATCTTGCATCACAAGAAGATATTAGGAGTTGGGTGTCAGCTTAGCTAACACCCCTCCGATGCTTAAGTCAGTAGGGGTTTTAATGAAAAGATAAATGGTTTGAAAGGCAGTAAAAAATAAATTCCAAGAAGAAGTTCGTACCTTGGTGTTAAAATTGCAATGAATTTTAACTTACACATAATACCACTCAAGGCGTAGCTCACGGCGTCATATCGGAAGGTGACAGCTTGCCCCAGTCGTGTCCGGCTAACTATTTTGTTATAGTTTACCACTTTCGTCGTCATGGACCTGGAAGCATATTTAGACCTACTAGTCGTGTTTAATGTGTAGAGCATGCCTTCATATCTGTTTTGTAACACTCCTTTATGGCTTGTTGGTCACCTTTCACTGTGATGACTCCCCAAGGCATTGGCATCTTAACACATTGATGATACGTAGAAGGAACTGCCCGCATATTATGGATCCATGGCCGGCCTAAGATGAGGTTATAAGAGGATGGGCAATCAATCACGCATACCCTTTCCATAGAGTTTATTCCTTCTACATAGATGGGCAACTTAATTTCTCCAATGGTTTGCTTGGTTTCCCCGCTGAAGCCTACCAAGACGGAGGAATTTCTTACGACTTCTGATAGGGGAATCATCATTTCTTCCAAGGTGCTCTTCATGATCAGATTGACAGAGCTGCCATTGTCGATCAGGATGCGTTTCACCTTGCAATTGGCGATTTGCAAGGTGATGACCAGACCGTCATGGTGCGGGTCGGAAATGCCTTCCTTGCCGTCGTCATAAAAAATGATTTGCTCTTCAAGGGAATGATCCGGACGTCTAGTCGGCAATTCCGTCTTGTCTTCCTTAGAGTCCTTAGCATGACGTTTGGCTGCAGAATATGTGGTGCCACAAATGTCTGACCCTCCCGTAATGAAGTTGATTACCTTAGTGGCAGGAGGAGGTGAAGACGGAGCTTCAGCGACGGTTTCCTTTGTTTCAGCCCGTCCTTTCCTTTTCCCTAACAAATCTTTGAGGAGTCCTTTCGATAGTAAGTAGCTAATCTCTTTCCTCAAGGCGATGCAATTATCCGTAGTATGCCCAAAATCTTCATGGTAGGCACACCACTTTGATTTATCCTTCCATGACGCTGACTTATCGGCTGCCTTTGGCCACCTGGTCTTTCCACCTAGATTGTCCATAGCATGTAGAAGACCTGAAACGCCAACAGAAGAGTAGTAGTCACTAATCTTAGGATAAACTGTATCATCTTCCTCGTCATCTTCGTCTACGATGTTAATTTTAGAAGAGTCAGTTTTAGAATAGGGTTTCCCCCTATTAGATCGATGGTGGGACGAATCCGCCTTTCTGTCGGGATTCTCATATGTAGGCGTCTTCTTTGACGTCTTGCCATGGATCATTTCATCTTCTTCCAACCTGATGAAACAGACAGACCTCGTCCTGACTTCCTCTAGGCTTCGGGATGGAAACATGACAAGGTCTTGGTAGAATTGTGATTCTCTCTTCAGTCCCATCTTGAAAGCTTCGGTCGCAGTCGATGCGTCAATGTGTGGAATGCTTACAGCTTCCTTGTTGAACCAGAAGACGTAGTCTTTCAAGGTTTCATTGGGTTGTTGTACAATCCTGTAAAGGTCACTTGTCAGTTTTTCAAACACACGATTGCAAGAAAATTGGTTAAGAAACATGTTAACTAATTGAGAGTAGGATGAGATAGAGTTCGTAGGCTGATTAGTCAGCCACATCAAGGCGGGACCAGACAAGGTGGAGCCAAAGCCCCTGCATAAGCAAACTTCTTTAAGATGCAGAAGGATGCTGATGATATCCATCTTCTCTTGATATAAATCGATATGTTCGGCAGGATCGGTCGTGCCATCGTATTGCTTTATAGGGGGTACTTGAAATCTCTTAGGGATCTCCACTCCAGCTATTGCAGGGACAAAATGTGAATCATGATGACCGGTTGGAGACGCTTGGCTGAAGGGTAAGGTGACTACGGGAACCTTCATGAGGATTTCTTTAAGTTGTTGCACCTCTCTTGCAAGGGCAGTATCTGCAACAGGGTTAGTGGCAACTATAGGACTGAAAGAGGTATTAAACAAATTAAAACTCCCTGTTTGCCCCACAGGGGGTGGGGTTGCAAAGGTGAAGCAAGACGTCAGCGACTTCGGGTTGGACGTGACGGTGGTGCTTTCAGTTTGAGCATTGCTGGATATAGGTGCAGCCCCTTGACTACCCTGCACGCTTGTCCCAGCACCTGGAAAAAGAGTTCTAGGCTGCAAAGGTGAGACCTCTGACGTGCTGGTTACGAGAAGGGTGAACCCGGAAGCGGAGAAGTCACGATGTAGCCTATTGATGTGATTAAAGATCATTTGATTGGTGTGTTGCTGCCCATCTATCTGGTCTTTCAACTGTTGCATCATAGACGTCATGGCAGTAATCACTCCTAGTGAGATGTTTGGCAGCGACATGTTGGAAGTTCCTCCTGGGTTGAGCCCCTGGTTTTGAGGCGTGGTAGCATCGGGGCCCACAGGTGGATGTGCGCTAGATGTCATAGGAAAGCTTGATATGATGGTTCTTGCCCCGGTCGTGATGATAGGGGTAGACATAGCTGAGGTCGGATTGCTCATTTTGAATGGAATCTAAAAAACCAAAGTTCCCACGGACGGTGCCAAATTGTTTTGGACAAATTTCGACAAGTAAATTTGTCTTCTCAAGGAGGTTTTGACACAAATGGAATATGATCCTCAATTCAAGATGAACACAAGAATGTAACGAGGAAACCCTTAGAGCAATCGTCCAAGAGAAAAACCTCGGGAGGCTTTTGGCAAGCCTGCCTAAACCAAACATGTTTTATTAAGTATATGAGAGTTTTTGAGTACAAGTGCAAGGTAGGAGTAAGCAAGAACTGTGTAATGTGAACAAGAGTGCGTCCTAAGAGTAATATATAGGCATTATTGTAACTGAATGTAACAACTTGAATGTCGTGCTGATTTTGTGCCTAGAATCTCACCCCTTGTTGATGGAGTCCAACCGTTATCCTTTTGGCTGATAGTTTGAATCCGTTGTGGTGCTCTTTGACTAGGTCCAAATGGTCACATGGGTGAATAATTCCGTTCCTGAAAAATAGGATAAAGACAACAAATAATTTCAAGGCGTTAGTCCAAGATGTAAGTCAAGATGTTACCTCAAGATGGATGTTCAGGATGCATAACATGTTGAATGGATTTTTTAGGACGTAACACTCAACAACTGTTCTGGGGTTGCATTTTCGGATAGCTGATAGGACACGAGGTAACCTTATATAAGATTTCTCCCAATCTCCAAAAACCTCTGCAATACCCTTCTGCTTTCCACACCATGCCTTTTTATACATAATTTCAAACATACCACCAGTGTTCTAAAAGACCCTGCCTAAGGGCGCCTAGGCCCCGCCTAGGCGCTAGGCCCCTCTCTAATGCCTAGTTCTAAAACTCGCCTAGGCCCCGACTAATCCCGACTAGTCCCCACCTAGGCGCTAGGCCCGGCTCCGCCGCCTAGCATCCGCCTAGCACTTTTTAGAACCTTGCATACCACTGATGTGTGCAATAATAACTCCAACCTTGACATCTGAATCGGCCTTAATAAGACTAACTACTTGCCGACCAATAAATTTCGCATCTAGGTTGGGATGATCTCGACTTTCTCCAGAATATAAGCAACAATGAGGAGCCTTATACTTAGTCACTTCCCAATAGCCAAACTTCCTCCTACTCATACGAACATAAAAATTGCATGAAATTTTTTTCAATAGACATTAAATTACCCATGTGTGGGTTATGCTCTTTCTTACCCTGAACCGGCGATTGGTGTGAATATGGTACCTTTTTATATCAAATTGCGCCTCGTTCTTGCTAGAAAAGCGTATTCCTTTAGCAATTTCATGTTTCTCCGGATCCCAAACTGGAAAAATAGGTGCATTATGTTAATCAATGAAGCCTTTTTCTTGTCGAGCAAAACAACCAATATCACTGTAAAAAGGATAATCTGATCTCTCATACCTTCAATTTTATGGCGCTTCATAATGAATCAAATATGTTTCCACGTCATCATCAATCGGCCCATTATCACCCTCTCCCAAATCAACATCAGAATCACTACTACCCTCCTGATATTCATCATTATCATCGTCTAGCATAACATCTACATCAGTGTCTTCTTCTTCTTCTTCTTCTTCTTCTTCTTCTTCTTCTTCTTCTTCCTCTTCATAACTACATCATCTTCATAATTATCGTCATTAACATGATCATTTTGGCATGCCCCATCATCATAATTTTGTGTTTGGGTTGATACAAGTGTTCTTGGACCAACCCCTGCATCAAGGTTACAACTTGGTGAATACCCCATAAATGGTCTCTGTGTGCAGTGTTTCAAAATCTGGATAACGTCGATTTTCAATCAATTTTACAACCACATACAGCTGCAAATTAACCATCCCCCCAAATTTAGCTAAAACATCGAACATTATATCTATACATGCATCATCTTCAATACGGAAAGTAAAGTACTCACCAATCCCGCTATCAAAAGTATGAGGACATCTATAAATGACTTTCAAATCATATTGTGACCGACTTAAGCCCATTTTTTTATATAATTCATCAATTAAATCATTGTATATCAATCGACAATTAGCCCTAATTTCACATTTTGACCATTTTGAAAATGAGGACCATCAAATGGTTGTTAATCATCACCTCCCCAATAGCACATGAAAATGATTGAACCCCCGTTCATCTTTAATCCTACATTACGAAATCATAGTGTTAAAACCTACATAACAAAACCCTAACATGTATATCTATATTATATTAAAACACAGTTAAAAACTTATATTTATATTTAAACATAAGTGAAAACAATGATTAAGATGATGTTAATTTACCTTGATTTTTGGTATTCAACGATTCTGACGAAATTAAATGATGTGAAGATTTAGGTTTTTTTTTTAGAGTAAGTATGTGAGGATATGAGAATGAGAATGAATCTGGATGTGGAAACCTTATCTACTGGAAAAATGCCTTTATAAACTCGATACACCATGTAACGTGTTCTGTGTAAGCCTAAACTCGCTACATGGTGTAGCGAGTTCTTCTTTGTTAATTACAACTGATTAATTCAAACGCCTAAACCCTAATTTAACTAAACTCGCTATATGGTATAGCGAGTTTCAAGGTGTAGCGAGTTCTAAAAAGTTGGTCATTTTGAAAAATAATTTCAAATATGAGTTATTTTGGGATTTATATTTTTAAAATAGAATTATTTGAAAAAAAATCATCTTCATAAAGTATTTTCTAATGATTCACATAACGATAATAAACTTCTACTTACTTTATTTAGTGGAGTAAGTTTTTTGTTGGTTGGCTAAAGATTTCATATTCTACTATTTAGCACAAAACACAAAATTTTATTCTCAAAATCACAATTAATAATTAATGTTTGAATTACTTAATGACATAGCCCACAAACTAGTATGGAATGGCAAAACTTGACTTTATTATTCAAGAATAATGTGTTTATATCATACAATGGTTATAATAAAGGAGATCTCCTACCTAAATACAGCATGCTAGTTTTCTAAGATAAAGATAATTATAATCAACAAAAAGATATAAACAATCTTTATAAGGAGTGGTGATCAAGTAACTTAGTCTGGACTAGGAGAGTCTTGAGCTGTGTGGAGTCTTGAGCCGGATGGACTTCTGTCTTAATGTGAACTAGATGTAGTCGCACATGTAGTCACATCTGTAGCTACATCTCCAATATCCCACCCTTAATATGGGACGATTTATGAAGAAGTACAATCTTGAAAACCACGAGAGAGTGGCTTGGTGAGAACATTTGCAAGTTGGTCATTGCACGAAATGTGTTGAACCCAGAGAAGCACAGATTTTACTTTTTCCCAAATAAAATGAAAGGAAAGGGCAAGGTGTTTCATACTTGAATGAAAAACAGGGTTAGCGAGTAACTAGTAGAACCAAGGTTATCACAATATATGACTGGAGCAGGAGGGAGTGTGATACCTAGCTCAGAGAGTAAGTTTTGGATCCAAGTGATTTCGGCAGTAGCATCAGCTACAACACGAAATGCAGCTTCATTTGACGAGCAAGAGAGTTCTCGTTGTTTAGGAGAGGACCATGCAATAGGGTTTTTGCCGAGATAGATTAAGAAACCATAGGTGGATATATAATCATCCTTGTCTCCAGCCCAATCCACATCACAGAATGAGTGTAGAGAATTATAATTGTTGTTGAAAATTTGAATACCTAAGTGAGAGGTACCATGAAGATAGTGGAGAACCCTCTTGAGGATCCAGCGAGTAGTGGTGGGGTGTTGCATATTGTTGGGTATGCATACTTTAACCCTCCTAGCCTTAGCTTTAATTTGATTGATACTATAACCTCATCTATATTTTCTGGACTTTAGGCCCATATGTAATGAAGCTTAGACTTTAATTTTTTAGTACAAGTCCAATTTATAGAATATGATTATTTAGGCTTGAAGGCTGGCAATTACATTGGACATGAGTTTTCAAAGTCAAGAGGTTTTGAAGACCTGCAAAACCGCATTGCTAGTGCAAACCTCATGGATGAAAACTGCACTTAGCAAACCACTTTTGCAATCCTCTCCATGAAACCACACTCAGCAAACCGCAGGCAAACCTTCCATGTGAGACCGCACGCCTTAAACTGCATCTCACCAACCTCATCCAATGATTGAAGACTTGAAGAGCTGGACCACTTTTGACTGATTAACCCACGTCAGCAACGTTGAGTCAACCACGAGTTCAATCAACGTGACAAACGGTCACTCAAAGTTTAAAAGAATTTTGAAAAGGTAACAGGTGCCCTTCATCCCAGAATGTCAGCTGAGGTCCATAGAACCTTATCAACAACTTCTGAACAAAAGGACAAAATTGGACACGTGGATCAATCAGACCGCACCAGCACTGTACTTGCTACAGTTGTACCAAACGGCTACTTTTTGGTGCTTGGGTATAAATACCCCCAATATTCATCATTTGAAGATTGATTGAGAATATTTATATTAAGAGAGTCCTTTGAAGATCTGAATTTTTTTTCAGAAATTCATAATCCTTTGAATATTCATCTTCACCCTTCATACCTTCAAGAACAATTCTCCATCCCAGATATTCAAGCCTTGTAACACCAAGATTTATTGTGCTCTATATCATACAGATTTAAATAGCCTTAAATCTTGTTTATCACACACACATACCTCACTTGATTAATCACATAGATTAAATTATTTGAGATACACCAGTTATAGTTTAGGATTTGCTTCATTGTTTAGATTTTAGATTTGAGTTTGATTCTTGTAATCTTGTAATCTCTCTCATCATCTAATACAAATTTAGTACTTAGAAAATCCAAGACTAACCATCTTGGTAGTGAACGTAGATCATTTACGATTGAACCACTCCAAATATTGTGTTCTTTAATTTCTGCATTTTCTCTACTATTCATCATTCAAACTAATTTGTCTTATCTGTTTGATCTTTATAGGTTGTCCAGATTTGTGAATTGTGTTTATAGTTAATTATTGTCAAACCTCATTTTACTGTTTTGTAAACCGTACTACTAAACCTCACTCTGTTACTTGAGAAATTCCGTTGTGCATTTTACAAACCTCACTTGCGGTTTTGATACACTGTAAGAGCGGTTTTGTAAGCTAGAGGTTTTGTTTTCAAAAAGGGTAGAATTTTTTTAATACCTATTCACCCCCCTCTAGCTGTTTTTCACCTTTGTTGCCTCCTTTGGGATCAACACATATACTGAGCAAATTTTTTTTACGGAGAATGCAATGTCAAGCTAAGTTATAGAAAGGTATTGAAGACTCCCAACAATGGCTCGAAATTATGTAGGTTGGTGGATGGGTTAAGTTAGGCAGTGGGTGAGGGAAGCTTGGAGCCCATTGGGGTAGGGGAAGGTTTGGTGTTGGTCATATCATAGTGGGTGAGAAGATCACTGGTGTATTTATCTTGAGAGAGGAGGAGACCATGGTTGTTGGGTGTAACTTCAATGCCCAAGAAGTAAGACAAGGGACTAAGATCCTTGAGGGAGAAGTGAGAGTCTATACTAGAAATAAATGAGGAGAGGATGGTGTAGATGGACCGATGACTATAATGTGGTCGACATATAAAAGGAGGTAGAAAGGATGGGCATAATTTGTGAGGATGAAGAGAGACAGATTAGCTAGGGAAGAATGAAAGCTGTAAGAGATGAGGTAGGTTTGAGCTCAGTAAACCAAGCTCGAGGAGCTTGTTTAAGGCCATAGATAGCTTTAGAGAGACGACATACAAAGGTGGGGTTGGGTCATGAAGACAGTTTCGAGGAGGGTGCCTTGAAGAAAGGAATTATTAACATCAAGTTGGCGAATAGGCCAGTTATTACTGTCAGCAAGGTAGAGGAGGAGGCGTACAGTAACATGTTTAACAACTGGGGAAAATGTTTCAGAGTAGTCAACTCCGGGGCATTGGTGAAATCCCTTGGCAACAAGGCGGGCTTTATATTTTTGGATGGTATTGTCGGGGTTGTATTTGATGCAACCAACAATATTCTGGAAATCAACGGGAGGAACAAGAGACCAGGTGTTGTTTCGAGTGAGGGCATTATATTCGTCAAGCATAGCAGTTTGCCAAAGCGGGTAGGAGAGGGCTTGTTTGGTTGTGGTGGGGAGGCTGGTAGGGGAGAAGAGGGCAGTAAGGTGAGCATATTTAGGATTAGGTTTCACAATATTGTTTTTGGAACGAGTGACTATGGTGCAGACATGATTGGGTGGCTGAGGTTGTGTGAGAGTGGGTGTGATAATATCCTGGGTGACACCAGTTGGTAGGGTAGATGAGGTTGTGGGTGTGGTGACTGGTGTGATCACATCAAGAGTGGCAGCAGCAGGTTAGGTAGGTGGTTAGGTTGATGTGGTTGCTCGTGTGATCACCTCAGAGGTCGTAATAGGATGCATTGATGGTGTATGAGTGACAAATTTAGTGGATTAGGGGAATGGATGAGGCTGGGGGTAGGAAGGAGGGGAATGGTTATGGAGCACCATTGAGATGGAGAAATAGTATTAGGTGTACGAGTGGATTTAGAGAGAAAGAGAGAGAGGGATAAGGGAATTCAGTTTCAATAAATTTTACATGTCTAGAGGTGTAGACACGGTGGGTGATGGGGTCGAGACAGTAATATGCACTTTGGGAGGGGAGTACCCAAAAAATATGCATGGAATAGATTTTGGGGCTAGTTTGTGAGAGGGATTGGGGCGGAGCCAGGGATAATAGAGGCATCTAAAGCTGCAAAGTTTTGAATAGTTGGGTGGAGTTTTGAATAGGCAGAGATAGGGAGATTCATTGTTGAGTGTGGCAGTTGGCATATAATTGATAAGGTAAGTGGCAGTGGCGAAGGCAAATGGCCAAAGAGTGAGTGGAAGGTTGGCATGAAAGAGAAAGATTAGACCTGTGGGGACTAGATGTGAGGTGGGTGATGCCATTGTTGAGGAAAGATTGAGTAAGTTTGAGATATTCTCCTCCGTTATCTGAGAATACTAGATAATGGGATGATTAATTTTTTTAAACAAGAGATTTGAAATGGTTGAAGGCGGCGAATGCGTCTGATTTATTTTTGAGAGGGTATATCCATGTGTATTTTGTGTAATGGTCAACAAAAATAACATAATATTTGAAGTGGCCATGAGATAATATGGGAGATGTCCAGACATCGGAGAATATGATTTAAGTGGTGCATGAGAGTGAATAGAAGAAGATGAAAATGGTAACTTGTGGCCTTTATTGATATTGCATGAATTAAAAGGAAAGGAATAACAAGACATAACAGACAAGGAAAAACGGTTACGTAAAAAAGAGAGGATAGGGGGAGAGGGATACCCTAATCTATGATGCCATGATTGAGCTGAGATGGAGACCGTGTGGTGAGCTTGAAGAGGAGGTGGATACCAGATGTAGACCCCATGATCAAGGATTCCATGTAGCAGGGTTTGATTCGTCGCTAGTGCCTTGATAACAAAGGAAGAGGGTGAGAATTCAACAGTGGCATTATTATCAAGGCAAAATTGAGTGACAGATAATATATTGTAAGTGATTTGGGGAACAGGAAAAACACTGTTAAAGAACAGAGCAGTAGTGTAAGAGAGAGTGAATGAACCTATATTAGAGATTGGGAGTGATGAGCCGTCACCTATGATCACATCATCGTTTCCATTGTAAGGACGGTAAAGGGCAAGATTTTAGAGGTCATTGGTGAGACGATGGGTGGCACCAATGTCAATAAGCCAGGAGGAGGGTGGGGCATGAGGTGGAGCAGTGGCAGTGTGAACTTGAGGGTTGGGATGATAGTTGGGGCGGTTGGGCTGAGGAGAAGGGTTTGCTGGTGGGAAATGTATAGAGGGGTAGTCACATTTGAACTGGTGGCATTGGGAGATAACATGACCAACAATACGACAATATTGACATTTGCCTTTGAAGGGAGCAGGGCCAGTGGAGTTGGGAGGGTTGGTTGATGTGGTCGCTGATTTGATCACACCAGGGGAGGATGGAGTGTTACGGTGGTAAGGGTGAAGGGTATTGGGCGGGATTGTGATGTGTGGGTGGAAGCAGGGAAGGGTGCATGGGAGGGGGTGTCTTGTAGAGTTAGTTCACGGTGGATGAGTTTTTAATGCAGGGCTTCAAAGGTGATAGGTGATTTACGGGCTCAGATTGAGTTAATGATAGGTTTGTATGATTCATAATCAAGACCCTTGAGGATCTTAGCAATAACGTCCTCCGAGTCCATGGGTTTATCCATAATGGCGAGTTTGACAGTGCAAGATTTGATGGCATTCATGTATTCAGTGATAGATTGGGTGGTTTTGATGAGGGAGTCAAGGGTGGCTTTTACTTGTAGAATATGGCCTCTAGAGGGGTTTACATAGGTAGTTTGGAGGATGTCCCAAGCTTCACTAAAGGTTTTGGCCAGAGTGACAGTGGCACTATGGTTGGATCTAGGGTTCCTATAAGAGAGCCTAGGATTAGTCGATCTTGACGGTTCCAGGTGGTATAAGAAGGATTATCAGTTTCTTTGTTGTCTGTCGTGACTTTGGAAGGGGATTGAGGGTGGGAGCCGTCAACAAATTTGAGGAGGTCTAGGCCGAATAATAGAGATGTTATTTGGGATGCCCAAGTAAGGTAGGTGAGGGGCATGAGTGGTTTGCATTGAGACAAGTTAACGAGTATAATGGGGTTGCTGGGATCGGCCAGGTTGGAGAGGGTGGTTGAAGTGGTGGCGGACATGGTAAATAGCGGTGACAGAAGATAAAAAATTAGGGTTTGGGGAGTTGGATCGTGGGTGCTTTGATACCATATAGAATGACAAAACTTGACTTTATTATTCACAAATAATGTGTTTATATATTACAATGGTTATAATGAAGGAGATTTCCTACCTAAATATAAAATGCTAGTTTTCTAAGTTAAAGATAATTATAATCAACTAAAAGATATATACAATCTTTACAAGGAGTGGTGATCAAGTAAATTAGTCCGGACTAGGAGAGTCTTGAGCCGGATGGACTTATGTCTTAATGTAAAACAGATGTAGTCGCTCGTGTAGTCAATCTGTAGCTACATTTCCAACAACTAGATAGTCAATTAACTATTTGATGAAGATCAATATAGGAATAAGTTTAAAATTTATTATTAATTATTATTGTTATTTTTACTGTAATTTTCGGATTTTTATTATAGATGATTAGTATTAAAAGTATTAAAAGTATATTAAGACTTTATTTTGATAAATTGATGGCCTATTAGGTTCCAATATATATTAAATATATTTTTAGAAGTGTTTTACTTGTTTTTCAAGTCGGGAGCCCTATAAAAATATGGTTATGTGTAACAATGAAAATTAGTGTTGAATAATATAATTTCGATATTGAGCGTGTCTCTTTATTTTTAAAAAGTGAATTCATTCATTGATGCCAATTTTCTAATATTCGTTGAATCAATAGATTATTGAAGGTGTTGGAATTTGGTTCCAAATATTGGGTTTGATCACTTTTGACAAAAAAATTAAATGTAATTTCATTTTATGTAAATGAAAATAAATTGCATATTTGTAATCTACATTTGGAGTATATTAATTTGATGAATTTTCTTAAAACCAAATTGTGGTGAATGAGAAATTAATGCTTAAACTATACAATTTATAATGGATTTACGATTTTTTTTGTGAATATGGAAAGCCGTATCCCACATTTCCTAGAAAGCATAAAGCAGGAGAGTTTATAAATTCATCAAATTCAAAGAGGTAACAATCAAGTGGTATACACCTACCATTCAACCTAGTGATCCATTGGTTCAACAATACAAATAATGGCCCAATTGTGCTAGTTTTGGACTAGCTCAAATTCGAAACACGAGGATGGTTCGCACCATCCGAGCCCGAGCCCGCAAAGCACGTAAAGGGCACATTGGACACTTTAGGGCACACTTTGCACTACGCATCGTCGCTAGTAGCTAAGGAGCTTTAAAGTTTTGTCTAGCTCACTCAGCAAGATGGTTCAGCTCGTGGGTCGAACCGAGCGGTTCGGTGTTTGCAGTGGTTCGAACCAAGGGACGATTCAGTTCGGTCTATGGTCACTTAGGTGGGGCGGGCCACGAATTGGGCTGAATAGGTATGTGGGACGCACAGATTGGGCTAAATAGGTACGAGGGATGGATGTGTACATTCAAATGGACATGGGTCGGTTCAGATGGAGGATACGCGTCACTTCGAATGGATGTGGATGGCTCCAATAAATCTGGAGCCTTGATCAAGATCACATCGGACGGTCCAGATCCATCCGAACTGAATGGTGCCTCTTCCCAACAAGTACCACAAAATTTGGAAAACTATAAATAGCCCCCAAGTATGTCAGTTTCGTTCATTCCAATCATCAAAAGCATTAGAGAGTTCGGTTAGTTAGTGCATATTGAAGTATTCTTCTTCCTCCTTCAAGTTCAGAAATTCCAAACACCGTTAGTTCATAGGTCTCTTGATTTGAAGTGCTTCCATCAATAGTTGAAAAGTCGTTTCATCTAACGAAAGGATTGTCGCTAATCTGTTAGCACCAGTGCGAGATAAATTTTTATTACGAATATTGTGTTGCAAAAGACTCAACTTCCGAACCGATTAATTATTTATTTATTTTTACTTTTATTTTCAATCCCTTCATCTCCTTCCATTTTCTATTTTTCCATTTTCGAGAAACAATTTATTTTGAATTATTTCTATTTTTTTGAAGTATTTTAGCCAACAATCGTAAGAAGAATTTTTATTTTTAATTTGTTTTTATACAATTTTCTTGACAATGGCTAATGATAATGATACCTCCCAATCTTCTAGGCCTATTCCCAGTCAGACCTAGAAACAACTAATCAGAATGTTGTGTCTACTTCTTCTCCGACTCACCTGACACATGGTGAGAAACCAGCGAAGTTCACAGGGGTGGATTTCAAGAGGTGGTAGCAAAAGATACTGTTTTACATGACCACCCTCAGTCTGCAGAGGTTCTTGAAAGAGGAACCCCCTGCTATACCTATTGATGATCCCGACCAACAAAGGCAGATTGTCAAAGAGGCATGGGATCATGGTAATATCTTGTGTAGAAATTACACATTGAATGGGCTAGATGATGCCATCTACAGTATGTATTGTCTCGTTGAGACGGCCAAAGAGTTGTGGAATACTTTAGAGGGGACGTACAAAATTGAGGATGCCGGTTCAAAAAAATTTGTAGTCGGCAAGTACCTTGACTATAAGATGGTTGACACAAAGATCGTGGCCAGCCAAGTAGATGAGTTTCAGTTGATCCTGCATGGATTAACTGTTAAAGGGATGATTATGAATGAACCATTCAATATGACATCAATCATTGAGAAATTACCACCAGCATCGAAGGACTTCAAGAACTATCTCAAGCATAAGCGCAAAGAGATGGAGCTAAAAGACCTGGTGATTCGTCTTCAGATTGAAGAGAATAACCAGAATAATGAGGCCAAGGCTGAAGCCAAGGCTAACAAAAGCAAGATGGAAACAAAGGTCCACCTTGCTGAAGCAGACACAAGCGCAAGCAAGAAGAGGAAGCATTCATGGAATGCTAGAAAAAAGCCGACTAATAATTTTAAAGGGGCCTGCTACAATTGTGGCAAGCCCGATCATGTAGCTAAGGATTGTCGGCACTCAAGGAGGGAAGACCAGAGAGGCAACATGAATCAAGCTAACGTTGTTAATGATATGAAGCTTAATTTTGCTGCTGTAGTATTTGAAGCCAATTTGGCTAAATTGGATGATAATCCAAAAGAATGGTGTATAGATACAGGTGCTACCCGCCATATTTGTTTAGATAAGGAGAGCTTCTCGTCCTACACTCCCATTTCCGGAAGAAAGCTGTATATGGGAAATTTTCATATTTCCAATGTTCTGGCATTGGAAAAGTTGTGCTGAAGATGACATCAGGCAAGGAGTTGACTTTACGAGATGTGATGCATGTACCAGACATTCGTAAGAACCTGGTTTCCGGCGCTCTATGAGCATGATCGCTTTTATATTAGTGTTTGAATCCAACAAGTTTGTTTTGACCAAAAAAGGTCTTTTCCTTGGAAAAGGTTACCTCGAGAAGGGCCTTTTCAAGATGAATGTAATGAATGTTATCTACCATGAGACGAATAATAAAAGTGTTGTTTCTTATGTTTACTTATTGGATAGTCCTAACTTATGGAATGATAGATTAGGATACGTACATTTTAACACAATTAAGAAGTTAGTGAATATGTTTTCACAAAAGGTGAAGGAGCAGTGTCATGGAAATTTTCCAAACAAACATGTATAGCTCGATCTACGATGAAATCTGAGTTTATAACCCTAGATAAAGCTGAAGAAGAAACTGAGTGGCTAAAGAATCTTTTGAAAGATATTCCTTGTTGGAATAAACCTGTGCCTGTTGTACCTATACATTGTGATAGTCAGTCACCAATATAAAGGACACATATTAGTATGTATAATGGTAAGTCTAGACACATTCGTCGTAGACATAATACCATCAGACAATTGATCTCAAATGGAATTATCACTGTCGACTATCTGAAATCAAATGATAATTTCGAGGATCCACTTACAAAAGGAATAAATAGAGATCAAATATTTAAGTTGTTAGGAGAAATGGGCTAAAATGCCAAAACGAAATAACTTTCTTAGCGGACACTCAACATTGAGAATTGGAGATCCCAAGACCTTGGATTAAAGAGACAACTATGTTTTGAGAGTTCAGTAGAAACACTTGGAACATGTTTATACTCATTCCTATAACATCCAAGTGTATGTGCCTGCAACAGTGGTGAGGGTAAGCTATTTAACTTTTAATGATTTCTATACCTACGTGGTGGAGTAGCAGGATACTCTTTATAGAAAATCACCTATGTAAGTGAGAAGTAACAAGGACCGCTTCTAAATAAAACACTTATTAATGAGATACGGCACAGGGCCGAAATTGACAAAAACGTGAGAGCAAAAATAGTTAGAATTATTATTGTGTAAATACTATTGTCTCGGTATACACTAAACAATCAATTGGTTCAAAGCATCACACTACTAAATGATTAGTATATCCGATAGTATCTTGCTAAGTAAGGTTCAAGGCCACAAGCTATCGATCGTGATGAAATAATAGTTCGCCGGAATTTATGAACGATTTTGTATACATGCACACATTAATTGTCTTTCATGTGGGGGATTGTTGGAATTTGGTTCCAAATATTGGGTTTAACCAATATTTGACCAAAAATTAAATGTAATTTCATTTTATGTAAATGAAAATAAATTGCATATTTGTAATCCACATTTGAAGTATATTAATTTGATGTATTTATTTTCTCAAAATCAATTGTGGTAAATTAAAAATTAATGCTTAAACTATGCAATTTATAATGGGTTTATGAAGAGTTTTGTAAATATGGAAAGCTATATCCCACATTTTCTATAAAGCCCAAAGTAGGAGAGTTTATAAACTTATCCACTTCAAAGAGGTAACAATCAAGTTTTATCCACCTACCATGCAACCTATTAGTCATTTGGGCCAACTATTCAAATAGAAACCCAATTGTGCTAGTTTTGGAATAGATCAAATTCGAACAACGAGGTTGGTGCGAAGCACCATTCGAGCCCGAGCCCGTAAAGGGCACATTGGGCACTTTAGGGCACAATTTGCACTTCGCTATAAGCTAAGGATCCTTAAAGTTTTTTCAAGCTCACCCAGCAAGATGGTTCAGCTCGTAATCAAACCGGGAGGTTCGGTGTTTGCAGTGGTTCGAACCAAGGGACGGTTTGGTTCGGTCTATGGTCGCACAGGTGGGGCGGGTCGCGAATTGGGTTGAATAGGTATGTGGGGCGGACAGATTGGCCGAATAGGTGCAAGGGACAGATGTGTACATTCGAATGGACATAGGTCAGATCAGATGGAGGATCCGCGTCACTTTGAATGGGTGCGGATGGCTCCAATGAATCTAGAGCTTTAATCAGGATCAGATCGGATGGTACATATCCATCAGACCTGAATGGTGCCTCTTCCCAACAAGTAACACAACTCCTGGAAAACTATAAATAGCCCCACAATATGTAAGTTTCATTCATTCCAATCATCAAAAGCATTAGAGAGCTCTGTTAGTTAGTGAATATTGAAGCATTTTTCCTTATTTAAGTTCAGAAATTCCAAACACCGTTAGTTCGTAGGTCTCTTGAGTTGGAGTGCTTCCATCAAGAGTCGAAAAGTCATTGTATCTTACGAGAGGATTGCCTCTAATACGACGTTAGCACCATTGCGGGGCAAATTCTTTTTAAGGAGATTGTGTTACACAAGATTTGACTTTAATCCCGATTAATTATTTATTTATTTATTTTTACTTTTATTTTCCATCTCTTCAACTCCTTCCATTTTCTATTTTTCCATTTTCGAGAAACAATTATTGGCGGAGGAAATATAATTATACAAGCAAATTTGATTTTTTTTTTTTGAATATTCGTTTTGATACGGAGGAAATATAATTTTATGAATAAGTTATTGCAAAATTTTGTGTTTGAATCATTACTCTTTCTCAATGGTGTTCAATACCATCAAGAAATCAAACTCTAAAAGCTTGCTATTCCTAGGCATAAAGTTTTAACTAGTTTTATGAACTCAAAAGATTGATTTAGTGACATTATTAGACTAACTATTGACCATAAGAAAGGCACTTAATTATAAAGCTAGCTATATCCATTAATTATTTTGCCACCACAAAATCAATTTCCCTATTTTAGTAATGCTTCCATAAAACTTTTTAATCATTTGTCAAACTCTACACATGTGTGAATGAGCAAAATAATTAATTAATTTAAATAGACAGATTAAAAAGCCAAGTCTAATAATTTTGTAATTGATCATAAGTGGTTGATATAACAAAGTCTAAAGAGGAACCTTAGTTAGGAATTAGTCACTTTATTATCAATAGATATATTAATGTTTTGGTCTAAACCAAAGATGATGGAGTACTAGAGGCAAATTTGTCATTTATTGTCCTTTTTTCTTTAAGATTTGTGTGGATAAGCACTGTTTAAACCTAACTTAACATGTTAGCTCCTTTTTATTCCAAAATTATTTGCCTTACCACATTATTTTTGTTGACATATACTGCATGGTGTAACGTTTCATTTATTATTTAATCTGTAGATAATATCATCTAATCAATAGAAAAAGGAAAAAAAAAAATCTCTGATCCACCGCTTTCAACATCTCCCGTTCTCGTATTGAACGATTGTGATTTATTGGATCACACAAATTACTCGTTAGGTAATACATTTTGTCCGATAAATTTTAACCCCTATTATATACTCCCTCCGTTCCACACCATTTGATACCAAAAAAAATGGGCATGCGGATTAAGGAAAGGTAAGAGAGAGAAAAAGTGAAGAGAGAATGTTGTGAGTGTAAAAGTATAATAGGAGAGAGAATGAGTGGGAGGAATAGTTAGGAGAATGTTGTGAGTGAAAAAGTAAAATAGGAGAGAGAATGAGTGGGGTAAATAGTGAAGATTCCTTTCCATTTTGAGTAAGTATCAATTGGTGTGGGACGGACCAAAAAGGAAATAAGTATCAATTGGTGTGGGACGGAGGGAATATAAAAGGATATACTCCCTCTGTCCCACACCAAGGTTTCTTGATGTGGATTTCACATTTTTTAAGAAAAAAATTTGAAAATGGATAGAAAATTCGTAAAATCTAAGGAGAAACGCGTTTCTCCTAAGCGCTTAGGAGAAACGTGTTTCTCCTTAGCGGTTTATTAACGGGTTTAATTGAACGTTTAACGAACCGGTTTCTTAACCGGTTTAATTAAAACATGTTTGCCCTAAGTTCAATACCAAAACGAAATCAGTAGCAAGGGAACCCCAGTTGAATATCCAGAAACTATATCCGAAAACGATGCAAGCGAAATCAGTAGCAATCGAAGGAATTATGGAAAATCCAGCTGATGAAATCAGGAGCAAGCGAAAATCCGACTGTGAGTTCACATGTTATTATTATTTTGGTTCGCATTTTCATAAATTTCTGGATATATTAAGCATACTCATCTGTATATGAATTTAACAATGTGTTTTAGTTTGAAATTTACAATTTCTGTGTATCTATTTTGTGTTTTATGTTTAACGATTTACCATTCTACTTAGTATTGTCTCTTGGCTTTTAATTCATAATTTTTGTCATGATTAACAATGTGTTTTAGTATTGTCTCTTGGCTTTTAATTCATAATTAAAAAAGTTACGGATATAAATTAAAAAGCTTACGGATATGAATTAAAAGGTTTTGATATCAATTAAAGGTTCTCGGTTATAAATTAAAAAGACGGTTATCGCTTTCAAAAGGTTCTCGGATATCCTTTCAAAAGATTACGGCTATATATTTTCAAAAGGTTTTGGATAACATTTCAAAAGGTTACGGATATCCTTTCAAAAGCTTACGGATATCCTTTCAAAAGGGTTACGGATATTTATGTTTTACTCATTAATTAATTACTTTTTCTTAAATAATAGAAGAACCTTTTTAATTATTTGTGTATATTTTAAGGTATCATTTTGAAAATTTTTGGATATTCAATTGTTTGTTTCTCGGATATTCAATTGTTTCTAGTTATTCATTTGTTGATATTTTACGGATATTCATTTGCTTGTTTACGGCTATTCAATTGTTTGTTTACGGATATTCATTTGCTTGTTTCTGGATATTCATTTGTATGTTTCTAGATATTCATTTGTGGATATTTTCCGGATATCATTTTGAAAGTTTACGGATATTCATTTGTGTAGTTTCTGGATATTCATTTGTGTAGTTTTACTGGATATGCATTTTGATAGTTTCGGATATTCATTTGTATGTTTCTCGAATATTCACTTCATTTATTTCTCGATATCCTTTTATATTTTTATTTTTTTATGTTTTGTAGCCGCAAATTTAAATAAAGGTGAAGGTAGTAAGAAGCATAAGAAGAATCAATTAAGTGAAGGTCAAGTTAAGAACTCTAATAAGAAATCAACAGTGGATGTGGTTGAAAGTGGTAAGAAACGGGCATTTGAACATTGTTTGTGTCCCGAAAGGCTTATTGATCTTTGTTTAACCGATGCTCGAAAGAAGATGTTAAATCTATAGGTTTTGGTGGACTATTAGAACTTAAGTTGAATAGATTGCCAACGGGGGAATTGTGGAATATCTTGTTGAAAGATTTGATTCAGAAGCTTTATTCGTAGAATCAAGAATAACAAGTATTATATAACCACATATGAT
Organism: Adenophora triphylla var. japonica; assembly: GCA_022495995.1. NCBI lineage: Eukaryota > Viridiplantae > Streptophyta > Magnoliopsida > Asterales > Campanulaceae > Adenophora > Adenophora triphylla. The sequence continues at coordinate 330,930 of JAFEMH010002425.1, forward strand.
GTTTTTGATATTCTTTGTCTTCCAAGGAACTTAAAAAAGAGAAGATAAATTGTTCAATAGGAATTGACAAAGAGTTGAAGCGCACAATATAAAAATACTTTTGGGAAAGTTAAAGATGGTATTCCAGCCACGTCTGCTTGGTCAACGCATCAAAGAACTACACGATGGAGGTGATGAGTTTAAACGCCTCTATGTATTGTTTGTCAGTCGGTTTCTTTCTTGCACCCGCAGTAACAAAGGCCGTTGATTGTTCTTTGTTGGCATTGGTTGAAGATGTTACTCAAATCAAAAAGTTTGATTGGTGCCAATTTGTATTGAATAAGTTATCGATGGTGTTAGGAAGTTTAAGGCTTCTTCTGGCAAGTAAAGTGAGGTGTTGCGGTGGTTGTGTGGCAATTCTTTTAATAGCTTACTTTCATAGATTTCCATATTTGCGTAAACATGAACCAACCGCACGTCCTTTGATTCAACATTGGACTCAAGAGAAAATTTCACGTGGTGGGAATGAAGCTAAGATTGGTTGGGGTGGAGTTCTTTATTTGGATAATGTTTATCCTATTACAAGCTATGAGGATGATTTGGATGAAGGACGATTGGATTCTTCGATTAATCTTTGCTCCTTTTGTTGAGGATGTAAGTCATCGTTCAAAAATACTGCAAGTGAAAATGTTCCAAGTTTTGGATTACGTTAAAGAGTCACCGGAAATATTTCGAATGATATTAAAGTTTCTATCAATGCTCACATTGCAAGGATTTCAAAAATTGAGAAGGGGAAAGAAAAAGTTAATAATGATGATGTTGAGAAAGGATCTGTGAAGAGGAGGATTTGGTTGGTGATAGTGAACCTTGGGGAAGTCGTTTTTGATTACATTGATGATATTATTGATAAATTGAAAACTTCAAAAGATGAAATTTCAAGGAGAAAGGGAAGGTTGGACCATTGCCAACATTTAGGATTCTTTCACGAGTCAAGGATCTGAGCATACAGAGTCTCGATGATAATGTTGAAAAATTTCGGGATTTTGATGACGGATATGTGCATGAGCATTATGAGGATCAAGATGTTACCAATGTTGATCAACCAACGAAGATCAATCTGCAGAGCATCAAATTGCTAGGCTTAATACAAAGGATCAAGTTCTTGATACCCATCTCGTTAAAACAACCAATGATTGAGCCTATGCATTTATTAAAGAAGTTGACGTGGAAGAAGAATATTCTTCACAAATTTTTGGTGATATTGATAATTTGGTTGAAATTTTTTTCAACATGGTGTTAATGGTGAGAAGTTTGACAAGATGTTAGATGAAGTGCATTTGGAACTTTTGTGAATGGTGAGATTATTCTTTCATCGAATTCATGGTGAAGAATAAGGAAGTAATGATTGGTATGCCAAAGATAAAGATGGAAGTGGTTGATTATTGCTTTTCAAAATTGATTCTTCCAGTCAAAAAAGTAATATCCCCTTTTTATTTCAATATTATTACGAGTTGAAATTAAATATGTTATTCAAATTTTAATATTATTTTTTTTCGGTGCTTTTTTCGGTTTAATGATTTCTTTGGACCGGAAGCAGACGATATTTTGAGTATGAGAGAAGACACGATATCACAGTGTAATTGTGAATGCTTGGGCAATGTTGTTGAACAAGCTGGAATATAAAAAGGTGTAATGAAGAGATTTATGTTTGGTGTTGACCATTCTGTAAGTTTACTTTTTTCAACAACTTACAAGTATATATCGATTGCAGGGTATATATCCATGAAATTTCTTTAAGATATTGTTTATCATTTATATTAACGAGCTACTTGGGCGAAACGTTCTTTGAGTGCTCGTGTTGGTGCTTTGCGAAATGCTTCAAACTTTTTGTATTGGAAAAATGATGTTAATGTAGATGGGAATGTAATGGATACGAAAGAAGTAGATACGGTATGTATTTTCATTTGTCAATACATTTGGATATCATATTGAAAATTTACGGATATACTTTATGGTATTTACGGATATATGCATGACCAAGGCCTAGGCCAAGGCCAAGGCCTATGCCATGGCCAAAGTAATTTACTGGATATACTTTATGATATTTACTGGATATACTTTATGGTATTTACGGATATATCCATGACCAAGGCCAAGGCCAATGCCTATGGCATGTCATAGTAATTTCTGGATATACTTTATGGTATTTCTGGATATACTTTATGTTATTTCTGGATATATCCATGACCAAGGCCTAGGCCAAGGCCAAGGCCTATGCCATGACCAAAGTAATTTCTGGATATACTTTATGGTATTTCTGGATATACTTTAAGGTATTTCTGGATAGTCACCTAATATATTTACGGATATACTTATTTTTTGCAGTTTTTTTTCCCATACTTTAAGGGAAGCAATAAAGGTGGGCACTTTACACTATATGTGTACAACATGGCTTCAAAATCCATTCACTATTTTGACAACCTTTCAATGAATCAAGCAAAAGAAGCTGAAGTTGTGAAACTTACGAAAGCATTGGTATATGTTTTGAAACTTACGAAAGCAGTTTTATATTTTTCATTTTTGTTTTCATTGGTTATCTAATATTTTATACTTTAAATGTTTTCAGTATGTGCCTATGAAAGGTTTTTTGAAGAAGATTGATCATCCATGTTATAATGATTTTGAAGACAAAAAAACATATAAATTTGAATACATGGAATGTGATTGGGTTCTTAAAGAAAATCATGTTAACCATGATTGTGGAGTTTATGTGATGTCTGAGATGAATGATTTTCAAGGATCAAAGTACTCATGCCCTGAGTTATGTCGGGTACTATTAAAGTTTTTTTATTCATATTTATATTATATGAGTTTGTATATATATGTTTTAACAATTTTTTTATTTTTTTTTTACTTTGTAGGATAAACAAAGGATCCGTCTACGAGCCGAAATTCTTTCAACACTTTTTGCTTAGTCAATTGAGCAGAGATAAGCATAATTTAATGATTAAAACAAACACTTTTGAAAAAGAGAAGAAAACAAAAAGAACAAGAACAAAGTAATGTACAAGATTCATAGGTGTATGTAATTATGTAATTAGGAATACGGTTTGGTGATGTAATTAATGTACTTTAGTGAATTGATAGTTTCTGGATATTCATATTGAAAGTTTACGGATATGCATATAGATAGTTTCTGGATATACATTTTTGATATGCTTTATGGTATTTGTGGATATATCCATGACAAAGGCCATTTAAAGTTTCTTGATATCAATTAAAAATGTGTTTTAGTATTGTCTCTTGGCTTTTAATTCATAATTAAAAAGGTTCTGGATATAAATTAAAAAGCTTCTGGATATGAATTAAAAAGGTTCTTGATATCAATTAAAAAGGTTCTGGTTATAAATTAAAAAGCTTCTGGTTATCCTTTCAAAAGGTTCTGGATATCCTTTCAAAAGGTTCTGGCTATATATTTTCAAAAGGTTCTGGATATCAATTGTTTGTTTCTGGATATTCATTTGCTTGTTTCTGGATATTCATTTGTATGTTTCTAGATATTCATTTGTGGATATTTTCTGGATATCATTTTGAAAGTTTCTGGATATTCATTTGTGTAGTTTCTGGATATTCATTTGTGTAGTTTCTGGATATGCATTTTGATAGTTTCTGGATATTCATTTGTATGTTTCTGGATATTCACTTCATTTATTTCTGGATATCCTTTTTTATGGTTTCTGGATATACTTTTTGATAGTTTCTGTATATAAAATTGAAAGAAAACAAACTAAGTAAATTATTTTAAATATAATTACAAAAAAAAAAAAACCAACAATAACAACAAAAAACATCTGCAACAATAACAAGAACAAACATCAACATCCCCTAATTCGCATCATTGATTTCTGTCATATGCTGCTCTAGTGCCATGTGTTGTTCCTTGGATATTTCTCCATACGAAGAAATAGATCCACGATGAATAGCATGTGCAAAGAGTTGGTCCCAAGTCAATGTTCTTGTTGGAAAGCTAACTGGGGGCAAAATGGGCATTGCAATTGATTTTCCACATTATAGAGGGAAAACGCCCATTTTGGATTGATCGCTGTGACTTGCAACTTTTTGCTCCGGGGTCCATTCTCTTCTAACCCTAGGCGGAACATCCACAATATCATCTACATATTCAACCTCCTCAGGCCGAAACCCTATATAAGAATCGAGAACTTTCGTCTGCCGAGCTTGGTTGTTGTTGTTGTTATTCATTTTGAGAAATTTGTTTTTTTTTGTTGTGATGGTAGGAGTGGTGTTGTATGGTATTTATATAGGATGAGTACTTGAAACCAAGCCAAAAAGTTGCTAAATGAATTCAATGCACATACATTTATTACTCTTTGAATTCAATGAATTCAATGCGCTTACCATCTGTACACATTTATTATTCTTTGAATTCAATAGTAAGTCATGTCTTTTCAAAGTTAAAAGACACATTGGTTGGCTAAAGTCATGGATTCAATAGTTAACTACATATCAAACAAAAACGAGTCATGGATTCAATAGTGCCAAATTTCAAACAAAAACATATTCATTAAACGAGAATTTAGTAACCATTAAACAAAAATACATCAAACACAAAAATATTAAAAACGGAATTTAGTAACCATTAAACACTACCACTACCACTTTGCTCCATCATCATCTACATTGTCATTCAATTTGTTTTTTGGATCATATTCATTCAAAATATATTCCAAATACATTTCCAAAGCCTTGTGGTGAATCCTAGCGACTTCATCAATGTTGTGAGCGTTGCCAAACTCATGAGCATGTTTGACTATCCCCACATAATCCTTATCCCTACAAATTGTGTCCATTACATGGCTGCAATGGACAACGAAATGAGGGAGTTCCATTTGCGAGAAGAGAACATGCAAAACAACAAGATGACCATTGAGCAATTTTTGGTAGCACACCATGTATATTTTCCAACTTTTGTCATCATTTGAATCACCCAAAGTTGGCTCCCGAATTTCCCTTGCCTTTGTTCATCACTAGAAAAATTATTAAAGGTAGAATTTTTCTTGAACTTGATGTATATGCTTACCTTTGGACATATTTATATAGGCGAGTACTTGAAACCGAGTCAAAAAGTTGGTCAATGAATTCAATGCACTTACTGTTATGGCACATTTATTACTCTTTGAATTCAATAGTAAGTTTGAATGCTTTTTTGACCATTAAAGTATATCCAGAAACTATCAATTCTATATCCGAAACTCTTAATTTGAATATCCGAAACTACAAAATGTATAACCGAAACATTCAATATGAATATCCGAAACATTCAATATGAATATCCGAAACTACAAAATTTATATCCGAAACAACCATATTGAATACCCGAAACTTTAATTGGCCTTGAACTTGATTTTGGACAAGTGTTCCAAGTTAGGTGTTCCAAGTTGAGTAATAAAAAAAACAAAAACGATCACGGATTCAATAGTTATCCCAACTAGTCTTGCTTCATTTTGTCCATAAGCAATAGTGCCAAAATTCAAACAAAATCGATCCACGGATTCAATAGTTAACTACATGTTCAAGCACTCTGCACTCTATAAGTTTATGGAGAGCAAGAATAAATAATTTGTTATGTGTTGTGTGGTTTGTTTGTGTGTAGTTTTTTTTTTTTTAATGAATAATATCTCCTGTATAATATTATTTTCTTTAGATACGAAGTGTCATAGTTTGGTTTGAAGTGCCGGTTTAACTCTTAATTTGAATATCCGAAACTAACAAAATTTATATCCGAAACAACCATATTGAATACCCGAAACTTTAATTGGCATTGAACTTATCCTTGGCCTTGACCATGGCCTTGGCCTTGACCGTAGCCTTGGCCTTGGACTTACGGATATGCACCTACCACATTTACGGATATACATTCATATACTTACGGATATAATTGGCCTTGGCCTTGGCCTTGGACTTGGCCAAGGCCAAATCCATGACAAGTTCAAGTCAGAGGCCAACTTGTCCATGGCGAGGCCAAGGCCGAGACGGCGAGGCTTGGCCGTGGCCTTGGCCTTGACCGTGGCCTTGGCCTTGGAATTACGGATATCAATGCACTTACCAAGCGTACACATTTATTACTCTTTGAATTCAATAGTAAGTATATCCGAGAAACTATCAATTCTATATCCGAAACTATCAATTTGAATATCCAGAAACTAACAATTCTATATCCAGAACCAATTATCAATTTACGGATATGCACCTACCACATTTACGGATATACATTCACATACTTACGGATATAATTAGCCAAGGTCAAATCCATGACAAGTTCAAGGTCAAGGCCAACTTGTCCATGGCAAGGCAAGGCCAAGGCCAAGTCCAAGGCTTGGCCATGGCATTGGCCGTGACCGTGGCCTTGGCCTTGGACTTACGGATATCATTGCACTTACCAGCTGTACACATTTATTACTTTTTGAATTCAATAGTAAGTATATCCAGAAACTATCAATTCTATATCCAGAAACTATCAATTCTATATCCAGAAATTATCAATTCTATATCCAGAAACTTAGAAATGTATATCAAGAAACTATCATCAATTTCTGGATATACACCTACCACATTTCTGGATATATATTCACATACTTCTGGATATAATTGATAAAAACATTTAACTAGTCATTTCTGAACATAAAAACATCAAATATCTGTGTATAAAATATTTAACTAGTCAACTTAATAAATTGTACTTCAATCTAAAAACTATTAAATCAAATGTTCATTTGGTGTTTTTGAACCAAACTCATCAGTGATTGGCTTTCTTCTATCAAACTTTGTCTTTAGCTTTCGTTTTCTGCCCTTTGTATTTGCACGAATTGGATCCATCACAGCTGGAGCACTTGTTATACTTTCTGAACCAACACTATCATTAACACTTGTCGTAGATCTACATTCCTGTTGATTTTCTGACAACAATTGTTGTATAAGAAGTGAGTCTCTATTGAACCCATCTTCCAGTATCTTTTTTGCAGCTCTGTTTTCATGACAAGCCATCATCAGATTGTGGTATTTCATTGCCATCTTTTGTTTCCAGGGAATGAATTCATTTTTCTCTGTTGATGTATTATCTTTTCCTTGATAGACTTTGTCCCATACATCTTTTTTTGCCATCTTTGTCCACCTTTTTCAATGTAGATATCTGGTATCCTTGTGACATTTGACAAATTCAGCGCCTTTATGCAATGAAAGCACAACCAACCAACTGTAGTAAACTGATTGCAGCTGCATACAACTGTTACACTTTCATCATTCCTAACAAAGAGTACACTCTCATATTTATCTGGGTACTTCTCATGAGCAACATGTATGAATCTGCAATCTTCATCACTTTCATCTCCAAATTTGTATACGGAGGAAAAGCTCGTTTTACCTCAATCTCAAAGAACTTGAATATCTGTGGTGTGTATACCTCAGCTGCTTGTTTTATGATACCACCATACATGTCTGGTTGAGGGACTGAGATTGATGCTTGAAATTCCTTCTCTTGTTCAGTATTCCTCCAACGTTTAACTGTTTCATTGAATATGTCAAAGAACTGAGTGAGGATGTGTTTCTGTTTGCTTTGAAACAAAGGGCATGATTTGTGCTCTCGCTTCTTTGGGATGACAATATTCCGGCGGAGAAGAAATTTGTGCTTAAAGTGTGCACCATTTCTCCGTAGTCCATATAGGCAGCTTGAACCGGGAATTTTCAACGAGATTGTATTTCACCGGCATTGACTCCCAACAACTTTCAAATTCATCCTCATTTGGTACATCCCATTAAACAATGATCAAATTCTTTTTTAAAATCTTCATTTGTCTTCAATTGTCCAAAGTGGGATACAACATTTTGTTTGATGTGCCATAAACATAGCCTATGCCTCGTCCTCCCTTCAAATACATGTATTATAATAAAGTTTACGGATATTAACATTATATGCTTGGATATTAACATACAATAAATTTACATTGACCAATTTTTGTCATGGCTTAGGCCTTGGCCATGTCGAAACTAACAATTGAATATCCGAAACTACCAAAAGAATATCCGGAAACTACCAAATTGAATATCCAAGAAACTTTATATTGAATAACCGGATACTTTAGAATGACTAGCTCTTTTGGATATTCAATGCGGTAGTTTACGGATATAAACACCAATGACATATGGGCAAAGTTAAGGCACATCGAATTATTTTTAGAACTATATAGCACAAATAAAATACTAGATAAGAAATATTATAAAAAGAAGCTGGTTATGGAATTTTATAATCATACCTCTTCAATTGCATTTGACATTGCTTGGTCTTGGTGCTGTAAATATTGTTTTGGTTCTTTTCCTCCCATTGATTTTCTAAAGCTGCTTAAGCAGACAAATGTTTCTTTTTTTTCATTTGCTATGAAAGCACAACCAAACATGACAGGTGTTCCAATGATTATTAATGCCAACTATTGGGGCACGAGATAAGATTGTATCTGTTTGTAGTATAAGTTGTGTCAAATATAACCGAGATCTCCATAGAGCTTGTAATCTTCCTTCATCATACTATCTCTCCAAAATATAGCCCCAAGTCTTCCTTCATCATCAAATTTGATTTTAAAATAGAACCCTCGATCTTCCGGTGAAATTTCAAAAAGCCTATCAACAACATTACGAGCATCACCATTTTCAATTTTTCCATTCTAAGTTTACGAACAAAATTGACATGATCTTTCTTTGTGTGACCAACATGTTCCTCTCCACCATTTGCTTTTACCAAAAGACTATATCCATCGGTTGGTTTTATACCGACTTCTTCCATTATTTCAATTATTTCACCCCGATCTTCGAGATACACCTTTCACTACGCTTCAAATGGTTCCAATCATCCTTGTCATTGGATGATTGTGCTCGTAACATGGCGGTCAACAACATACATATCTTCCTCTTTTAGCAATTTTGCCCTCAAAAGAGCCTTACATTGAGTCCTCTTTTATGTAATTTCTCCTTCTCTTTTGTTGTTTTTGGTAACATCGAGTTGTTCAAGATTGGTGAAGGAATTTGAACTTCATTAACATCAGCGGTGATGGAACAATGATTTTATCTTCTTGGGTTGATGCTGGTAACTCCTTCACATGAGCAACGGAATAGCTTGTCTAATATCCTTGAAGTCTTTTTTGAAACATGATTTGTTGACAACTTAATACTAAATCCTAGTGCATTTTGCATGAAGTTTATACGGTTTGTACAATTCCTCCCATGTCTTTGCTTTTGTTCCCGGCAAATTTTTTGCTTATATCAATATTAGGGTCCTCGATTACGATTCTTGCACACACAAAATATATTAAAAAGAATAATGTTATATGAAATCGGTAATTCTAAAGCAATATGTCAATAAAGTTAAGAGAGAAAACCTATTTGAAGCCCAGTTTCGGGATACGTAGGTTGTTGAATTTGAGATTCTAAATCAATAGGAGAATATGATTACGCAAGAAAAGGCGAGTAGTTAGTTAGTTTACGGATATTCATTTTGAAAGTTTTACGGATATTCATTTTTGTAGTTTCTGGATATATCATTGGCCTTGCCCAAGGACATGGCCATATCCGCTTGGCATAGTACATTGCGAGTTTAAAAGTTTACGGTTATTCAACTTGGTACTTTACGGATATACATTTTATTGTTTACTGGACATGGTCAATTGTGTGTTTACGGATATTCAAATTGGTACTTTACGGATATACATTTTATTGTTTACGGATATTGATAGATAGTTTACGGATATACATTTTTGTAGTTCTACGGATATAGCATTGGCCTTGGCCAAGGACATGACCATATCCTTTGACCTAGTACATTTGCCCGAAGTTTAAAGTTTTACGGATATTCAAATTGGTACTTTTCACGGATATACATTTTAATGTTTTGGACATGGTTAATTGTGTGTTTTACGGATATTCAAATTGGTACTTTGCGGATATACATTTAATTGTTTACGGATATTCATTTGATAGTTTACGATGATATACATTTGAAGGTTTACGGATACTCATTTTATAGTTTACGGATATCAATGCACTTACCAAGCTGTACACATTTATTACTCTTTGAATTCAATAGTAAGTATATCCGAGAACTATCAATTCTATATCCGAAACTATCAATTCTATATCAGAGAAAATATCAAATGTATATCAAGAAATTATCAAATGTATATCAAGAAACTATCATCAATTCTGGATATGCACCTACCACATTTACGGATATACAATCACATACTTACCGGATATACATTGGCCTTGGCCTTGGACTTGGCAAGGCAAGGCAAACAAACAAGGCCAAATCCATGACAAGTTTCAAGGCCAAGGCCAACTTGTCCATGGCAATGGCCAAGAGCGAGGCAAGTTAACCGTGGCCATGGCCCAGGTTTGACCATGGCCTTGGCCTTGGACTCCTGGATATCAATGTACTTATCAGCGTACACATTTATTTTACGGATATGCATGACCACATTTACGTGGATATAAATTCACATACTTTGGATATATAAGTGGCCTTGGCCTTTGGACTTGGCCATGGTCAAGGCCAAGGCTAAGTACAAAATCAAGGTCAAGGACAAGGTCAATGCCAAAGCTTGATAAGAAATTTATGGATATGTACCTAACACATTTACGGATATACGTTTTTTGGTACTTGGATATCATTAATATAAATTTACGGATATGTACCTTACACATTTACGGATATACATTTTTGGTACTTGGATATCATTTATATAAATATCTTGGATATAATTTATATAAATGATATCGAAGTACCAGAAATGTATATCGAGAAACCTCTTGCTAATAGGCTATATCAGAAATTTATGTGTGATATCAGAAAGTACCAAAAATGTATATCGAGAAATGTGTTAGGTACATATCCATAAATTTCTTATTGGCTTTGGCATTGACCTTGTCCTTGACCTTGATTTTAATAGCAGCCTTGGCCTTGACCATGGCTTAGTATCAGAGGCCAAGGCCAATTATATATCGAAGCAATTTATATCCCGAAATGTGATTGGTGCATATCTGCTAAGTAAATGTGTACAGGTGATAAGTACATTGACCTCCCTCCCAGGCCGAGGCCGTAGGTCAGAGCCCAGGCCATGGCCAAGCCTTGGACTTGGCCTTGGCCTTGGCCATTGCCATGGACAGGATTGGCCTTGGCCTTGAACTGTGTCATGGAACTGGCCTTGACGGCTTGAACTTGTCAGAAAATTATCAAATGTATGTCGAAATATGTGATTAATATCCGAGAAATCTCAGTAAGGTGCATATCCAGAAAATTGATGATAATTTCTTTGATATACGACTGATAATTTCTTGATATACGACTGATAGTTTCTGGATATAGAATTGATAGTTTCTGGATATGGGAATTGACAGTTTCTGGATATACTTGCTATTGAATTCAAAGAGTAATAAATGTGTACAGTGTGCGAAGTGCATTGATATCAGAAACTATAAAATGAAGTATCCGAAACCTTTCAAATGTATATCCAGAAGGCAGCTCGAAATGAATATTCAGAAACAATTAAATGTATGTCAGAAAGTACCAATTTGAATATCCAGAAACACACAAGTAACGCGTCCAGTACGATTAAAATGTAGCTGTCAGAAAGTACCAATTTGAAATATCCAGAAACTTTAGAGCGGCAACGTGTACTAGATCGAAGGACATGGTCATAATCAATGGCCAAGGCAAATGCTATATCCAGAAACCCTACAAAAATGTATATCAGAAACCTCTATTGAATATCCAGCTTTAATAAAATGTATATCCAGAAAGTACCAATTTGAATATCCAGAAACACACAAGTGACCATACGAAACAATAAAATGTATATCCAGAGAAAGTACCAAGTTGAATAACCAGGAAACTT